>JAQHUG010000055.1:6881186-6911470 GCA_028555095.1 Dicrostonyx torquatus | reverse complement strand
AAAAAAACATTTTCTGATCTATGAGGGAGTCTCCTTCTATTTCATAGCAGTGATAGGTGTTAGAGTGTATCACCAACAAATAGACCCTATAGCACAATGGCTTATCACACTTCACAGCTCCCACAGAAAAGTATTCTGCAGCAAAAGGGCCACAGAGAACTAATGAGAAAGGAAACATTGGGTGGGAAGTGGATGTGGTCAAAATATATGCATAGAGGTATGAAATTCTCAAAGAATGTGCTTTTCAAAAAAGAATGTGTTGGGAGGCAACTCCCCTTCCATCCATTTTTAAATGTTTTCTCTTGAGTAATCAGAAAGTTTTGTCATTACCTGTGCGGGGATGGAAACAGGTGCAAGTCAGACTTTGGGCAGTAGAATAACTTCCTAGTAATTTTATATTACTTGGCTTTCCCACATCCTGTAAGCTTTACTGTATTGTTCATTCTTAAAGCCAATCAACAAACATTTGAGCTTGCCCTTATGCCACACTTGGTACTGGGAGTACGTAAACGAGTAAGACACATCCCTTCTCTTCAGAATGAGCAGTAGAATTGGCGCCCACCTGTGCACACATGGATCTCGCTTACCGTCACAAGGCTTTTCACAGAGAACAGTGACTCTAACCTATTTCTCCTTCACAGGGAAGGCAACTGAAACCCAAAGAGACAATCTTGAGTGACCTTTTTGGTAGCAGGGCAGGCTCAACTCCATCTTCAGACACCTAACCTTGATTGCCTCCACTGTCACAGTGTTGAAAGCTAACAGCATCCAGAGGTCTAAAGATCTGTGGAGAACCTGAAACAGCCCCTCAGAGCCTCCAGCATCACCCAGCAAAGTGTGTTTGCCTGGTAATCGAGGCAGAATGCAACTGTGACTGCCGGTGAACTCACCAGAAATGGCAATCCAGACCCCCTCCCCTCCCTCCCTCACCTCTCCCCCACCCCCAAAGCCTGAAATCCTTCTCAAGACACCTGCACATCAGTTCCCCCTACACCAGTATCCTACAAACCCCAGTTTAAAGCTCACCCAGACTCCCTAAAGGGCTTCCCCCAGACCCAGGAGGAATTAGGGTGTTTAGAGGAGGGCAGGGTTGGTGAAAGAAACCAAATTCACCCCCAGCACACCAACCATACCTGCCAGTAACTATTAAGGCAGCCAACAGCCAGAAGCCAGCCATTAGAAGGGAGTGTGCCATCCTAGAGGTCCGGATACCCCAGACCCCGAACATGGCTTGTCCTGTTTCCATGTGACTCCTGTGTGTGAAGGTTCCTTACTATAAAGGCAATGGAGCTAGTCCCTTTGAGAAAAGCAATACAGTCCACTCTATATACATAATAAGCAAGCCCACAAAGGGACACTGGAAGGGTGGCTATGCCTTGGAGTTAAGCGCTGCTCTCTCTACCCCACCCTTCCCAAAGCTTCAGTAGCTTATTACAGCTCCGCTCACAACCGCTAAGCTATGGAAGCAACCTAGCAGCCCATCAGCAGAGGACTAGGTGAGGAAAATATGGAGTTGTTTCCAGCCATAAAGAATGAAGCTACGTCACTGCAGAAAAATGGATGCAACTGGAGATAATTACATTAAGCTCCTTCAGTCAGCCTCAAGAAGACAAATAATACATGTTTTCTCTCATTTGTGGACCCTAGATTTTACAGAGGCATATATAAAATCGTGTACATACAGATAGCAGGCAGGTAGACGTGAGACTGTCTAGAAGAACAGCAGGGACTAATGGGTTGGGGACGGGAGAACAGTGGAATCCGATGAAAGGACCCAAAGTATATTATAAACATGTATGAAAATAGCTATAGGTAACTCAGCATAACAGAATAAAAGGATTTTAAAAGATTTAAAACTCCAGCATTCCCATCCATCCTGAGGATCTATAGGCAGTTAATAGTTGCTGGGGGAGGGGGAGATATCCTACTTCATGCTGCAGCCACTGGTAAGTTGTCCATGCTCCTGAAATAACCCCTTCTGCCCATGTCATGATGAAATTTATTGAGTCACAGAAAAGAAAAGACAAAGAAAGTAGAAGGGGGGGGCTAAATGACACGGTCAAAATATGTATGTATGGAAATAGCAAAGTAAAACGCATTATTATGTATAATTACTATGTAATAATAAAACCTTTGAAAAATAAGCTCAAGATAGAACAGACCAAGATCAAAGACCCTAAAGAGCCAACTGAAAGAGAAAGAAGTGGCTCAGAGCAGGCTGGCCCCCTGCCTCATCCCTGCCTGCTCCTATCGCCTCAGCGAGATGCCCATTTTTCTCTTACCTGAATCACTGCCACAGATTCTAGTCCCCTCTCCTTTAGTTCCATCCTGAACATCACAGCTACCTGGAGCTCTCCAGGGAAGCAGATCTGCTGCAGGTAGCAGAGGGACAGGGTAAACAACAGACTCTCCATGACTGCTCCAAGACTCCCATCCAGATCTTGGCACTCACCTATCTCCCTGCCCCACCCACTTCCACACCCCTGCAAACAACCTTTGCTCCAACCAAACCAAGCCTGCCCACACTAAGCCACCTAGTGATACCACTATCCTGGAGAAACAGGGCCTTCTTCCCCATCCCCTTCTTCTTACCCCATTTTTGATCAACTTCTAGCAGCTCACAAGTGTCACCACCACTGAGAAGTCCTCCTTGATCAGCCACCCCCCCCAGGAAGGTCACACACCCACCTCTCTGCCTCAAGGCAGAACTTTTGAGTGCTTATAAGTCAGGAGTTCATGACTAGAGTTTGTTCCATTCCTGAATTGATCTATTTATCCATACCAGCACTTAAAATACTGAGTTCATATATCTGCTCCAAAGAGAAGTTGACGTTGGGAAATCAGCACGTGGAAGCAGTTCTGGCTATTGTATGTTTTCCAAGGCAGACATCCAGACTTGAGTGTTAAAGCTCTCAGAAGACAAAATGATCTGAGGACCATAGGGTGCC
The DNA here is from genome assembly GCA_028555095.1 of Dicrostonyx torquatus. Lineage (NCBI taxonomy): Eukaryota > Metazoa > Chordata > Mammalia > Rodentia > Cricetidae > Dicrostonyx > Dicrostonyx torquatus. The sequence goes on along the minus strand of JAQHUG010000055.1, from coordinate 6,908,522 downwards.
TGATTTCTAAAAAGGAGTAAGGAGACACCGCACTGCGTTCCAAACGCCCCGTTCTCTCAATGGAGTGCTAGAACGCTATTTTATTCATCTATATAGAATGACTTTTTAGATCAAAATAAATCTATATAGTATCACCAATCTCTCAGGGATTCATCTCTCATCCTAAACGGGCAACATTCCCCTCTGGTCTGCCTCCCTTGTGGCTAAGAAACTTGGATTTGAAGACACCTAAGACTGTAAGGCTTTTCTTGCCACGCTCCATTACTGCACACCCCACACAGGATGAGTATAAAGGAAATGGGCTCATTTGAGGCTTAATGGACCAGCAACTCCATTTGGGGGCTTAGTAAGCACATGGTTTCTCCTGATCTTCCCAAGATCTTCTGCATCTATTAAAGCAAGGCCATGACACAAAACAACAGCAATAACAGAGTGAGAAGGAGCCCAGAGAATAAGGCTCTTAGGACTCGAGAAATGGTCACCCAGTCTACTCCCTGCTATGAGTTTACAATACAATACAGCTCCATAGTTCATAAGAAGCATTATAGGAGTCAGCAAGCAAACACTCTGGAAAAGACAGATTAATTCCCCCATTTTGTTCTTCTCCTGACTTTGCTCCAAGCACACCCCTTCCCTCAACAGGGGAAGGCAAGGGAGCAGAATGCTCTTCAGAAGGGTCCACACATTGAGGCAAGGCATGTTGCTACTCAATGAACATGAGCCTCATCATCCAGAGTGGAAAGGACTGTGGGATCCGTGCAAATAATACAAGCGTGCAATGGGTGGAGGTGTGATGGTACAGGGGCCAGGAAAGGCTTCAGAGAGAGGGTGTCCACTGATATAGAAAGAGGATCAGGAGTTTGTCATAGAGCAAGGCAGGGGAGAAAGGAAAGGAAACAAACAACAGGTACAAACACACTGGGCTCTGAGACAGTCAGGGGTGCTTAAAACATAACTAGGTCTGTAGGTCAGGGGGCAGGATTTAAAGGCAAAGCTGGAAACAGCAGGACGCATGGTGAGTTTAAGTCTTCTTAGTGAGCATGGGGAGCTATCAAGGCCAACACAACAAGGAGAGCCACAGAATCCTATGTGGGCTGAGCAAGCTGTGTCTAGCAACAGTTGGAAAGAGACTGTGAAGGAGAGAGTATGGGTAGATGTTAGCTGGAGAGATGGCTCAGCTATCAAAAGCACTTGCTGCACAAACATGAGGACCAGAGTTCAGGTCCCAGCACCCATATAAAAGCTGTGCTTGGTCCCTTGTGTGTCTGTAACAGAGGAAGTGAAGGCAATGGAAATAGGAGGATGCTGGGCCTTGCTAGATGCCAGCATGGACAAAAACCTCAAGCTCCTGATTGGGCAGGAGACCCTTTCTCAAAATAACAAGGCATAGAGTGGTAGAGGGGGACACTTAATGCCATCCTCTGATCTCTGTGCCAAGCATGCATACCTATTCACATGTCTGCAGATACCACACATGCTCCAAAAAAGGTAAGTTTGCTGGGTTACATTATGCCCTCTACTTGGGCAATCACAAAGAAGACAAAGGGAGAGAAGAGTAACAAGGGAAGCTAAGTAAATAAAACCCACAGGACCCTACGATCAATGGAAAAGCAGAAGTGTTGGAGGAGGCGGTCACAGAGCACAGTGTTCTACAAGGCAGAAAATGCGGGAGACTGGGGTCTGCTGTCCCACAACACATCCAAAAGAGCTGTGCCAAAGACACCATGCCCAAGGAACTGGAACTCAGGGGGGATCCATCTGGACCCCTGGTGATGAGTGTCTACGTAGTACGGAAGCCGCAGGACTGAAGGAAATAGTCCAGAGGGAGCCGTAAAGTGAGAAGAGAGTAAAAGACAAGCTCAAGGGAGCAGCATTTAAGGGACAATGAATGAGCATAATGCACAAAGGAGGCAGAGAGGAAACAGAGAGGCAGTGGGGAAGGGCAACTCAGATGTAGCTTCTCAGATGATGGCTCTTCTACCTGTGGCACGTACAACGTCGTCCATGAGGCCTAGCCCACAGTGTGGATATGTGCCAGATGAATCTTTCCTGTCATAGAGAATCGAATGTCTATTTTCACCATATCCCCTTCCTGAGTACCAGAACCCCTCTTCAATATAACACTTGTTCTAGAACTCGTGGGTTTGCTAGAACCCTTGAAAGCAGATCAGACGAATTTATTCCCCCCCCCAATAAAGTAAATCTTCTCCCACCCGCTCAGGCTCAAAGAGCCTGGGACCCAGAGTAACCCCTGTATTTGGCGGGTTAGGGACCCAGATATCCATTGTGCTCTCCTTTGTCCTGGCCCCCAAGGTCAAGACTTTAGAGATGAGCAGCCCCCACTGGGGTTCTTGTGATCTAACCCAAAATGCTTCTGTAATATTTTTTGATTTATGCCCCATGTTTTTTCCCTCTGCTATCTAAATTAACAAGAACACTTTCACAGGAAAAAATCATTCCCCATCTTTTAGGATTAAAAATAATACACACAGTTGCATCGCCTAAAATATCTTCTTTCCCCTGGGATGGAGTGCTTGAAATCCTATTTTGAATACCATTGGCAGGGCCTTTCCTTTGAGTTAGAGGTTTCCCTCTCCCAGGTGTCTTGTCAAAAACTGTTACCTCTCTTTCCTGGGTACCCCTGCATCTAGTCTCCAAGCAACAACCAGGAAATCCTGCTAGAAACCTTACCTTGCTTTTGCAAGGCTTCCAGTGCCCACGTTCACAGGGTTCCCCTCGTTCCTCCAGCCTTCTTTCCCCTCTGCACGCTGCTCTCTCACTCCGTAAAATCTTCTTAAATAGCTGTTCTGTTATCACTGACTTTCCTTACAGATCCATAGTGGGAAACAAGCTAAACCCCCACCCGCTAAAATGTATTTCAACCTATTATTAGGAGGAAAACCCCTACAACTTCAGTCTATAACTCGTTCTCTTGTCTAGGAAGTCTGTTCTTCACATCTTGATCAATCACGCTGCTAAGAGTAGCTAGAGAACTGTCAATAAATACTTTAAAGAGAGAAATGCACTGGTATTTAACATGGCCTAGACACTCAGTGTATTTGTCGTTTACCATTTAATCAGTGGCTGTCTGCTCTGCACCAGGAAGGCTCCCTCATACCACATGTCCAGACCACCACTCATTAGGAGATTGCAAGAACCATCCTTCAAAGTGCAAAGTCACCAAAGAGCAATACACCAAAAGAGCAGGTGTCTGTGACTCTAGAGTTTAGGGGGAGGGGCCATTGTTGTTGTTTTGTTTTGTTTTGTCTCTTTACACAGCCCTGCCTGTCCTGGAGTTCACTATGCTGAGCAGGCTGTGCTCAAACTCACAGAGACCTGCCCACTTCTGGCTCCTGAGTATGGGGATTAAAGTGTGCTCCCCCACATCTAGCTGACCCTAGAGTTTCAATCTAGCTTACTCTCAGCTTCCTCCTCTCCTCTCATCCACCTTCCCATTGTCCCATCTCAGACCATTCTGAAGAAGACCCATCCCCCACTCCAAGCCTCCGCTCAGAACTTTGACTATTTCTTCAGCCTCTTGGTGCATCTCCTGCACATTTTTCTAGGACCCTTTATACTCCATATGTGACTTTTGGGTAAATTATATGAATTGCCACAAGAGCAAGGTCACCACTGCTCCTCTCAGACTCAGGCCTTCAGCCCCTCCATTCCTGATCTTCTTTGTGGATGTTAATGGGTAGACCTGAATTCTCTTCCTGATTCCCAAAAAATCCTTTCATCCAGATCCCCTTTCCCCACCAATAACCCAACAACAAGCTACCCAACACCCAAGCCCCTCATGGCCTCTAGTTCTCACCACTACCATCATTCCCCACCCCTATTTCACCAGGGACTTGTAATGAATTCCCAAGCAGATCTGCTTGTGATTTAGTGCAACTTAATTGACATAGAAGAGACCCAAGAAGAGAGTGGGAGAAGCAGGAAAGCAAGAAGTAAGGAAGGAAACAACTCCAAGTGAAGTTCCAGTCTTTGCCTGAGCCTGTGGGGGGCTCCAGAGTCAGAATTTCAACTTTGAAGCCCAGGAACTGGGCTCTCACCCTCTTACTCAGTCAGTACTCATATATGGGAGAACCCCTGGGGATGAAAACTCCTAGAGGCATTAAGAAAAGTTCCTAGTGGACAAAGGAAGGCTATAGGTACAAGCCAGAGAGGAAAGTACACACAGAACTAGAAGATGCTGTACAGGGAAGAGCAGATCTGAGAGACAACAGCATCTATGTGAAGATGCAGGAAGAAGACAGCCATCTAGGGACCATGGAACAGACCCTCACAGGACACTGAGTCTGTCTTGACTTTGGACTTCTCAGACCCATGAGAAATAAATTTCTGTCCTTTCAAAGCCCATGGTATTTGTTATAGTAGCCGAAGCTACTGAGATTAGCTTGAGCATCTTCTCCCTCCTGCTTTCTCCTTTGTTATGCCTCCCTGTTCCCCCATCTCTTCTGCATCCGGCTTAGATTTCATGTTCAACACTTCTCTTCAACCAAGAGACTCAACTTTCTTTTCATTAATCCTCTACTATGTGATAACTAGCCTTCATTGTCATCTTAACCAGATTTAGAATCACCATAGAAACACGCCTTTGTGCCTTTGAGGGTGTTTTCATAAAAGTGTTGAACAAAGCAAAGAAGCCCTACACTGAGTGTGGGCAGCGCCATCCTATGGGCTGGGGCCTGTACTGACTAAAAGGGAAAGAAACTGAGCACCAGGGGCCCATCTTTCAGCTTCCTGACTGTGGACACGATATGAGCAACCACCACAGGCTCTCGCTGTCCTGACTTCCCCTTGAACGGTGAGCCAGGATAAACCCTCACTATTTAGCTCTACCAGCTATTTTGTTGCAGCATTGAGAAAAGTAACTAGTGTATCCGGGAACACCTGGGACTGCTGTTCTCAGAACTGTTTTCTTTCTATTCTGCCTCTACAGGTGGGATGCTGAAGGCTTCAGGAGAAATGGCATCACCTTGGGGATGGCTGTCATTTTCAATCCACAGGATCTTTCGTCAACTGGTCCTGTCCTGTTTCCCTGCTGTCATGATAAATGTTATGAAGACACAAGGTTAGTCTCACTCTAAGTAGACTTGATACAGATATAGACACTCTGCAAGATACATATTTACAAAAGGATATTCTGAAGAAAGCGTTAAATGGTGCACTCTGTGTACACCTAATCTGGGCTTGACGTCTATCTATATATTTTAAAGAATAAACTATTTATGTCAAATGAGGTGTGCCTTCCCCATTGCCCTTTCCCAGGTCACTGAGATGAAGGCTCAATGCCCCCAGCACATTCTGCTTTGCAAGCAGTCCCAGCTAACCCCATTTGCCAGGCTGGTTGCTCAGGGCTCCCCGTTCATTGCAGCCACTTGAAAGCATCTTCAGACAAACTTCAGTAGAAAAGAAAATGTTTAGATATGTCTTCCTTCACTGTGCCTACTAAGCTGCAAAAATAAACAAGAGCCACCAAACGGAGAAGATGGTTTGTACAAAACATCCTACAAGACAGCTTTCCATTTTAGCATCGCCCTCTGGGTAATCGCCCCTATAAAAAGGTTCCTCTAAATGCACATCCGTGCTGCTGACATCAGCACCATCTCTGTGCCTTACTGCTAATGCAGCTCTCAGAGGAGTGGGTGTGGGTTGGAGGAGGAGAACGACTAGAAAGGAAAGGATGCCCACAGTGTTACTCATGAGGCTGTGGAGACAGTGACGTCGGAGGCGTACGAATCCATTCATCTTGAGAGTTTTGGGATAGTAATAGCTGTGATTAGGGAAGCCTTCAAGGAATCAAGAGACTAACTAAAAAAAAACCTGAGGAACTAGATTCTCTGCAGTAAGATGGCTCTGTGGATTCCCAGTAACACCCGGGTCTGAAAGATAGTCTGGCCTCCTGAAGGCAAGAGTCAGCACTGCCTGGGAAATCTTGGGGCTGAATCAGCCTCCTAGGGAATTTTCCACACCAGCTGCTAAACACCTCATCCCATCCCCAAAATATCCTCTCACGATAGTAATTTCTTCTGCCAGGGGGTAAAGTCTCCTCGGGAAGCCTCTTGACTGTGGGCCCTTTCACCTCTTCCTGGTTCTTCTGTGATCCCACTCTCAATGCACAGAATATAAATGCCTCGGTTAAAGTCCAAAACAGGAATTCCACAAAAGTTCCCCAAGCGTCAGTTATAACCGGGGCACGAGATGCACGAAGTTGAGCAACAGAGACTGTGCTGCACAGGAGCTGAGGTAGAAGTAACTACTTGGCTGTAGGGGGTGGAGGGCGGTACCTTCACCTCCACCTCCATGTGACACAGAGAAGCCTCAGCCACTCACTCTAGGGCTCAGAGGTTAACACACACCCTCATGTGCCTCTTACAGAAAGCTGCCAAACTTCATGTAGCTCCTTATGCTCTTCAAGGGTAGCAGGTCCAAAAGCAAGGGCGGACAGAAGTTTGCTCCAGTGAATGACATTTACAAGAGCCAAATCCTTTCTCACCATAGCTCCTCAGACTCAAGAGTGTTAACCACGCAAAACCTCTATGACCAGTGAGACGCAACTGAATAGCCACTATAAGCATATTTACCTCCAAGGACCCACGAGATTTATTATTTGAAAATCTAAATCAAATTATATATTTAATAGTAGCACATAGTAGTGTTAAATAATTGATGTAGAATAAAAGAACTCCCATGGGCTTAAGCGAATGTCAGCTGCTAATATGTGATCCTTCAGTATAACAAAACCAGGGGAAACCACAAGATGAAAAGGGCCATTTTCATAGAAAGTAAACTCTAACCTTCAGGTTCTCAGGTTCGAGCCAAGGGATAGAACGTTTGCAGAAAATCCTAGCTCATGTTTAATTCACCAGACATTTCTAATTCGCCTTGGGCTTCATCTCCTTGAATTGCCTCTAAAGAGGTCATCTGAAACAGCCTGGTGGTTATGCCTCCCCCACCTCATAGAGAAGAGGAGAAAAGAAAGGCGATGAGATTGCCATACCCAATTAAAAGAGCAAATGACTCAGCCGGGCTCTTGCGGAATTTGTGGGCCCTTCTCAGAGTCCATTGCCACTTAAAGATGTTTGATGGCCCCTCAGAGGCCAGTTGCAGTTAGACCACCATGCTGAGAGGCGATCCACTCAACAGACATTTGCACCATGGACACGAGGGGTTTGATCCGACAAGCACATATGGAACCTCAACTTTTATCTGCTATTCCTCAAGTACAGGCCAGTCATTTCCATTCAGCTGCCAATATAAACCTTTTTTTTTCTTTTTCTTTTCTTTTTTTTTTTTTTTTTTTTTTTGTTTTTCAAGACAGGGTTTCTCTGTGGCTTTGGAGCCTGTCCTGGAACTAGCTCTTGTCAATCAGGCTGGTCTCAGACTCACAAAGATCCGCCTGCCTCTGCCTCCCAAGTGCTGGGATTAAAGGCATGCACCACCACCACCCGGCTAAACCCATTTTCTTCATGTACATAAGTACATGGTGCAGTTTTCTTTGTTTTCTTTCTCTCTCTCTCTCTCTCTCTCTCTCTCTCTCTCTCTCTCTCTCTCTCTCTCTCTCTCCTTTTTTTAAAGGTTGGAGTCTCAAGTATCCAGGCTGGCCTGGCTTCAAACTGCTAATTAACCTAGGATGACCTCGAACATTCAATCCTCTTGTTTCACATTCTGAGTTCTGGGATTGCAGGTGTGCGCTGCTACCCGTAGCTGGCTTACATGGCAGTGAAGAACCAAGTCAGGGCTTCAAGGGTGCTAGAAAAATACCCTACCAGCTGGGCTACATCCTCAGACCATACTGCAATTTCTATCAAACCAGCATTTGATGAGAATCTACTATGTGTTCAGCACCCTATGTGATGTTCTAAGAGAATTTAGTAAATGCATTAATTATTCCTAGAGCTGATGGGTAAAATTCACCATTTTAACCACTGAAGAGTGAGCCCTCAAGGTGAATTTCCATGTTCAACAAAGAAAAATGCTGGATGGCTAGTTAAATTAATGCTTTACATAAATAACCACAACAAGATTTCAAGTGTATTCCCAGTTTTATCTGAAACATACTTATCTTAAATCTTCTTCTGCAATTCAAATTTCACTGGCTATCTGGTATTTTATCTGCCAACCCCAAGTTAAGGACTAAAGAAGCACAACAATCAACCATGCAACTCACCAGACAAAAACCAAGCTAGTAGGTACCATGCTCTGGGCTATGGTTTGAATGTGTTCCCCAAAGTTTATGTGCTGGCAACCTGATGGCCAAAGTGACAGTGCTGAAGAGTAGTTCCTATAGGAAGTGAGGGAGCTTGAGAAGTGACTCGGTAGTAGGGCGTGTGCTTAGCATGTGTGAGGCCCTAGGTTCAGTCCCCAGCATAAAACCCCAAAAGGTAATCCGACCACACAAGATCTACCCTCATAAGTGAGCTAATTTCACTGTCCAGGGAGCAGGCCTTTTGTAAGAGTGGGTTTTCTGCAAAAGCAGGTTTGGTCAGGCTTACATATGTAAATAAATGTCATTAGGGCCATTGAAATTTGAAGTATAAGGTACCACTATTGAGTAAATTGATTCTTCTAGAATTAATGTCACCCTTCTAATAATTAATGAAGAAGCAATACACATTCAGATTCGTAGTAGCTAATACACTATCTCACGCTCAATCTCTTAGTCATCCTTGTTTTATCATCATGTGCATGAGTTGGCTAAAATACAATGAGTACCTCTCTAAAAACCAACAGTGAAAGGAACTTGATTCCATTCCCTCTCCTCTCCTTCTCTCCTTTCCACTAAGGATAACACAGCAGGGAGGCCTTGGATGTCAGCACCTTTTGCTTTCTTATTGAAAATAAATGTTTTTTTTTCATGCAATATATTCTGACTTTGGTTTTCCCTCCCCCAACTCCTCCTAGATCCTCCCACTTCCCCACCCACCCGAATCCACACCCTTTCTTTCTGTCTCATTAGAATACAAACAAGCATCTGAAATCATAATAGTAAGATAAAATAAAAACCAAAAACAAGCACAGGACGAAACAAGCAAACAGAAGGAAAAGAGCCAAAAAGAAGCACAAGAAACACATATAGACACACAGAGACACAGACGCTGGTGGCAGCAGCTTGAGTTTAGACTTCTCTCAGCTTTCATGATGGTGAGAAGCAAATTTCTTCTCTCAAATAAAAACAGAGTCTGTGGTATTTTGTTATAGTAGCAGCAAATATACTAAGACATTGAGTGTCAATCATAGATATGCATTAAAACAAGCAAGCTTCTACTTCTGTCACACTACCAAACCTGCCTTTGTCAAAATATCCAAGACCTCCACATTATCAAGTCCCAGGGCCACTATCATGGCCACTGATGACTCAGCCTCACAGCTGTATCCATGAGAAGCCATCTAGAATAGCATACATACGCTTAGCATGACCAGCCTCACAGCTGTATCCATGAAAAACCATCTAGAACAGTATCCATACCCCTTAGCATGACCAGCCTCACAGCTGTATCCATGAAAAACCATCTAGAACAGTATCCATACACCTTAGCATGACCAGCCTCACAGCTGTAGCCATGAGAAGTCATCTAGAACAGCATACATATGCTTAGCATGACCAACCTCACAGCTGTATCCATAAAAAACCATCTAGAACAGTATCCATACCCCTTAGCATGACCAACCTCACAGCTGTATCCATGAGAAGTTATCTAGAACAGTATCCATACCCCTTAGCATGACCAGCCTCACAGCTGTAGCCATGAGAAGCCATCTAGAACAGCATCTATACCCTTACCATGATCAGCCTCACAGCTGTATCCATGAGAAGCCATCTAGAACAGAATCTGTATCCTTAGCATGACTCCAGAGTTTGGAGATAAGGCTCTGCCTCCAGCTCTCTCCTCCCCTCCCAACACTCCATCTCTCCATCTTTACTCCAGCCTTCATTCCATTAATGTTCTTTTCTGTCTAGAAGGCCTTCCCCCAATCTTCTATGAATAGCCCCTTCCTTCCTCTTGGGTCTATGTTTAAATGTTACCATGTCAGAGAGTTCTTTTCAAGCCACCTCATTAATGTTGTGTTAACTTGACCAGGTCACATGATGACCAGATATCCATGCAAATGTGCCTTAGAAGGTGCTGCTTTTAGACTAAATTAACAATGAATTCAGTGGACTGAGTAAAACAGTCCATCCTCCATTATGGGGTGGTCATGTAGTCAGCTGGAGGACTGAACTGAACCAGATGGCTAGGTAAAACAGTCCATCCCCCATTATGGGGTGGTCATGTAGTCAGCTGGAGGACTGGACTGAACCAGATGGCTAGGTAAAACAGTCCATCCCTCATTATGGGGTGGTCATGTAGTCAGCTGGAGGACTGGACTGAACCAGATGGCTAGGTTTTCTTAAGTAAGAAAGCTTTCTTCAGCCTCCAGACTCATCTCCCAGTGAGAATTCTTCTGTTGACTTCCCTGGTTCTAGAGTCTTCGGACTTGAACTGGAACTAAACCACTGGCTCTCCTGGGCCTGTGGCTTGCTGACTCATTCTGCAGATCTTGAGACCTGCTCACCTCCACAGTCATGCAGGCCAAATCCTTATAATTCAAAATATATTCACATACATCCCTTACAGACTCTGTTTGTCGGAAGGACCTTGGCCACCTCATTGTTCACGGCAAGGCTCACAGCAGTAAGAATACAATTTGACGGTCTATGTTAAATATGCCATTATCCCCAGAACCTGCCGCACTAGATTACAACCCCTTCTGTGGGGAGATAACTTGTTTGCTTAGTTCACTCTTACACACTAAATGTACTTGGCATAAGAGAACACTTAGTAAATATTAATACTTCAGTGAATAAACAAACCAAAATGAAGTTTGTAGTTAAACAGTTATAACAAAAACATAATCATATAATAATCTACTTTAAAGACATTTTGGATAGCAGCTCACCCAATTTCTTCAACCAGAAGTTCGGAGTAACATGCTCAAAGCAAATACCAGAACTCAGATACAAGGGTAGCATTTAACCAGCTCTCAAGTGCAAGCTCTATCAAGATATCTTATTATCTTTGAGTTCTGTTGCAAGGAATTCTATGAGAGAGTTGCTTGAGCCACCCTGTCATTTATTTGGAAACTTGACTTGAGTTTCTCAGTTTGGCACTAATAAGTCCTTCAGTCTCTTCAGGTTCCAGTCTTTGGTGTTCAGGGTTGCACTTAGCACTAAGCAAGCAAAAGGAAACTAGCCAGACAATACCTCAGTGTCTAAATGCTGAGGCTTGGAGGCTCTTACTTTGGGAGACACGCTAAACCAATCAACATGCTAAACCTATCAGCTACTGGCCTGAAGGATAACTGCATCTACACCAAGGATTCTATATAATACACTATATCAAAGCATTCACATGATTTATTCCCAGGAATCCACTCAAGATTCCAGAAGAAGCACCCTAGCTGAAAGGCACATAGAGGAATGACCTAGGAAAAGACAATATGTAAGGTCTCTTTATTCTTATGACCTGGGAGCTTGGTATCAAGCCGTCCATGCTGAAGAATCGATGATGGCTGTGGTCCACAACTCCCCGTGGTGATGCCATATTTCATCACTCTAGAAAGTGCCATTTACACACAGATGCACAGTATATAACCAGCGCAGCCCTATGTGATACTCTTCCCTGAAGGCTTGGCTCAGCTCAATGCCAAGTTTATCGGGGACTACATTACAAGTGTCCTTGCATCAGAAAATTCACATTTATTTTAATCCCAAATAAAGAGTTGCTATGCATCTGTAGAACTTCACTACCTGCTCTAGAAAAGCGAGATGGTTATACTTTCAGATTATTTTAATCAGTTCTCATCCAGTAAACTTTGCTGTGTGGAGATAAAGATCTCAGTTTGATCATTCTTTCTGGCATGTATTTATGTATACAACTAATCGGGAAATCCTAACAGACATATAAGCAAGCTTAAGTGTATGTGTGTGTGTGTGTGTGTGTGTGTGTGTATTATGTAGGTGTGGTGTATGTTTTGGGGTGTGTATGTGGAGGTCAGAGGTCATTGTCAGGTATCCTCTTTGCTTTCCACTTTCTGGTTTTGAGACAAGGGTTCTCACTAAATCTACAGTTCATGGATTCAGCTAGACTGGCTTGCCAACAAGACTCAGGAATCCACCTGACTCCTTCACCTACTCCAACATACTTGTCTTAGTCAGGGATATTATTGCTGTGATGAAAAACCATGACCAAAGCACCTTGGGGAGAAAAGGGCTTCTTTTACTCACAGTTCTGTGTAACAGTTCATCATCAAAAGCAGTGAGGGCAGGAAACTCAAACAGGGCAGGAATGTGGAGGCAGGAGCTGACGCAGAGGCCATGGAATGGTGCTTCTTACTGGCTTACTCCCATAGCGTTCTCAGCCTGATTCTTATAGAACCCAGGGATGGTAGTACTTAATCTATTGAATAGCTATGCAAGCACTTAATAATTGCTAGCTATAGTTGTGCTTAATTAACGGGAAATTTCTATAGAATGGAAGGTGTGCACCTGAACAGAGGCTACAATGCCAACTAAAGAGTTGCCATTAAACTCATTTTCTGTCTCATTTTGACAAGTTTTAACTATCATGGGGGATTGTCAGCAGCCTCTGCCTCCCCAGAGACCAGTTCATGGAAAGGCAATGCATTTGCCTTTACCTGTTAGCTCACTGACTTCCCATAGCTTCTCAGTATACCCCTACAGCTATTAGCACAAACGCTTGCACAGTTCAGAATCCATACAGCTGTACTCGGTGTTCGTCAAGTGAATGAAAGGTTACTGGCTATGATGACTCAGTCCTTGAATTCCAAAATAATTTACCTCAAGAGCACTCAAGACCTTTTAATTAATAAAAGGCTACACCCTAATCTGCAGAAGACACCCTGGTCTCAGAGCGTGACTGGAATTTAGAAGTGTATTGAATTCTTTTCCTTAATATGTTTTTTATTAATTCTTTGAGGATTTCATACAGTGTGGTTTGATCATATTCATGCCCCTCCACTGACTCCTCCAAGTTCCACCTGCACCACCTTACCCACCTTTCCTTGTGAACTGTTCTACCATGAACCCATCTAGTCTAGTTGTGTTGCCCATTACTCTTGTGTAGGAAGTCTGTCCCGGGGTGGTTGCTCTATTAGGAGTCATATCCTTTAACACAATTGACTTTCCTTCTCTCAGCTGTTACCAAATGCCAGGAGCTCCTCAACTACAGATAAGACTTCATTCTCACCTCCCCCAAGTCCTCCATACTGGGATATTAGCTGGTTTGAACTTGTGAAAGATTTTATATATGCCTTCACAATTACTGTGAGTTCATATGTGCACATGTCCTGTTATGTCTGAAAACATGGTTTCCTTGATGTTTTAGGGATCATGTATTGGATTCTTTAGGTCAGGTGATCTCATAAATCACCTCCTACTTAAGCTCTGGGCCCAATGCAGTTTTTCCAAAACATACTGACCACAACCATTTCTCCAAACTTGTATTTATTTTGATTCTACCCAAGGGAATGTGGAATCCAGGCTACCTCTCCTTGAAGCTGAACAAGCTATGACTAAGGTAGAAAAGACAGTTGTGCCACATCTGTCTGGTTCTCTTGGGACACTAAGTGTTGGACTTGATGGCCATGTTGTGAGGAAGTCCAAGTCAGCTCATGTGGAGAGCCACTAAAGGCTGATCCCCTGTAGATGTTCAGCCTTAGTCACACAAGCTGCAATGACTCCAGTGATTCCAACCTCCACTCTCCAGCATCCCACAAGTCCCCTCAGCTTTAATATCTTCTCTGGTGAAATCATAAACATCACAGAACACAAGCCATCCTCTCTGTGCTGCCTAGATTTCTAAAGCCCTAGGTCTGTGACTATAATAAAATGCTTGTTTTCTGCCAGTAAGTTGTTATAACAGCAACAAAAACAGATAAAAAAATTGAATCAGGCCAAAACCCAATAATAGAACCCAAGAATCCTATCCATTGGCTGTTAAACAAGCTAAAACACAGTTCTAAAGCAACACTACTGCATGCTACTCTTTCATCTCTAAGGTATACCATATGGAGACAATAAAAACCGCTGTCATTCACAGAGTGCATTTATATAGCTGGCATTATTTCCAGTACTTTCCATTCATTGACTCATTTCAGTATCAAAGTTTCTTTCTGAAGTAGGCACAGTCACTACTCCATTTTACATATAAGCAGAATCTAGACATGCCACTAATAAGAGGCATGCCTGGGAATTGAACTTCGCCATCTACCTCCAGAGTCCAACACAGTGCACTTGGGTGCTTCTTCGGTCTTATGCTTCATGAATAATAAATGCGAGTCATCTAGCAAGTGCTTGGCAGACTGTCAACCCTCTATGAAAATGTTTCCGTCCTTCCTCAACATTGACATCACAGTTTAAATTACCATACTTCCTTTTGCTTTGGGAGGCTTGGGGATGGTAGCTGTTGGTTTCTTGGTTAAAGTTTCAGGATTGTCTTTTAAGGCAGGATCTCACTATGTAGCTGGCCTTGAATTAGAGATCCTCCTGCTTCAGTCTCTGGGGAGCTCTAAGTATAAATGTGCACACTATCGCTCACCGCCAGAGACTGCCACAGTTTTTAAAGCAAAACGTATCCCCCTCTGAAAGCAAAGTGTCTGTCTCTAACGCTGGGTTACATTTATTGTCTGTCCAATATATCTGCTCAGGTGTCCAACTAGGGGCTCACATTAAACATGATTGAAGGAGAAATCTTGTTTGAGCTAATGCAGCATCCTCAAACCTTCTTCTTCCCCAAGACTTCTGTGCCTTGGTTAATGTTGCTGTCATTCTTCCAGGGATTCAGCCCGATCTCCAGTTGCTTTTTACCCTTCTCTGCCTTGAGGTCCACAACTCATCATGCGAACTCTGCCTCTAAATTGATTTCCACCATGTCTCTTGACCCCTGAATCCCACTGCCACAATCTAAGCCCCGCAATCCAGTCAACACGTGAACCCAGTCTATCCACTGTCTTTTTGAAAACCTCCATTCATGTACTCCAAAAACAAACAAACTCATCAGATTAGTGCTTCACATCCTAGTTCCTGCCTATGTCTCCCACTTTGCCAGCTGCCACCTATGTGTCCCTCAGTGCACATAGTCTGTTCATCTTATCTCCAAGCAGTGGGACAGTGCCCTTGAATTTCCATGTGTAACATTTTCCCCAGATCCTTACCAACAAGCTCCTTCTTAACACTCCCATCTCTTCGTCTCATGGCAAATGGCCAACCTCCCCACCAGTCATTTTCGAGCCTGCATCCCAGTTTTAATTTCCTCACAGCTCTTTAGTTTCACTTCTTTCTGAGACTATACTCTGAACTTGTTCATTCCATGCCTCCTTACAAAAAATAAATATTCCACCTAAACAGATTCTTTTGTCTGTTTTATTCATTGCCTATATCCCAGTCTATAGATTAGTGTCTACTACATAGTGATGTCCAATGAGCATCGGTGGAGATGATGGATAATAAACAGGAAGCATGTATACGCAAAGGAATTTTATTCAGCCACAAAGAAAAATGAAATTATAAAATTGCGTGGAAATGGATGGTACTGGAAAATATTATATTCAATGAGGCAGTCCAGGATCAGAAGCACAAATACCACACATCCTCTCTCCTATGCAGAGCCTAGCTTCTAATTTTTATGTGTGTTTATTTATAGGGAGCGAGTGTTTGTCGAGGCCAGGAAACTAAAAATGGGCCCATGAGAGAGGAAATGAGAGCCTTCAAGCAAGTGGAACAAGAATGGTGATACGACTAATGTGATCTGAAGGTGGAAGGAAGATTGGGGTGGAAGGATATATGTAGGAACTGGGATAGGAGGATGAGGGAGAGGAGAAGGTGGGGAAGGAGAAATCAAAAGTATGTTTGAAAAAGTTACAAGGAAGCCTGCTAATTTTAAAATAAAATTTTAAATAAAAACAAAAACAAAAAATCAAGACACACAAAATTTGTTTTTAAATGTTGAGCGCAGGTCATAATTCCATGGATGTCAGAAACTAGCAACTGTGAGTCTCAAATTCCTAGTCAAATGTCTATCCCATGAAAGAGAAGAGAAGGAGGGAGGGGAGGAGGGAGGGGAAGGCGAGACAAGGCAGAGGAAACTGAGAGAGATAATAAAAAAAATAACACGAGAGAGAAGACTGCCGTTGTATAACTATGAATTCTTCTAATTTGTGGATTTTATAGATGAAAAGTCTAACAAACATTCAAGAACAAGTTACACATATTATTCATCTGATCAATCACCATTTTTTAAAAAAAATGAAGGTTGTCCTTTTAAAAAATCCAGAATGTATGAACTCTCACCCTTACGCAAATGTGTCTAAAATGCAATCATGCAGTCATACCCAAGATCAATGGTGTCACCAAAGGGGATGAGAGAGAGACACTGATTTTTGCAAAGCTGAGAAAGAACAAATCCCTGCTACCGCTACTACCAAACTGCCAGGTAGCCCTGTGGAGGCTGGGGTGGGTGGTGCTTATTTCCCCATGTCACCAGCCTCAGCACACTCCAGACAGAAGCCTCTGCAGCTTCTCCTCTCCCCTGGGCCCTGTCAGCCAGCCAGTCTCAGAATCCCATAGAATCCCAGCCGGGATGTAACTCTGGGGTAACAATCCTGGGAGAAGGGGAGGGAAGGAGAGATGAATAGGGAGAGAGAGAGGGACTCACAGTCTGGAGTCCAGCCTGCACCCCTGCCTTGACTTTCATGTAAAATTTTTGTTTCTATTACTAAAGGAGATCCTGGAACAGGCAAGAATCACGTGACCTTAAAAAGTCAACCGCTGAAGCAGGAAAGATTCAGCTCCCAGCATCCAAATCGGTGGCTCTCAACCACTTGTAACTCCAGCTCCAGTGGATCTGACACCCCCTTCCAGCCTCCTCAAGTACCTCGTGTGTGTGTGAGTGTGTGTGTGTGTGTGTGTGTTTTAGATAAAATACATCTTTTGAAAATTTTATAAATACAAGTCAAATACTGCCTTTCCCTCTGACTCACCTGAATGCAACTTCTCTTCTGCCTTTGAGAACTACCATGTACTTCAAATTGGGAATCACAAAAACAGCTTTGCACTGGGGTCTTTCTTTGCTATTCACACACTCCCCCGGGTAGAAAACAGACCCCATTATCATGGTGATAAATGAATTACATTACATTCCTTTGAATACAAGCCCACTTTTGCCCAACTGTCAAGGACATGAAGGAGTGGCTTTGGACTCTCCCTGGCAGTACCTGCCCCCCTACTCTGCTCACATGGTAAAGGGGCTTTGCAAATATATGATCAAGTTAAAGACCTTGAGATGGCGGCATGAGTGCAGATTTTCTGAGTAACTGCAGGGAATGGCAAGGGTCATTAAAAGAAGGAGAACAGGGGGCTGGAGAAATGGTTCGTTGGTTCCTAGAACCCATTCACGATGGCTCCCAGTTTCAGAGGATCTAGGCGCGGCCTCCACAGACACCTGCATTCACATGCACACACCCACACACGCAAGCATGCAGATACACATAGTAAAAATTATAAAGGAGAGAGACAGGAGGAGGGAGCAAAGGCAGAAAGGCAGAGCAAGGGGAATAAAGAACAAAAGGAAGGTCAGGGTGCTAGAGTAAGGAGGAGGTGTGCTCCACTGGGGAGTGAGGAGCTGTGTTCCACTGGCGAGTGAGGAGCTGTGCTCCACTGGGGAGTGAGGAGCTGTGCTCCACTGGGGAATGAGGAGGTGTGCTCCATGTGGGGAGTGAAGAGGTGTGCTCCATGTGGGGAGTGAGGAGCTGTGCTCCACGTTAGGAGTCAGGAGTGGTGCTCCTTATGGGGAGTCCCCCCAGCAGTTCTGGAATAGAACACAGCCTTAAGAACATCTCAATTTTAGCCCCATAATAACTACTTAGATTAAGTGACCTGAAAACCATGTGAGAATACAAACTCACGCTGTTTTAGTCACCCAGTTAGTAGTAGCCTGTTGTAGCCAAGGGATGCCTGCTCCAGGCCGGCCCCACATTTCACATAAATGTTCTCCATATACATGAACAGTCCATCCCTGAGGGTCAGCTCTTGCCACAGTTTAACAGAGGCTCAGGAAAGTTGGACAAGTGGCTTATTAATGCCTAGAGCTTGGGTCCCACTTGTCTCATATTCTCAGATACTTGAAATAGATATATTGTCTGTTTACACCTGTGAGTCTTGGGTCCCAAAAAATTGAAACACACAGACACCCTTATGCCACCACATGCACAAAGTTCACAAAAGATTCTGGCTGTTCTTCGCAGCAGCAGTTTCAGCAACAACGACTTCAGGACCAATTCCTTACTGAAACAGGCCAACCTTCTCCAACATTCTGCCCTTAGCAAACATTTAAAGGCAGTCACCTACGACCTTTCAACAAACCTCCCTAGCACTCATTAATATGCTAAATTAGAATACACCCATTATCTTTAATGCATGGCCTGCACATGCTTTGTCTTTGGTGGTGTATATGGGAAGTTCTAAAAGATGGAATGGTGAGAGCTTGTAAACCTGTTTGTCACCTCACTGAGACAACACACAGTATGCAACAAATGCTTATTGGTGGCAAAAATCATAATGACCAAGACGGTAAACACCCTACTCCATGTATCATTAGAAAGATGGTTTTTCTGATCATTTGTTGAACTCTCCTTTATATCTAATTTTATATATATATATATAATTATATATATATATATAAACACCCACTGTTTTTCTCTGTCATATGAGTGGGTAGAAATTAGTGACAGGCTTAACTGAACAGCTTACAATCTGTCTTCGCTCCCAAATGTTATTATCTTTGGTATTTGAAATCTTGCAATCTTTGGCATATATTTATCTGGGCTTTTCAGTAGCTCATAGGAAATAATACAGTCACTTTAAACAATGAAACAAAACATTTTACGCTTCCTTGAGGCCCCTATGATAGAAAATCTAAAGAGAATTCACCAGTATGATAACATCTCCCCAAATATTTTAAAAATAATTAAAATTGTTCATCAGCTCCAAATATGGATTTTGAACCCATTCTAAAGCAAGCTTCCCAAAAGATCCTGGGCTTTATTAAAATACCCAGGCACTGAATTCTGAAATTTTAGACACAATGGCATTTCCCGTTTTCGAGTGTCTGAATAGAGTAACAAATTTTGTTTTGCTTTGTTGGTTTGTCCTGACAGAGTTTCACTGTGTAATAGCCTTGACTGTCCTGGACCTCCCTCTAGAGACCAGGCTGTCCTCAAACTAAGAGATCCACCTGTCTCTGTCTCCCAAGTCCTGGGATTAAAGGCATGGGGCACCACTGCCCCACAAGTAACAAATTCTTAGCTCACCAGGCAAGCAACTACTTTCCTGTCCTGTTAGCATGTTTCTGGTCTGGTCCATTCACCTGGGCTCAAACACACAGAAATTGCCTCAAGACGTCTGTAGAATCTTGCTCAGAAACCATGATTTTTAGATTCTGAGGCTTATTCCGAATCAGTCTTCCTAGTCTCCCTGCCAGCTCTTGGGGACCCAACAACTGGATGCAATGTCCACGCGTATTATGAGATTTGGGGACACAGAGCAGCACAAGGAATATGAAGAAGATGTTCATGGCTGTACACCACAGAGTTCTGCTCCCACCACTTCCTGGGTACTGTCAGACAAGTCACCTGCCAGGTTCATGCATGAAGCAAGGATAGAAATAGTGCTTATCAAATACCCAGGTTGCAGGATTTTTTTATTACTAAAAGTAATGGTGTCTTTGAGATGAGCAATGATCGAACCTGGACAAAGTGACGTTACTGCCCCTGTGTTAGCTCTAGGCACTGCTGGGTACCATCCCTGGCCTTGATCTCACTTGGTAATCTCCATCTCACACGCCGCAGCCCTTGCTGCTGCTTCTCATTTCCCTTGCTCTGTTTGGTGTCTGACAGAGTCATGCTACATGGCTCACTTGAATTTATATAGCAGGTCAGAAAATGAGAGAAGATGCAGAGATAGAAGATGCTGAAGAATGTCTCTCAATCCTGCTGCTATTGTCTACACAGCAGGAACTGTTCATCTACCATTCATCTACCTTCTGTTTCTTCTCCCCTGGACCTGGACATCCACCTATCTAAGTTCTGATGTCCTTTGACCTACCTCAACGCATAAAATCAGAGGCTCAGCAAATCAAGATATAATGCTAATCAAAGTATGGTGCCAGCTTAGTATTGTGCAAGTATTTCTTACCAAATCTAGCACAACATCAGTCACAAAATGTTTCTTTTTGTACCTTAAGAAAATGTAAATGTCCAGTTAAATTGATATCATTGATTTAAAAATATATACCCTATGGCTGAGAATACAACTCACACTTAGAGATTTTACCTGCTGTGTATGAGACCCTGATTTCTACTTCTATCCCTGAAAAAATAAATAAATAGACAAACAAATAGGTACATGGATTGCATTCTGATTTCAAAATCATTAAATAGTCAAAATGGATTTTAGAATTAATTTTCGATAATAGAACATTTCGCTTGATGCAACATAAAATTACAAAATGTGGCTGCTCTCCTGACTTCTTAGACTCCTGTATAGAACCCAGTAACCAACAAATAAATGTGCTCCTAGTGAACTAATGTATATGTGAATCCTAGCAGTCAGATGACTGTAAGTCACTGTTACCTAAAAAAAGAATTCTGGTGAAATAAGAACATCAAATACTCATCACTTCACCAGCCTTCCACTTAAAATACATCTTTACAATAATAGTGGAATTCACTCTAAACAGTCTGTACCCACCACATTAAACCTTGGTCCAGTAATAAAACCTAAAACTTCAGTGTCTATTCAACAGACGGTTTTAAAAGCTATCGTGTGTTTAAGTGCTCAATATCTGAGACTGTAAGATGTAAGGTACTTATTTAGAAACATCTGGTGGCATCCTTGGGGTGTACTTGAGCTTCCTAGTAGCTAGGAGACAGCAACAGCAGCTCTGCTGATTGAGAATGTAGATCCATTTAACAATGCCATCTCCCTCCTTTTGTACCGCCAAATTAGCTGTAGACCTGCAGCTGTTTCCTGGCACTCAGGGACAAGGACCAATGAGTCATGTTTCCCAAAGATGTTTCCATTAGAAGAATCCAGCCTCCGCTCTCTGCACAGTTACCCCCAAGATTTGCTTTGTCCAATTCATTGCCATTAAAATTGATACTTCTCATCTCTGGGGCTACAGGGATAGGCATCAGATGGAACAATTAAAAGATCAAGAAAAAAATACCAGAATTGAGGGGTGGAAGAGGGCTGTAGTATCCGTGTTTCTGTGGGTGGATGTGGGTGTGTGAAAACCAGAGGTAGACACTGAGTCATGTGTCCTTCTTGATTACTTTCCACCTTATTTTTTGAGAAAGGATCTCTTGATGAACTTGGGGTTCTTGGATTCAACTAAACTGATTGGCCAATGAGCTATCCCTACCCAGTACTGGTTTTACAGAAGCACTCCACTATTCCCAGGCCTTCTGTGTATGGTAGGGATCTCAGCTCAGGTGCAAAGGAGCCATCTCCCATTGCCTGGGTTTTAAGCATCCAAATATTCACAGAGTTCTCTGGAGAAACTTCTGCCTTACTCTTTGATTTACAGTGGGAATATCAAATCCCATACTAGGCTTAGAATAAACCTCTATCTTCTCTTTGCCTGAACATAACCACCAGCTAGTCACTTGTATGAAGAAAGAACTGCATCCACAACCCCTAAATATAAGACTCTTGTCAGGTGGAAAACATGGGATAAAAGTGGATGAATTTGCCATTTAGTCACCCATGACTTTGAAGACATTTAAGAGTAAATAGCTACTTGATGGACAAAAGTCATCCACTCAGGGGAGCTATACACATGAACTCAAAGTGAGTGTGGGTGGGTGCGTGTACAAGACCTTCAAAATCTCAAGTCAGACAGAATCCCAGCATTGAAAGACAAGGTTGGTATGAAATCCCACCTCTAGCTGAAGATCTATTGGCAATTCATAGCTGCTGGGAAAGGAGGGGCCAGTTTTAAGGGTATGACCTCCCAATAGGTCAACTAAACTCCTTTAAGTGAACAAAGACAACACGTAGGCAACACAAACTGAACTCGATGGTTTGAAAAACATGACACAAAGTCAGGTGAGCAGGGAATAGGGCTTGTCTGAGAATAGTTGGTGGGGAATAAATATGATCAAAATACACTGTATAAAATTCTTAAAGCAAAAATATTTTCGGTGTGTTTTTCTTGAGACTTCTCACATAATGCAGTGGGCCAGCTTCACAGGGCAAGTTAACCTCGTTCCAATTCAGAGCAACAATGCCCGTGTTCAGCTCTACTCTCTTGCCTCTTGACCATGAAAATCTACGCAGAAATGATACTGCCACTTATCCTTAAAAATTAAATGGGAAGTTAACTGCAGCCTGGACTGCCTCTGCTCTTTCACAGGAAGGATAATCTGTGCGTTAGACCCACATTGTACACTAGAATTGCAATCATTGTCTCCGTACCAGACAATCACTGTCCCCGCTACCCATCGCTCACAGATGACACTGAGCTCCTGGTAATTTAAGAGAAACAACTGCCTCTGCTGAGTTAGTCACCAGTCAATGTCCATTTCTCTACACTATTTACACCTTTCTACTCCACTCTTCCCGGGGCCTCTCTAGCCCCAGACCTGGAGCCCAGAGGCGGTTCACGGCCTCAATATTTTCTGTCCGGATGACTGCAGTTCTTGCTGCTTTCTTTTCCTCTTACGTGCGTGCACCCCATTGTTTCCAGAAGGTCAACTCGTCACATGTGCTAGCCTTCCAATGCTCCAATTTGTCCATTGAAATAAATATATACTCACTCTAGTACCTCAGGGGTACACAAGAGCCAGAAGAACCCGACTGTCCCGCCTGCCCTCATATCCCCACAAAACTGGAGAGTTGCTTTTTCAAAATGAAGCACCTGCTTCCCTCTTTGGTGTCTGATTGATTCCCTTCCTTCTGCTGGGCCCTCCCTCGATCACTGCATTTGCACCACCTCCTCCTTTAAAGTCCATCTGAAGTGCTACATCTACCAGAGAACCGTTCCTGGGCAGTGAGCTCTGCTTCCCCTAAACTTCAAGCACGCACCAATTGCGTCTCATCTGTGGGTCTATTCTACTCTGCCTCCCACTTCATCCTTTGGTTTCTGGTTTATTGCTCCATAAACCATGATAATCTCCTTCATATTCCCCAAAGCATCGTGTAGTCCCTGGCAAATACTGGAGTAAACTGAATTTGAAAAGAGGTTACCCAGCCCTGATTGCAGACTGAGAGCTCATGCAGTTTCTCCGTTGGGAGAGCTGATGTCAAATGGCATACATAAGAACCACTATCCATGCGCAGCTGGAATTGGGAGCATAAAGCTCACTCACATCTTACTTTCCTATTGATGTGATATTCTCCAGTGACTTAGTTCCAAATCCATTAAAACTAAAGACTAAACACAATTCACATTTCACATTCTACAGCATGTGAGGTGGGACATACTAAGCATCTAATAAATGGAGGCTGAATACCACATATTTGGTTTCATTCTTGTTACAACCAGAAAGAGAGAGGGCTTGAGTTAGTCACCTTTTTTATTACCATGACAAAATATCTGAGAAAGGCACCTAAAGGGAAAGTTGGCTTCAGCTTGTGGTCTCAGAGGCTCCAGTCTACAGTCATCTGGTTTCAATGGTCCTGAGCCTGTGCTGAGGCAGATGATTATGTTGGAAGGGTACGGTGAAGCAATGTCCCTCACCTTGCAGTAGCATCAGAGAAAGTAACAGGAAGGGACAGGACCAAGACAAACCCTTCAAAGACACATACAAAGAAACCCACATCTTCCAATAAGGCCCCGTCTTCCATAGTCCTAAGTATCTCCCAATGATCTGTTCAGATTTTAAAATCATCAATTTGATTAGGGCAGAACCTTGATGATCTAATCGTCTCTGAAAATGACTCTAGAGACAAACCCAGAGGTGCGCTGTACTAATTGTCTAGGTTACCAATCCAATCAGGTTGACACTTGAAATTACCCATCACAGAGCTGGAATTTGGTAAACAATAGTGCCTTTTGTAGCCCCAAAAGCATAGCATATGAGTGTGCAAAATAATAGTAGGTGACACACAGATACAGCCTGCTAGCCGCAGTCAGAGGTTTATTTTACAGCAAACAGTAGGAAAAATAGAACAATAGACTGCCTGAGATCACATAGATGCTGTAATCTTCAATAAGACCATATTAATTTGTTTTTCATATTATTGAATAAATTTAAATAAAATAATTAAGTACAGTACACATCATTGCTTAAAGGAAAGCTGATCTTTACGTCTTTAAAAGTGAAATCTAGCTAAGTGTGGTGGTACATCTGTAATCCCAGAATTTAGGAGGCTGAGGCAGGAGAATCAAAAGTTTGAAGCTATCTTGGCTTACATAGTGAGACCCAATCTCAAAACTCTTAATTAAATACAAAGTGAAGTTGGGGTAGGTAATACTAGTGAAAGGAGGACAATAGAGAAGGAGAGAGAAGGAAGATTCTTACTAAGGATGCTCGAAAAAGACATAGGACATCATTATTCTATATATGTATATAAATATATCAAGTTATACTAATTTATATATGAAGTTATACTACTTGGAGTGACAATAATTCATAGATAATACTCCAAGAGCCATAGACTATCAAAAACTCCAGTACCAGGCACGAAAAAAAGAAACCTCCTTTTGAGTTTGTGGTCAGGTGAGCCCAAGAGATTCTCCAAACATTATAAGCTATGGCTCTTGCCATTGGATGCCTCCTAGTAGTTGAA
Source organism: Dicrostonyx torquatus (assembly GCA_028555095.1). Taxonomy (NCBI): domain Eukaryota; kingdom Metazoa; phylum Chordata; class Mammalia; order Rodentia; family Cricetidae; genus Dicrostonyx; species Dicrostonyx torquatus. The sequence continues at coordinate 6,883,663 of JAQHUG010000055.1, read as the reverse complement.
GGTAGGTCTTGCTGAAGACACCGTGTTTTTTTGTACATAGGACTCCCAGAATTTGACCAGAAAGTCTCCTTTCTGAGAAAAGCTCTCATAGGACCAGAAGGTGATGTGCAAGCTATTAAGACTGGGGAACAATCAACAGTCCTACCAAGCTGTAACACCTATGGACCATAGCAACGACCAGCATGAAAATCTATCCCTAAAGGAGCACTAGTCATATTTATATATTTGTGGTAACCAATAGTTGTCTATATGGACTTACAGTCCACTGAACAGGACATCAATCATGCCTGGCACTGTAAATCTAGCCAACTAAACCTGGCTATTGAGGTCATGAGTCTTGGAGGAGAACCCACTACCGCCAGTTTCCTAAACCATGAAAATTCCTAAGCACAGCCTAAACACCTACCCTTCTATCCACAGTGTGGGCACTGCCCTCATCAAAGAAGCTTCTTTCTACCACTGGCAGAAACCATTACAGAAAGTTACCACTAGTGCAAATACAGAAAACAGCTGACTTTGGGGTGCCCACCACCAGTTAATAGATCTGTAATACAACTCCGGAACCTAAAGCTCAAGGAACGTTGTGGAATAGAGGACAGAAGAGTTATAAGAGTCAAAAGACCTGGAAGTGTGATGGTCTTGCTAAATTACCACCCAATGATAAGAGTGCATCTTTGGGATGTTACAACATAAGATGATCTCATTAGGAATTTAATTTTATTTTTTTTACTTTTTCTTTTTTTTTAATAAAGTCTCACTTTGGGGCTGGAGAGATGGCTCAGCAGTTAAGAGCATTGCCTGCCCTTCTAAAGGTCCTGAGTTCAATTCCCAGCAACCACATGGTGACTCACAACCATCTGTAATGAGGTCTGCTGTCCTCTTCTGGCCTTCAGGCATACACGCAGAAAGAATATTGTATACATAATAAATAAATAAATATAAAAAAACAAAAAAAACCAAAGTCTCACTGACCTCAAACTCTTGATCCACTTGCCTCAGCCTCCTGAGTGCTAGGATTACAGATATGTGCCATCCATCATGCCTTATTCCTTCCTAATACTTTTATAAAACTCAACTATACCTGCCATTAATCAGGGTAGAAGCCAACAGTCAAGGAATTCTTGCCTGGAAACTAATTTTATTTACACATTTTGTCAACCACATATCCTATATTATCTTTCCCTTTCTTAATCTGCTAAGGGCTATTTTATCACATGAACAAATATAGAGCACATTCACAATGAATGCTTTGGATTGACTCAGACCTAAAGTAGATTCTCAACTATACTACTATTTACTAGAGTCTTGGGAGAAATTCATTTATCCACACAGAAAACGTTTACTGAAAGTTCCTTCTACCGGATACTATGACCAAGCACCTGAAGTCTCAGTATAGGAGTGACTATATTTCACCACAATGCAAACCTTGCCAAAACTAAGTACTACGACATGCGCAAAATATCTGGCACTGTTCCTGGTCCACAGTAACCACATGCATCAGTTGTCACTGTGGTCCCCATCATCATCATCCTTGTCACCTTCATTATCATTACCATTATCTTCAATCTTTGCAAAAGCATGAAATGCTGCTAGCTGTGTTTGCTTCCTTAAAAGTCGCTGCTCTCTTAATGTCAGGCAGATATCATTTTAGTGGTTTTAGTTTAGTAATTTCATTAGTTTCAGTTCATTAAATTATCAAATAGAAGTTTTTTTCAGGGAATGATAGGCCCAATAGAGAGAATTGTAATAGAAGGTGACTGGTAAGGGTGGGTGGCTAGAGAAGGCTCTCTGGGGATACGACATTTGGTCTGGGATTTCAGAGGTGAAGAGGAACCAGTCGCACAAAGACTGGATAGAAGAGAATTCAAGGAGAAAATGCAGGTTTTAAAAAGGTCTTTTAATAAGAAGAATTTGGAAAAGGAAGAAGTCCAGAGGAAACTGGGGAGAGGTGGTTCTGAACAAAGTTGTGGGCATAGGCAGGGTAACAAAGTCACTCCACAAGTCTTTGCAGGCCAGCAGCAGGAGAGACTGCTTAGCTGAAATGATAGGCCACAGAACATCAGAACAGAAATGAATTGACCAACATGAAGACTCTGTCAGCCATCCAACTAAGAGAACGCACAACTAAGAGAGTGGGGTAAGAAAAAGACAGAAACAAAGACTCTAGGTGTGGTTTAGAGGTCCAGTGGATAGGACCTGCTGGTGAGTAAAATATATAAGGATGAGAGGGGATCCAGGAAAGAAAGGACTCATGTGACCTGACTGGATTGTATAAGGTGGGACCATTGCCTAAGATAAAGCAGTCTGGGGAAGAACAGGTTTAAAATGTAGAGTCCAGCTGGGCGGTGGTGGCGCACGCCTTTAATCCCAGCACTCGGGAGGCAGAGGCAGGCGGATCTCTGTGAGTTCGAGACCAGCCTGGTCTACAAGAGCTAGTTCCAGGACTGACTCCAAAGCTGCAGAGAAACCCTGTCTCG
>JAQHUG010000055.1:6861948-6879040 GCA_028555095.1 Dicrostonyx torquatus | reverse complement strand
GAGAAAGAGGAAGCTAGAGATAGAAAGGGAAAGAGGAGGTATGATGACTTGAATAAGAATGGTCCCGATAGGATAGGTTCACACATGTATGCTTAGTCACCAGGGAGATGAACTATTTGAAAGGATTAGGAGATAAGGACTTGTTGGAGTAGATGTAGCCTTGTTGGATGAAGAGTGTCACCGGAAGTGTGGCCAGGCTCTCAGTCTCTGCAGATCAGGATGGAACTCTCCACTGCTTCTCCAGCACCACACCTGCCTGCTCCCATGCTCACCACCATGGTGAAAATGGACTAAGTCTCTGAACTGTTCAGCGAGCCCCCATTTAAATGCTTTTTTTAATGAGTTACCTTGGTTGTGGTGTCTTCTTCACAGCAATAGAACAATGGCTAAAACAGTAAGGAAGGAAATGGCAAGGGGAGGAGAAGAAAAAGAGAGAGGAAAAGGAAATACCCAAGGAGAGGGGGTAGAGCGAGAGCCTGCCACTCCCTCATTCCCTTCGCTGCCTTTAGGGTAAAATGGCTTCAGCAGCTCCTGGGTCTTTGTGCTGCCATCCAGGACCTGTGCTGATGTAAAGCAAGGAAACAGAATAGGAAACTGAATGAGCCAAGAAGCATAAAGTCCTTGATGGCCCTAGAAAACAGCTGAGTCAATCTTGGAACAACTTCATTTTGTGAGAAGCTATTTCTCCTAACAGTCAGTGCCCACGTTGTATCAGGAGCTTCTCACAGGATCTTGGCCAAATGAAGCACTAAGTATCTTGAGGCATACTCAAAGGACCACACAGATGAAGAAATCCTCGCTGGGAAAGCTGACCCTGCGAAGCGGTAGAAAGTGCGGTAAGTAAAGACATCATCCTTAGACCACTCTCTCCGGAAATGAAGTGAAGGCTAGAGGAAATGGAGGGTGGAGCAGAAGGCATGTGATTCTGAAGCCCATTTAGACATGGATGGGAACACTTAAGTAGAGAGGTTGATCTTAAAAGATATACTTGACTCATTGAGGAATGAGAGGGTCCAAGAGGGCACTGGGGCAGGGAGCCTGGCAGAGTCAATCACATCAGCAAGGTTATTCTGACTATGCTTTCCCAAAGATATGTAGAGTGTTCAAAATGCAAGCTGTCAAGGCCTAGCCGATGCATCCCTCCAAGTCCTCTGTGTTTCTCTCTTCTAGTTGTTTCTCTCTACTGTATTATGTCATTGGATGTCTCCAGACCACCCAAATGGACCCTTCAGGGCAAGGACCATCTCATTAATATATCAGTATCAATCATGGAGCCTACCACACATGTTCATAAATATATTAAACTGAAATCAAGTCTCAATGTGACAAGAAAGACAGTTGTCTCTCATTATTATTCAAAAGTTCTATTTTCATCTGCTCTTCTATTTGAAAATGTTATCTGGATCCCTGAACAATCAACATTGTGGCGATTTTATGGTCATTTGCAGACATGAGTTAAACAATGTAGGGGGACACCTCCAGCCACAAGGGATACCTTCTGCTAAGATCAGCCAAGGTGTGCTCTGCCTTCTCACTTCAGTTTTCACAGTTTAAGCATCTGTGTATTTATGATCCATTTATGATTTCACCGCCTAAAATCTCCAAGCATACAGGGAAGTGCTACCTAGAAAAATGGGGAATGGTGATGAAGGGATTCAGAGGAAAGCTTCATCCAGGCGCATGTGGCAGGACTGCAGCCAGGAGCGCAATGTGAGATGAACCAACAGTACAAATTCAATGGGATGACAGTCTATCCTAATCACTTGATGAGAACGTTGTGACCAGAGGTTGGCAGGAACCTAACCCTGTGCTTCCCACTGTAGCAATGGTTTTCATTTGCTAATTTGGTATTTGTAGCAACTTCATAGAACATGATCATTATTGTAAATAATAAAAATCAACCGCACTTCATTTCTCCCTCTGGTGAGAAGGAGAATTATGGAAACAAAGTGGTTTGATGAGGCTCAGATGAGCCTCATCGAGCCTCAGCTTATCCCATTCTTGTGGCTCATTTGCCAGAACCGGGACTCAAGGAATATGTGTTGGGGAGAGACTGGCTTCTGAGGAATAGGCTATATTCCTTGAAAGCTGTTTGCCGTAGAGACAAATTAGGTATCCTGGGCTACTGCACCCTCTCCCCTCATTCCACCATCAAAGCTGGTGCCTGCTGTGTAAGGCAGAGACACGGGGGAGAAAAATCCTCACCATATGTCTTCCTTTGAGCTCCCCCAAGAAGCTGAACCTACAATAAGAATGTGTAGTTTGTTTGGGAGGTGCAAAAAACACCATTAGGGAATTAGAGAAGAGAGTCTCAGATGGAAAGGTTGCTAAGAAACCAATTAAAGGTACAGCATCAAGTGAGTTATCACTGTGAAGAAACTAAGGCTCTGTGTAAAGCAGACCCAATGCTGGGGGGTGGGGGCATTGATATACTGTCTTATTCAAATAATCGGTCATTATTTCACTCTTGATGTCCTAATTCCCCAGTCCTCTTCACCTTTCATGGAAACAACGAAGAAGATTCAAGCCCCCAAAAGGACAAAAACATGCCAGAATAACAGCCAGAAGACTGTCAGGAGCCAGATGTGGTAGTCCACACTTGCAATTCCAGGGGCCGAAGCCTGACGGTGGCAAGTTCAATGACAGGCAAGGGAAGAGGAAAAGGGAGAGGTCAAGGAGTGCTGAGGTGGCAAGACTAAGACTTAAAGTTGGAGACTAGTGAGTGTGTGCTGGGTCACACTGAGCTGGCAGTGACAGCCATACATCAGTTGTAACCAAGAGTGGGGTTATTTTTAAGAGGAACCTGCTGACTTAGTTACTTTTTTCAAATGCATGGCAAAAACAGCTGTGAGAAACAGCACAAGGGGTGAGTTGGTCACGTTTGACTCACTGCTATCCAAACACCTGCCAGAAAGTAGCTTGTGGGAGGGAAGATGTATTTGGGCTCCCGATTTCAGAGAGATCTCAGTCCATCAGGGAGGGAAAACCATAGAGAAGAAAACATGTGTCAGAGGCTCCTCCCATCACAGCGGATCAGGCAACAGAACAGGAGGAGAATCAGGAGCCAGGCTACCACTTCGGAAGTCCCCCACCCTTCCTAACCTACTTCCACCAGACAGACCCACGTCCTCAAGCTCTACAGCCTCCCAAAAGAATGCTACCAGCTCAGGGCTAGGGGCGGTATGAGCCTATAAAGATCGGTGGAGACTCAACCCTTAGCAAGGACCAATTACTTGTTTTAGCTTATTGTCCCAGAGGGTCTAACCCATGCTTGTTTGTCTCCATGCACACAGGCAGGACATTATGCAGCAGGAAATATATGAGGAGAAAACTCAGGTTGGATAGAAAGCAGGCATGGTCTGAGGATCAGGGTTTAAATCACATCTCTAGCAATGAATTCCTCATGGTGCATTGAAATGACTTGACTAAGCACTTGTCTCGATGGCCAGACTCTGACTTCTCTGGGTGCCCAGATTCAGGACTTTTCCACATGTCTGTATCTAGTACCCAGCCCCATTCCTGTTTAAGCTCACTCGAGAAGTGTTCAGAATCACCAGATGGATGAATACCAACCAAAGGCATCCTGACAGCCATGGGAAATGGTAAGTGAAACAGGACAAGGACTTCCAGAGCTCCCCAAATCCAGCCCCCTGTGGCTGTCTGGTCTGCCTCTCTTTATAACTGGGGCTGAATACGGAATGTATTGCCTGATAATCCAGCATTCATGTGCCTACAGAAGCTGTGTTCTCACCCTGCCAGAGAAAGGAATCAATGCACCATAGTGTCTCATTAATTCAGGCTCAGAGGAGGACTTCTGAGCTGAGGCCACAAGGACAGGACAAGCAGGGAGGGGGTCCCATTATAGTCAAAGGCAAAATACCACAGTGTTACAATACCTCCGGTCACACCAGGAACAAAGCAACAGCCGGCATGGAGGGGATGCTGGCAGTCTTTATTAGGCCTGTTATGTTGGACCGACAGCTGCATGCTTCCATGAATCATTTGAAGTTAGGAGAATATGGACACACCATAGCTTCCCATTTATTGATTTGTTCACTCCAAATGCATAAATTACCATAGAATCAAGGGCTGAGTGACAAAGCCAGAGAAAAGATTCTTTCAAGTAAGAAATTGAATATGCAACAGCCATCGCTCCCCAGTGCACCTCCCCTTTGCATAATTGGTTCGCATAACCAAAGATGTCATGAAAAGTTTTTTTTTCCTCCAACTGTATACTTTTTAGCTCCGATGAGTCCTATAAGGAGACCCAAATGTCTCAGTCAAGTCCAGTGCTCGGCACTCTTCTGGTCACATGACAGCTATCCATCATAAACATTTGCTAAATCTATTGTGCAGTTTGCAAGTGGTTTAAATAACCTTCAAAATAAACCATTAGCATCATCTTCCTGTGTCACACTATTCCTGGAGATCCTGTCCTACTTAATAAATAGAAAAGCACCCCATCTATCACCTACTACACTGGTCATAATGTGACCACCACTGATGTCACCATAACAGACATCTCCCTCAAGCCAGTATCAAAATCTCCTGACAAGAAAAGCAGAGTTTGAATGTATCCAGCCACGCTGGCTTTCTCTCTTCCTGGGGAACACATCCAAAGCTCTCAGCATCTGACCCAGCTGCCGGCAGAGCGACATTGTCAACATCACAGAGCGAGAACCACTGCTATCAGGAGCAGTTGGAATCACACCTGCAGCATGCACACACCCAGTCCTATGAAACTTTTCACAGTAGAAGCAGAAACGCTGAGTGTGTCATGCTTCTGTAGCACAGGCCTAGGTCATAACAAAGCCACTGTGGACCCAGGAGCTGGGAATGGGGCTTCCAGAGCCCTCCAGGTTCAACTCTCAGCATCTACATGGTAACTCCTACATAACAACAGTTGAGGGAATCCGCTGTCTTCTTGCCTCCACAGGCACCGGGCATTCAGGCAGCAGTGTACAGGTAAAATATCCATACACACAAAATTAAAATTAAAAGAAGAAAAGAAAAATGGGGCCTCCAGGAGTGTACAGTTAACAGAAAGTTAAAAGCACCAGGGTAGGGCTGAGAGAGTAAAGTGCTTCCCGTGCTAGCGTGAGAACAGCAGTGCTCACTTACAAAACCAGGATGATGTCGCATTGTCATCCAAGCACTGGGTGCCACAACAGGTAGATCCCAGGAGATCAAGGCCATCCATCCAAATCATTGAGCTCCATGTGCAGTGAGAGACCAGACCTCCAAACACAGGGGCAGGGACTATGGGAAAAGATACCCCTAATCTAATCTTTAGGCTCCAAATGTGTCTATATGAGAAAGCAATCACACCTGTACACAGGTGCAAGCACACACACACACACACACACACACACACACATGCACACTCACACAAGCACCAATGGGACAAGAAGTTGGCTCAGTGAGTAATGGGGATTCCTGCCAAGTCTGACTACCTGACTTTGATCTCCAAAACCCATGTCTAAGGAAAGAACCTACAAGTTGTCCTCTCTCTTTCTCTCTCTTTCTCTCTGTCTCTCTGTCTCTGTCTCTCTGTCTCTCTCTCTCACTCTGTATGTATGTGTAGATATAATACATACACATAATATAATATATACACATGTATATATGACAGATAAATAAATACACTTTAATATTAAAGTACCAAGGAGGAATCCATTCTATGGGGGCAGAGGGAGTTTTCAGGTTGAAAGAACAGAGGGGAAAATAACAGACTGGGGGAGGGGGGGTGTTACAGTGACATATGGGCATCCTGAGATTCCTTCAGCCCTTAGTTACCATGGTTACAGACAACATAAGAGCTGGCTCTAATACAGGACTGGGGCTTCAGGCAGCCTCACAGAAGCCCCTCTCTCCTGCCTTTGATCCTTTCCTTGTCACTTTGTATAAGGAATGATGTACTCTACAGTCTCTGGTTCTTGGTCCTGCTCAAGTCCGCAGTGGCACTCAAAGACACCATGCTCACACTGTTTGTGCAGAACACAGAAGAGCCGGACTTCCCTCAAAATATAAACCACATGAGGAAGGAACCAGGGAGGACGCATGGGAGCCCTGATGCAGCCTCCTTCCAGGAAACCGTTTATTCAAGATGACAGAGAGGATGCAACAGTTTGTCAAAAGAAAGGTGACTGGAAATATGACAGGGAGTGCCAACAGTCCTCCTCCACCATCATGTCACTGCCTGTGCCTGTCGGCCCAGGCACACTGTCCCTGATGTCTTAGTGAGCTACCAACTCACTTTTCACTCACACGATTCAGATGGTGTCACTATTGATATAGACACCCCATCCCCCAGCATTTGGATTGCTCAGACCAGAGACCACCCTGCTTTTTCTGGCTTTATTTGAGAACATTCAGTGAGGTTTGGGTTTTCTGTTCTTTAGTATTGTTGATGTTGTTGTTGCTTGTGTTTTGAGGCTAGGTCTCACTAGGTAGCTCAGTCTAGCCCAGAACTCAAAGTGTCCTGCCTCATCCTCCCAAGTGCTGGGCTTACAGGTATAAGCCACCACACAGAGCCAAAGGTGGGCTTTCCTCCACTAAATATATAAAAGAGAGGAGCTTATGAAGAATCTTCAAAATAGGGAAGTTTACGTTTTCCCATTCAATCTCTAGCTTTCACGATGAGTAAAAAAGAGTGTATTCTATAGCCTTTTTCATTCTGGATAATCACTGACAGAGCATCATCATGGTTCTCATAGAAATAGCTCAATAGATACCGTTTTATTTTAGATAGTTGTGGCAATGAAACTCAGGCCCTCACACACACCAGGCCTGTTAAACATTGGGATTATTTGGTGGTCAGCGATACAGTAAACTACTCTCCCAGAGGGACTGAACAAGCACCATTCTGCGAAATTATTTCGTGATAACCTGTCGTTCAAGTTGTTGTCACTGTTGTTCTTGCTTTTTAGTTTTCGTAATTAGACTAATTTTGTTTTATTTTTGTTTTTTCAGTGCTTGGGATTGAACTTGGGCCTTTTACATATTAGGTATGCCAGGCAAGTGCTCTGCCACTGGGTACATCCACAAACAGGCCTGACTTTCTTTTTTCCTTCAGAGCATTTGATGAAAATAGCTGTGTCTCAAAAAAACAGTTTATAAATCATAGTTACATTTATCTCAATTGATCAACTCAATAGCTACAAAGTATTATTGTAAGATGTGTTTTATCATGGCGGCGGGGGGGGGGGGGAATGACTAAGGCTCAAAAGCTAAAGTGACTTTTCCAAGTCCACACACTGGTCTGCTGTTAATACAGCAACCAAAATGGACTAAGACATTCAGCCAATAAAGTCAGTAGAACAAGAGCTCAAACTCAAACATTGTGATTGAAAACTATGTCCCTTCTTTGATCTTTTTTTTTAATCAGAATAGCTTCATAAAACTGAACTAAAAGTATTACAACCCCAGGAGACTCCCAAGAGGGGTGTCTCTGTCGTGGATCACCTTTCCTGGAAACCTGGGGTGATCCAGAGTTGGAACCTTCACACTAGCATAGGGCATCCATCATGTATGCAGCGCAGGGAAGAGTTCTGAAAGCATCATCTCATGGCTGGTCTTACAGGCAAAGAGACTAAGTCAAAACAAAGAAATCTCCTCCAGTCAGTTACTACCAAGCCATGCAGTTCAAATTAAGACCAAAGAGACTCAACTGATCAACAACTCCATTCTCTTCTTTTCAACAGGTGCAGCAGCACAGACAGCTCTGGAACTCCAATCCGATCCTCCCACCCCCAGCTGCCATGATGCACAAGGAAACTTTTTACCTTGAGTCTAAATTAAATGATTATAATGTGCATTTAATCTCTTTTCAAGCCATTCTGACATAAGTTCTTTCCATACATCTCAAACTCTGCAGTGTAAAATGAATGCTTTAGCCTAAAGCAACGATCTCAACTAGTAGATTTAGGATATGGCTCAGGTTGGTCTGGGGTTAAAATGGGTGAAAAATAAAGCATCTCCAATTGGCAAAGAAGAGAAATAAACTAATAGGCAGGAACGCTTTCTCTTTAATCTTTTCCTCTAGTCATTTCTTTAAAAATTTACCAAACTTCTTTTCTCACATGACCAAGTTGGTGAGTGTTCAATTGTCAAGTATCACAACTGACACCCAGCACCCCTGTTTGGGCCACCAGGCTCATATCACATCAAAGTGGATAAGTTATGGGGCTCAGTAAACTAGTTTCTCACTATACTGAGTTCAGACCCCCCCAACATCCACGTAAAAGCAACAGCGCACATCTGTAACCCCAGAACTAGGACTCTGAAGATCCCTGAAGCTCCTGACCAGCCAGTCTGGCCCAGATGACTTCCATATACTGAGAGACCCTGTCTCTAAAAAGAGTAAAGAGATAGATAGATAGATAGATAGATAGATAGATGGATGGATGGATGGATGGATGGATGGATGGATGGATGGATGGATAGATAGATAGATAGATAGATAGATAGATAGATAGATAGATAGATAGAATTAAAAAAGGAAGGAAGACCTGGATATTATCTCCTAACCTCCACACGCATTCACACCCAGTGTCACTTGCACAACACACACAGGTTAAATTACAATATTTATCTCTATCCTACTAGAATATTTTGTTGTAGTTCAGGAGCCCTCTAGTCTACTTATCTATATAAGAAGCTTATTTTCTGTGTGGTGTATTTGTTTCTAGCTTCTGGGTCATAATTATAAGAACTGGCACTTTAAGCTTATCTACAAAGGCCTCAGTGAACTCAAAGTTCCCTTTCATCTGAAAAATAATCACACCGTGCCTTCCACTATCCAGTTAATAACTAAAACTCTCTACATTGACTGAGTAAGGGAGGAAGTGAGACTATTGTGTAGAAGCAATAGCAAGTGAGATCTGAACTCTGTAAGAACAGGGTGAGGACCGAGGAAGGAAGAAAGAAGGGAGGAAGGAGAAGGTGCCTATCATGGCTGCTTGTATGCCATAGCAACAAACCCTGTTGACTGATACAGAAGCAATAAGGCCAAATTTAGACCCCAAACCCCTATTTCAACCCTTACAGCCATTAATGTCCATAATTCTACGCTTAGAACTATTAATGCCCACTCCTCCCCCACCTCTCTAGGGCTGGAAATGGCAAAGGAAGAGCATTCCCTTCATGATCACTCCTTCTCTGTCCAGGTTGGGGTCCTCACACTTCTCCAGCCTCATGTAAAGTTGAGAAAGTCGGGCTTCATTGTCACTCCATGGCACTCGGTTACAGACGCTTGGAAGAATAAAACAGAAATCATGTTTTGTCCATAAACCATGTTCTGTAGAGTAAATATGAGGTCTCTGCTTTCCCCATTCTGGGTGACAGTGACACATCTCACAGACAACACTAAGCTGCTGTGAAAGACCCAAAGAATCAGAGTCCAGAAGAGAAGGAGCCAGGTGGGTGTAAATCAACATGGTGACCTTACCCCTAATGCCACATTTGGGTTCTATAACCAAGCCTGTAGATGGGCCCTAAGCAGATTTAACTCAATGTGAGCCACCACTAAGTAAGTACCCTTCTTAACAAAATCTGCAAAGAGACCATCATTTTTATTCATGTTTCTGCTCTCATCAAGGGACTAAACTGAAGCCTCTGAATTAGCTGTGGGCAAATAACTTCTTCCCACACTATCATTTAACAATCTCTCTCTCTCTCTCTCTCTCTCTCTCTCTCTCTCTCTCTCTCTCTGTATTTCTCTCTCTCTCTCTCTCTCTCTCTCTGTGTGTGTGTGTGTGTGTGTGTGTGCAGATGTGTTAGAAATGACACGAACGGCAAAGGTCCACATGCCCTATCTTCATTCCACGAAGAAAGAACCAACCATGCTGTAAAGGAAGCTTGAACCAAATCTCAATCCAGAAAATCTCTGAAACACCATCCTGCTGTACTTTCTGAGCTAATTATGGTGATTTAGGCTCATTATTAATTGCATTTGGAATGCTGATCTTCTGAAAGTTGGATATTAAATCAGAAATAGATGATTCCCTTTCCAGAAAAACTAAGCTGTGCGAATGTGTGTTTGGAAACATGCTAATGGAGACAGCACTCATGGGACCTCACAGACTCAATATAGTTCCCATTCACCACAGACTGATACTTAGGCAGGATGAAAGGTGGGCTTCTACAGACCGACTGCACTCAACATGCTGACTCATGGGGTAACATGTCAGCCGATGCAGGTGCAAGCTGCTGAAACAGCCCACAACTGGAGATCTACACCTCTCTCAAAGAGATTTGTCAGTAACTGTTGAGTAGGAAGTGGGGGTGACCTTGGAACTGATAAAGACCCTGGAGGGTAGAAAGGTGTCTGGGAAACTGCTCTGGTAGAGGCCGACAACGGCTTGGGTCCACCTCTGTTCAATCTATTTGAAGTTTGGAGGCCCCCAAATATGCTGTTTATCCTTCTTCTAACATCCTGGCTTTCCCAGCAGTAAGACTGAACTCTAATATCTGCAAAAAATAGTTGCTTGAAGAATAAATGACATCATTTGTTAAAAGTGTTCTGTAAACTGAAAAGTGCGACACCAAAGGTGAAGAAGACCTTTCTGGAACTCTACACGGAAAGTGCAGCTTTTAAAGGAATCCAGCTCCAGTTCTGAGGTTTTACTCATTTCTCAGGTGTATTAAAAGTCCTGAAAACAGTCACAGACCCATTATTAACTGAATACTGACCAGGTCTTTGTCTGGCTGGACACGCCCATCTAGCATCACTACCTCACACTCATATAGCCTTTCAGTTCCTGGAGAAAGGGGAAAAGGAAGGCAGCATGCTACAGGCTTGAGAAATGGAAAGGAAAGGGGAATGTGGGTGTTGGTTCTGGGCCATGTTATTGAAGACAGTCTTCTTCTAGCCTCATCTGTATTTTGCGGTTTGTAACTTAGAGGCATCTAGAATTTCATAATGCACAGAGCCTTGGGTCCCCTCCAGCCCCACCCACCTGTCCATCATTCATCTAAGCATCAGTCTCTCCCTCTCTCCCTCTACCTAGCTCTCCTCCCTCTTTCACCCATTCCTATCTCCGTCTATCCATCCAATTCATCCTCCGTTAAATCACGGGTTCATGAGTGACTAAGGTTTGCCAGGTACTTCCTGTGGCACTGGAGTATAAGGATGAACGAGATGTGGAAGAGCCCCGGTGAAGCTCACACGCTAGTGAAGGAAGCTAGCATACCATGTGATGTATAAGGAAGCAGGTTGGTTCTAGAGAGCAGCAACTGCCAGAAAGACCCCAAAGCAGATGATGCATTATAGAACCTGACAGAGACAGGGAACTGGATTCTTCAAAAAGGCAAGAAAGCCCTTCCACAGGAGGTAACGTGTGACCTGGGAGTCAAATGGGAGCAAGGAGCCGGGTGTGTGACTATTCACCACAAGCAGCTCTAGTACAGATGCAAAGGCTCTGGAGGAAATGGGGAAGCAGAGAAGGATAAGCCACTGCCCAAGTACTCGACCATCAAAACCTGGAGGGTAGTGTGAGGAGAAAAGCTAGAGAGATAGACAAAGTCATGTCAATGACTGCTCTCTGTATGGGAAGGAAGTAGGACCTTAGAGAAGTGAAATGAATAGCCTGAAGTCACACAGCTACTAAATGCTACAACTGCCTCCAGAACCTAATTCTTTTAGACCCCCAAGCCTTGAGTTTTCGACACTATACCGATCCACTCGCCTTAAGCCACGGAACATCCTGTGTTGATGCTTCTGGGGCTTAAAAGCCTTTAACATACTTTAACAGCAAGCAAATCCCAACTAGGCAGGAAAACACCACTAAATGATTCCGGTGACTCTGAATGCATTCCGCCCCTCTTCTAGTCCCTGTACCTCTTCATTCTCTTTCTTCTTTTTTCCCTCCTTCCAATGAGTTTTCCCAGTCCCTGACACCAGGCAAGTCACCAGGCAAGAGTTTAATGTCCCAGTTGTTCATGAAACACAGGCTAGAAGAATTCTTAGTCCAGTCCCACCACCTACTAGCCATGCAACTCTGAGCAAGTTTCTTGGCCTCTCTATTTCTCGGTCCCCTCATTTTTAAAAGCGGGATAATACTCTCCTTCTAAGATATATGTCAACATGAAGGAAACTAATATATGTAAAGTATTTGACCCATGTCTGGCACGTAACTCTAAGACACACCTACTCTCCCGCCTCATAACCAGACTCTTGTCACCAGCACCTTCAGAAACCAGAGGTGTGGACCAGATCCCTTCAGGGGAAGGCAACTTCACAGGGCCTGGCGACAAGCAAAGGTCAAATAGGGCAGCAACATACTATCAAGTAAGAGCTGGAAAACATGGAGCCTGGAGACTGGCTGCTCTTCCCGAGGACCTGGGTTTAGTTCCTGGCACTCACACGGTAACTGATGCCTATACTACTGGCTTCCATGCGGTACACAGATATACACAGAAAACAGCCATACACATAAGACAAAATAGAGAAATTTCTAAATAATGAAAGCAAACCAGAAGGAGCAACCAGTGAAAGAGAGGGAGGAGGGCTGGGGTGGACAGCTGGGATGCAGGATATGAATATAAGCGAAGAAGAATGATATATATGAATGAAGATGTCATCAGGAAACCCATTCTTCACACAATAGCTAAATTTTTAATTAAAAGAGAGAAGTGTGAGGATAACTGAATGAAATAGTGAACGTGAATCACCTGGCACACTGAGCTGGCTCATGAGATGCTCTTATTTTTATTGAGGTGTTTATTTTTAGCAGCTGTGTAACTGTAGAAGCTACTGTGTGCTTTTCTTCCCCATATCAGGCTGTGGAATACGGGGAATTTGTGAGAAGCACTTGTCACTGGGACACAAGAGGCTATTACAGAAATAAGTTTTCAAAGCCAGCATCAGGAAGACAGCCCCTCAATGCTCCTTCTACCAGAATTCCGGAAGCTACCTACCCCTCCCAGTCACCTACCTGCCCCCCTGGGGACCTCTCACCCTGGAGTGGGTGAACTCATTTCCCCACCCACCGAGTCCCAGTCCTTCAGGTGTCCCACCTGGGTGCATCTTTCACAAATCCTGCTGACTTCAGGTCAGCACAGCAGGTGGTCCCTCATTTCTCCACCCCGCCCCCAGCCACCGCCTTGGTTAGTGAGCCATTGTATCTGGTCCCCATAGTCCCATTACATGGCAATGGTTTTGAAACTTAGCTCAGATCACATGGCCCCAGCTAAAACTTTTCAAGGCTTAAAGACCCCTCTATCTCGATCCCAAACCTGACTCTGTAACCACCACCACCACCACCAGGGCTTTGGACCCAGAGTCTGTAGATTCCTCTAGCCACACCTCACAGCACCTGCTCCTTGCTTTCTCTCTCCTCTGGGCATGGGACGCTACTTCCAGCTCATCAAATGCACACGGTCCATCTGCTCGCGACCTTTGCCCTGCAGTTCCCCCATAGTAGGCAGATTCCCTTCTCACTGGCCAGCTAACTCCCACTCTAGGTGTCAGGCCAGCACATTGTCTCACAAAACCCTCCTGAGCATCCCCTCCTTCAGCCTTTGGCAATCTGCTTTGTTTCAGACAGGCTAGAAGCCCAGGTTGACCTGGAACTCTCAATATAGCCCCACGTTAGCCTCGAACTCATGGAAATCCTGACTCAGCTGGCATTGCAGGCATGAACCACCACACCCAGCTTCAGTCTTTCCTATCAGACTTCCTAAAAAGCCCCCACGGTGCTCACAGAACATGCTACTTTTCCCTGCAGCCACTAATTTGGGCCTGACACCCACACTGTAAATTCCAGGAAGATACATATTTTGTCTGTCCTGTTCTGACTATATTTCCAGGACCATGACTGTGCCTGGTGGGAAGCATGTATTTCACAAATCAATGTGACCTGCAGGAATTAAAATAAAAGCCAAATGGAACTTCTTATTTCCAGAGATTTGGAGCCCAAAGAGGAGGCTGGGGATGTACTGAGGGTGTTCGCAAAATGAAGGGCAAGGTCTCTTCACTTGCTTGCCAGCCAGTAAGCTCATAAAACACACACAGTCCACAAAAAAACTTGCTTTCCCGGTTCCGGTTTGGGGAAAAGAAGAAACATAGGCATAACGAAATTTAAAAGGAAGGACTGAGCAGGAATTAGATATGATCAAGATGCATTGTATGAAACTGTCAAAGCCTAAATAAAAACATAATCTTTTTTTAAAAAGAAAGAAAAAAAAGAAATTTAAACACACCAAATTTTAACCCCAAGACCCACTTAAGCACTGACTGCCTGTATGTGAGCTAAGGGGTGATTAGACATATGGTTTCAACTTCTCCTGTTCCCGTACAGGTCACTAAGAGCTGTAATAATATCTGTACATTAACATCAGAGGCAGTAGTCAAGGTCAGGGGTGTAGTGCAGCCACCGCACACCTGTCTTAATCCTTTTACAGGAAGGGAAAGTGACCCCACTTTCCTAAAAGTGTACCAAGCCATTGTGTGAGTTGGTACACTTTAGGTCACTCCATGAGCCCTTCCCAGACCCACTATTGTCGAGGAAAGGCACTCCCCACACTCTTTCTACAACCTGAGCCAAACTAGCGGGGAGGATTAGAAATAAGACAGAGCAAAGACTCCGCAGGCCCCGTGGGCTCCATTATTCTACATGCCCTACGAGAGAAGTGCCACCCCAGGGACAGCTACTGCAGATCGCAGCCTCAGATGCTGCCAAGAAACCTGTCCCCTTGAGGATACCCGGGCCAAGTGGTGCAGTTCCAGGTCCGGTGAGAGTCACCCCACCCATCTGCCAGAGAGACAAAGATCACCAGAAACAAAGGACACACACACACACACACAGGGACACTCACAAAGTCAAAAGCAAATACCAACACTCGGTGAAATTTCAAATCAAATAGCCAGCTTGGTATATCTTTAAATAGATTGTGAACCATCCTAGAGGGACAACGATTATGTGACAGGCGCGATCTTGGCTGGGAACCCACGCTGCCTCCGCCCTCCTCCCACCCACGCTGCAGTTGCCAGGCGCATTTCCCAGCCTCAGGACGCGTGCTGCCGGGAGCAAGCTCATCCACGCCTGCCAGTGAGGGACCTGCAGGTGGAGGAGAGCCAGGGTAGCCCGAAGTAGGCAATACCAACCTTTAGGATCCCAGTTCACCTGCTTTCTTGGCGTCTCGATTGGAAATTTCATTGCTCCGTTGCCCACAGGGGGATGAAATGAAAAGAATCAAAATAATAATAATAAAGTCTTCAAGATTTACAACTCTTCAGTTAAACAGACCAACAGAATAATTTGTAAGGATGGAGGAACATTGGAGTGGCTCGTAGGGAGCCCCAAAGAAAGACAAGCGGGGAAAATACTAGCTGAGGAAAGCACCGAGCACTGGCTTGGGTGTTTGCACCGGTTAAGGAGGTGGCCAGCTGCTGCCCTCGTGGGTGAAAGAAAAAGTAAGATCGGATGCTGAGGGTGGTTCCGAAAGGATGAAAGAGCGGGTCGCTTCTGCAGAAGCGGTAGGAAAACGCAAAGCTGAGCAGCCACAGGGCCGACGCCGAAGAGAATCCCACCGCAGAGTCCCTCGGGTCCCCAAAGGCGTGTTCGTACCCCCTCTCTCGCTTACACACACACACACACACACACGCACACTACACACATACACACACACAGGCGCGCACACACCCGGCCGCGCGCTCGGGCGGGCACGTCAGCCTCGCTCGGCTGATCACAGAGCACTCGCCCCACCCCAGCCGCAGCTCCTCGCCCCCGGGCGACGCCCCCCACTCCCCACCCGCTGAAAGCCATTGGACGGAAGGGTGGCGCGGCGCCCAGGGGAGCTAGCGGCCAAGGCGACCCTCCCCGTGGCACGCTGCAGGTGCCGCGCCACTGCGGGAGAAAGCGGGACGCGTGTGGATCCGGACACCCGGGTCTGGACGCTGGGCGGTGGCAGACCTGTCCTCCCCCGGCTGTGCAGCGATAGCGAGCAGAGGGCGCGGCTGCTAGGCTGCTACTTACTGGCGCGGCCACAGCGTGCTCGGTGGAGTTGCAGCCGGAGACACGCTTGGCTGCCTGAAAGGCTCTGCAGGAGGCGGAGGAAAGGACCTGCCGCGGCCCCACCGCAGACCTCGGCCTGGGAGAGTGACCTCCTTTCACAGCTCCCACCCTGGGAGCCTGCTCTCTCTCTCTTCTGTCAGTTCATTTTTGGTACTCCACTCTCTGCTCCCCAGCGAGGTTCTCTCGCCTGAGTCCCGAACCCATGTCTCCACTGCGCTACTGAGTTGAGGAGGCCAGTACCAGCCATGAGCCTTTTGTTCTGAGACCGCTTTGCATCTGCTGCGATCTCACAGCACCTAGTTCCCCAGACACAGCTTGGTCTCTTCCCCAGCTACCTGTAGCCTGACTGGGGCTCTTGCTTTGAGGCTAGGGAGATGGGTTGGGGAGAGGCACTGAGTCCCTGGGGGAAAGTCTAGTTACTAAGGCTTGGCGACTCTGAGAAGCTAAGGAGGTGGCCCAGGGAACCCTTGAGAAACAGCACCAACGGTGGGTGCAGGAAGACCTTAGCCATGTTCTCAGAGAGTTAGGACAATGCCTCATCCCCACTGGGTTTATGATAAAATCGAGGTGTCCAGAAAAGGCCAAAGGTGCTAGGGTGATTTTGAAAGAGTCACCCGAGTATCAATATGAATTCTGCATACAAGTCCCCTGAGGTGCCTAGCAAGAGAGTCTTGCACATAATAGGTGCACAAAAAAAAATGTTTGCTGAAGGAAGGTACGATTAGCACCCTGTGGTGTTCGTTAGGAAGTTCAACTCAGTACCCTTGTGTACCCTGGTCTGCATGATTGCTAAAGTCATTGTTTATGCAGAATACACATACGGAAGCCCTTCTGTGTGCCCGGTGCTGACCACCTGGCAAAGGGTAAGACTGAAGCAAACCTTTCCTTCACAGAAATAGTGGCAGAAGGTCAGGTTGATTGTGATTGCCTTAACACATGGAAGAGAAGGCGATAACTGTCCTCTTCCCAAGTCTGCCAACTGTGGTCCTAAAACCATACAACAGCCCTGAGGTTCATTGAGGCTCAGGTCATCTTATCATCCCCCCACACATCACACCACACACACACACACACAC
>JAQHUG010000055.1:6844412-6854671 GCA_028555095.1 Dicrostonyx torquatus | reverse complement strand
AAACTATCTTTTAATGTCTCTCAACCTTATAGACTTTATATCTCTTTAATGAATTTCTTTTCTGAATCTGGTAACAAGGAAAACTATAACTATAAAGTCTTAAACTCCATCAGAAGGAAATAATATTAGCTTAGTAAGCAGAAAATACAAGCAAGAAGCATCTAACAAATGTGAGAGATAACAGAAACATCTGTCTGCCTAAACAGTCACCCAATGTTTCTCTGCAACAATGGGAAACCCATCTTTGGTGTACAGGCCTATCATATCTGACAGACATTTCTGTGAACCAGGATATTCTGAAGGGCTGTCTTTTTTGTAAATAATAAAATATCTCTTAAATCAATAACTATGATAACATTCTTTAGATAATAGAGGAGGCAAAGGAAATCCAGGCTGTAGAGAGTCCATGGCTGAATCACCTTATTAACAGCTCTTAGATCTGTTACCATTCTCCTTTTCCCATATTTCTTTTTAATAACAAATACATGAAAATTCCAAGGGCTGCTTGATTCTTCAATGTGCTGAGAATTTAGTTGCTCCTGTACTAGCTGTGCTAAGGCTTGTAGTTTCTCTATGTTAAAGGCCTTGCTCAACCCATTAGGGGTATGGTAATCTGAGTATTCCATTGATGTGGGAGGTCCTTCAGTATATGTGTTGCTTTTATTGGTTAATGAATAAAGAAACTGCTTTGGCTTGTTAATAGGGCAGAACTTAGGTAGGCGGGGAGAATACAGAACTGAATGCTGAGAGAAAGAAGGGTGAAGTTAGGGAGAATCCATGGTGTCGCTGGAGACAGACACTGGGAATTTTACCCAGTAAGCCACAGCCTCATGGTGATACACAGATTAATAGAAATGGGCTAATATAATATGTAAGAGTTAGCCAATGAGAAGCTAGAACTAATGGGCCAAGCAGTGATTTAATGAATACAGTTTCTGTGTGATTATTTTGGGGCTAAGCTAGCCGAGCAGCCAGGAACTGGGCAACAGGGATCAACAGAGAGGCCTTCTCCAACATTCCCTTGTTAAAACAAATCATGTTCCCACAAATTCATTGCTATGTTAACCACACATGACTTTAATTTTCCTCTCTGTCATTCTGGTCCTATACATTCACCCCATCGTGTGCTCTGTTTTGCTTGAGATAAAGTTCTGATCCCTAAAAGCTAAACATTTACTTCCTGAAGAGGCAAATTTGGATGCCAAAATCCTGGTGCAATTATTGTTTAAACCCACAACTATGTCTACAAGACCTTCAATGACAACATCGTTTATTCATATTTTCAATTTTGGTTTTTGTTTATTTTTCCAAGTTTGTCAAAATATTTGCTTTATTGCTTCTCCTCAATTTTTTGTTTTCTCTTCTATAACTTTTCTATTATCCAGAGCAGTATGGTCTTTTACAAATAGGCATTAGGTTCTTTAATTGCTCTGGGAAGGAGTTTCCTACTTGAAGACAAGAAATGTCTGAACTGAATTTGGCATGGAGGCCTGCAAGAGACCCCTCAAGGTGTTTTCAAATGGCAAAGAGTCACTTTGACTGCCCTTTGTTGATATGCCTTCTTTAGTCCAATGCCTGCCCTTGCCACACCTTCTGCATAACTGCATAATCCAGAATGAAGGGGTGTTCTGCTTAGATTATACTCATATCAACATTGTTTCTAGAAACACTCTGTTTACAACCTCTTTTTAGGTGACCTTGTTTACCATAATTGAAACACTTAACATTTCCATTCTTCAAACCTCTGGAAATCACCTCTCCTATCCAAGCATCATCATGGTCATATTAAATTCAATATTGATTGTATCTTAGATCCATTCCTCCAAGGATACTGATCTTGCCTTTAACAGCCTGATTACACCTTTGCATTGTGCATTAGCATTTTCAAAAGCTGGAGATACAATTACTATTTGTCTAGCCTCTGAATTTGGTATCATTCTATTTACTACTGAAGTCAATCTTTGTAATAAACCCATGAATGTTTCCTTTGTGCCCTGTATAACTTTAGTAAATGACTCAATTTTCTTTCCTACTTCTCCAATTCTGTCCCAAGCATTCAAAGCTACTGTATGGCATAAAGCCAAGATGTGGTCATTATATACAGATTGCCTTTGTACATTAGCATAATCTCCCTCTTGAAGAAGTTAGTCTTGAGAGATTTCCATACCTCAAGCCCTACCTCACTGTTCAATGGTCTTATCCTCATCTTTCCACCAGGTTCTCCATTGTAATTGAGGACCAGGCTCCTAGACTTCTCTAACCAAGTCTCTCTAGTCTTTAGGGATAATTCTATTATAAGTTGATCATGAGTTTAACATCTGCTTCACAAAAGGTAATACATGCCACATGAGACTATCACGTCCTTAAATCTCCTTAAATCTAACATTTTCATAGAAGTCCATTCAGCTCTTGCAGTCTTGGGGATATCTCTCATTTGACAGTTGTTCCTGTAAGGTTATCAGATAAATTAAAGTTAGCTGTTTGAAAATCTTAGTCCGTTTCTCTCTAACCTTAAAGTGCAATGGTGATATTGGTTTCCTTTTAAATTCCCCTGTCTGGATCTGAATATCTATAATCTGCCTTAATAAGTTATTATAAAGCCTGTATCTTGACACTCATATCATCAATTTTTAAAGTATAAACCAAGAATTATCAAACCAACAATAAAGATTATCAAAATGATAATTAACATTATGTCAGTCCCAGTTAAATTGATTATCCATACATTTAATTGTTTCAATTTTAGATCATCCATTGTGTAATCATAAAGAGACCTATCTCCCTCCATCATAATAATATTTCCTTTTTTATTGTGGGAAAACCTTTTTCTCTTTTTTAAACTAATTTCCCCCCTTTAAGAATTCCCAATTGTCTCACCAAATCTGCTGAGGGTATCAGTGAAATGTGAAGCATATCACGTCTGAACAGAAAACACAGGCAGTTAACAGCTTGGCTGAGAAGAGCTGCAGCTGCTGGCATGTAGCTATGAGCTGAGAGTGGCAGCCCAAGGAGAGGGTGTCTAGGGGAAGTCCTCAACACATGTGGGAGAGGGAGCCACCTGTCTGAAAAATGCACACGGGATTGTGTGGAAGAAGCATGCATGGTGGGAGCTGCCTGAAGGCAGAGTCAACCAGTCCAGGGTAGGTAAGTCCTGAGATGTTTGGAGCCCAGGTGCTTCTGCAGTTTGGGTGGCAGCTGGAGACTGTTGTAAAGATGCTAACAAGAAAATCTCAAACTTACTCAGAATCTGGAGAAAAAAGAAGAACTAGTCTGTGGGGTGGTGACTCTGGCAGGAGCCCCTGCATGTGGCTCTGGCATGTGTCAAAGGCTGCAAAGGCACAGGCAAGGGACTTTTTTGTGAATTCATGCCATAAAGGTGGACACCAATTGTTGTACAAGCTCTAATTGGTCTTAATAATAAGAACCTGTTGAAGAGGGTGAGGAATGAGAATATGAACAAAGAGGTCAAGACTATGATGGGTTCACCCGCTGGAACAGTCTACCTGAGCTAATGGGAGATCACCAACTCCAGTCAGACAGGGAAGGAACAAGCATGGGACCAAACTGGTCCTTCTGAGTGTGGTTGACAGTTGCATGGCTGGGGCAGACTGAGGGGCCACTGGCAGTGGCACCAGGATTTATCCCTACTGCATGTACTGGCTTTTTGGGAACCTATTCTCTTTGGATGGATACCTTGCTCAGTCTAGATATAGTAGGGAGGGCCTTAGACCTTCCACAAATCAATGTGCCTTACCTTCTCTGAGGATTAGATGGGGGGGTAGAAAGGTATGTGGAGGGAATGGGAGGAAGGTAGGGAGTGGGAACTTGGATTGGTATGTATAATGAAAAAAGATAGTTTGTTTTCTTTTTTCAAGATTTATTTATTATGTATACAACATTCTGCCTCCATGTATGCACACATGAGGGTGCCAGGTCTCATTACAGATGATTATGAGCCACCATGTGGTTGCTAGGAATTGAACTCAGGACCTCTGGAAAAGCAACCAGTACTCTTAACCACTGAGCCATCTCTCCAGCCCCAGTTTGTTTTCTTTAAAAAATAAATAAATAAAATGTTTTTATCTAATAATAATCATAATAAACCTGAAGCCAGATGTGGGGTAAATGCTGAAAGATCAGAGATACAAAGAAGCAAGCCACAGCCAACTCTTACCTTGCTAACTCCTCAGCCAAAAACAATGGCCAAGCTCCTATCTCCTCCTGCCTTATATTCCTCTCTCCACCCAACCATATTACTTCCTCTCTGCCTGCTCAGACCTCCAGACCTCTATGGTTAACTAGTGGCTAGCTCTGCCCTCTGATCTTCAGGCAAGCTTTATTTGTTAGAGCGCAAACAAGATATCATCACAAATAGACTTTTCCAAAATATAATAAACATCAGTGAAGTAAAAAATCTGTTGTTGCTGTTTTACTTCTAATTTAAATCTCTTCAAGTTTTCCATTACATAGATTAAAAGGAACATTAGTATCTTTCCAACATTTTCATGTATTATAAGTTAGATTATTCAGCATTCTCCTTGAATCTTGTAATTCTTTTCACCATTTACCCATAAATACAATCTGTTAGGAGGGTTGCATGTGCTCATGTGTATGAAGGTTGGAATTCAAGATTGAGTGACATTCCTTAGGCAGCATCTACCCCTCTTTTCTGAAACTAGGTTTCTCATTGGCCTGGAACTCAGTTGTCTTTGTTGGGATTTCTATTACTGTGAAGAGACACAGAAACTCTTTAAAAAAAAAAAACTTAAAACCAAAAAAACTTTTAATTGAAGCTGATTTACAGTTTCAGAGATTTAGGCCATTATATTGGCAAGAAGGCAGACATAGTTCTGGAAAAGGAGCTGAGAGTTCTACATCTTGATTTGCAAGCAACAGAAAGAGACTGTCATGCTATGTGTAACTTGAGCATATGACACCTCAAAACCTGCCTCCACAGTTATACACTTCCTCAAACAAAGTCATACCTACTCCAACAAGGCCACACCTCCTAATAGTGCCACACCTTACAGGCCAAGTACTCAAACACATGAGTCTATGGAGTCATTCCTATTCAAACTACCACATCGTCAAATAGATTAGAGATTGGCTAATAAGTAATCCCCAGGGCCCCAGCTATCTTCTCCCCAACACCAGGATTAAAAGTGTGTGCTACCACACCCAGTTTTTTCACACTGGTTCTAGGAATTCAGTTTGGGTTCTCATGTTTGCATAGCAAAGTTCTTTCTTTACCAACTGAGCTCTTTCTCCAGCCCCCAATAAACTTTTCTGAAAAAAAATTTTTTTTCACTGTAAATTCCAGAAAAGAAAATTGGAATGTCTTAATTTCTTCTGGAAATCCTTTACTTATAAAAATAATGATCAGTAATTGACTATGAAGTGTTTTGTCAACTTATACACACTTCAAACAACTACCCTCCACCGTCAGGAATGAAATCAAGTAAAGTGTTCTTCACATACAAAATGGAGTAGTGGAGAGTGTGGCTCTTTCTACCTACCAGATTATTGTAAAGAGTTAATGGATATGAAAGGGCTTTGCAAACTCCACAGAAATTTACAGATAAAAGTACTCATCTCCACGAGTCTTTGTTATGTAGTTTCTTCTGAACCTCTGCCAGGCATATAACTACCACTTGTCAAGAATGCCTCATTTATTTCTCAAAACAGCCCTGGAAAATGAGTACTATCATTAGCATGATTGCATTTAACTGGGCACATAAATATTTATTGGGACGACACTGGAGCCTGAAGCAGGAGTGCTCTGACCAAGTAAACACAGTTAGTCAGAGATGGAAATGGAGAACAAACCACAATTGTCTAGCTGAGGTCCAGGACCCACTAGTCTCTGAGCCAAACTACTATTCCCCGTGTGCTGCTGATCATATGAGGTTGTTTTTATAGAATCAGTCTCTGTAATGCAGTTGAAACCATCTCAACACCTTTTTCATCGGATGGCCAACTCCCCACCACCAAGTACTGTCTGCTTAGAAGATTCTTCTGAGAGAAATGTGTTTTCTGTCTCTTTGAGACCTAACAACCAAGCACACCTTCTGATCCCTGAGGTACCTGTGTTTCGATAGCACATGAACTTATAAGGCAAGGTACTGAACAATAATTCCTAAATGACTGGGTGTAATCAAACAGAACTATTGGGGAGAAAGTAAACTGAGAGGAAGTGAGAACCTCCACGCTGTGTCCTTGAAATGTCACTACTCCTGTAGCTACCTTTGAATATTTACATAAGCATCCTTGTTTAAATCTGACAGCATTTCTCTCTCATTAGTTCTTTGATTAGATCTTTTTATTAGTTCTTACAAATCCAGTATTATTCAGAACATATTCATCCTCTTCACCAACACCTCCCTACCCTCTCAGTTTTGTGTCTTTTGGGTTTTAATTCTAAGCTCCTCAAATACAGTCTGTGCTAATTATATACTCTTAGATTTGTGGTCTTCCGCAGGAGTGTGGCCTATCTCTACCAGGGGCCATACCTCTAAGAAGACTGACTATCCCACTCCCAGCAGTTTATCAATTACCAATAGCTCCTCAGCTAGGAGTAGGACTTGGTGCCCACCTTCCCGCTCAGTGCTGGAATTTTGTCTAGCTTAAGCTTGCCCACGTCTTAGGTATGCTATCACAACTTCTCTGAGTTCATATGTACATCTGCCCTGCTGCGTCTGGAAAATATCATTTCCTGGTGAGTCATCTACAACATCAGCCTCTCATAATCTTTCTGTGTCCTCTTGTGAAACCATCCGAGTCTTGGGGAAAGGGCTCCGTTCTTCATGGTCTAGCCTGTTAAGCAAGATTACCGCTAGTTTATATGATAACTAGGGAAATGTACCCTCTTCAGGTCTAAAGAGCACCGTGGTGCCATCTTGATTTGAAAACAGTGCCTTTGTTCTGTTGTTCTGAGGAAGATGAAGGGTGGGGAGCCACAGGAAGGGCAAGTTGATACGAGGAAGCACAGCAGTATATCTAGAACTGGGTTTTAATCTCAGATCTCGCTAATTCCCCCAGTCTAGAGCCTGTATATAATGCACAAAACTGCACAACTGTGTGCTCCAGCCATTAGTATGAAGCATACTGATGGGTACAGAGAGGAGAAATACATAGTGAATTCTCATCATTTGAGATCAAGGAATGGTTTACTTTGTGTTGTAGATAAATTTAAACTAACTCTAGATTAGTTTTAGGGAAGAAAATATACTTTTATGTTTGTCATTTCTGAACATTTTTAACTTTTTTTCCTAATGTGAGTTTTTCTCTGTTTGAAAAACATCAAAATAGCTTAACTCTGCAACATCATAACAATGTTCTGCTTTAAAAACTAAGCTTAAACATGGTATAAAAACAATGCCTCTATTGCTTTAGAAACATGAATGATGGAAATAATAAATTTAATTCTGAACTACTAAGGAGATTTGTGCTCTGCCTCAGGTCACCTGGGAAACACACTATTTTCATGACAGCTACTGGAAGGACATGGAGCTTATACATTTGCTTTGCTCTACCCTACCCCTGGGAGACAGCATCATCTATTATTTTCTGAGTTTGGTGATAGACAACTTTATTTGAAATATAAGCTCATTGGAGATAGGATATTTTTCTGGCAAATAGAATTTTAAGAGCTGACTACAGAGACTTCATCTATTGACTTTTATATTGAAGGGGAAGTAATTTGGAGTTAATGCATTTATCCAGTCCCTGGTCTTTCTCTGTGGAAAACTAGAGAACTTTATAATGTTTCTACCACTCATTGAGATCCTCAGTCCATCAGAGACGAAATTTCTTTATAAAGTCTGTTTGGGTTTTACTGGTGAGGAAAAAAAATGAATCATGAGATTTGACCATTAGGAAAGTTCATGGAATGGGAGGTTTCAGACTAATAAAATATCCAAAGCTGAATAATTTCTAAAACATAGATCTTTATTTAGCTCTTGGTTCTGGGTAATAGAAAGGCCAAGAGCATCTCTGGCATCTGATTGGCATTAGATAAGGGTCTTTTTGCAGCATCAGAACATGGTTCAAAAGACCAATACGGAAAGTTAGAGCGAGACAACCAGAAAGAGATTGCTTTTAAAACTGATACTCCTGAGATAGCCTATTAGCACATGAGTGAATTTGCCCATTCGTAAGGACAGAACTTTCATGTCCCAATCACTTCTCCAAATTCCCATCCCTCCTGTGTCACAAGTTTGCAGCACATGAAATTTGGGAAGCCTTCCAAAACACAGGAAGCCATGAAAAATAATAAATTTCAATTACTGAAGCACCTCATTTCAATTTTATTATATTCAGCAACTATTTATGACACACTTGCTCATCTGTTGACCTCATTCTCCAACATCCCTCAAAGTCTGCTTGTGTGTAGCCCACTTGGCTCCCATCAGCAACTTCAAGCTTGTCCTTCCACTGTCTCTCTTATGCCTTTCAGGCAAAACGTACCCTCTCCTTAAAATCCATATTATTCCACACATGTCAGCTGTGATGTGCACTGTGAGTCATCACTGTCGCCAAATCTCAGACAGAAATAATACAGGAAGGAACATGTGGGCTTGTGTTTTAGAGGGTCCGGTGGACGGTCTCTTACCCCATGAGCCTGCAGAGAACATGGTCATGGTGGGAGTTTGTGGCTGGAGAGAGCTGGCTCATAAAGGACAAGGAGTTTGGGAAAGGGAATGCTGGCACTGAGCTGGCTTGTTCCTTTCTTCTTTTGTAGTCTGTCTGAACTAATGTCCATGAGCTGGCCCTGCCCACATTCCAAGTGAATCTTCCTCTCAGTAGATGTGAGAACCAAACCTCTTGGTGTCTCACAATTCCATATGTGGCTCCTAATCCAGTCAAGCTGAGCATCAAAACCACCATTCTACACCTATACCATCCATTCTATTGGTTCTTGTTCTAGTTCTGTAGTTTATAACAAGTGTATGCTTACTGCTATGGATATTTATCTTTGCACATGAGTTAAGAGTGTTGTGATAGAGGTGGTAACAAGTGATCTTTGGTCAGCCTTGCTACACACACTGTGTGGACTTGCAAAGTCACTTCAGCTCTCTGAGTTATTTTTAATTATTGTTTTTGTTTGTTTGGAGGGGTGTATGTATGCGTGTGTGCGTGCATGCGTATGTATGTGTATGTGGGTACTGGGAATCAAATCCAGGTTATCTGAAAGAGCAAGAAACCCTCTTAACCACTGAGCCATCTCTCCAGACCCTCAACCCCTCTGAGCGTTTGCTAATCAATGAAAAGTATGATATTCTGAGTTCATTCCACATGTCTTCAGCATTTCTCTAATAAAGGAATCATCTTTTCTAGTTTTCTCTTTGCACTGGACCCATTTTTAATGTCACACAGAGCTCTCATTCGACAATGCTAAGACTGTCTTAGGTAGGACTGGTCTCCTTGCTCTGGGCTGACTCCCCGCTTCCACCACAAATGGAACACGAGCTGCATATATAATGGGAGCAGATCTTTGAATTCAATGAAATCTGTGTGTAATTACAGTGCTCCATTCCTTCATGACAGTGTACATCCTATCCCCCAGCTTCTCAAATTTCCTACTGTGCCTTCTTTTCAGTCCTTAAGACTCTAAGTATAGGACTTCGCACATATCAAGTCACACTCTTTTTATTCTTAATGCCCTGGTCTAATGGTCTATTACAGTTTCTATTTATGGCTAGTTATTTTGAAGTAATAATGATTTATGTCTTTTGATATTGGTTAAAAAGTACTTTGAAGTGTTAAACTAATTATTACTATCAATAAAAAGTCAGAAGTCAACATCGAAGCACTGGACTGAGCTCCCAAAGTCCAGTTGAAGAGTGGCAAGAGTGAGAATACAAGCAAAGAGGTCAAGACCATAATGGGTTGACCCACTGAAACAGACTACCTGAGCTAATCGGAGCTCACCAACATCAGTCGGACTGGGAAGGAACAAGCATAGGACCAAACTAGTTCCTCTGAATGCGGTTAATGGCTGGGGCAGACTGAGGGACCTCTGGCAGTGTCACCAGGATTTATCCCTACTGCATGTACTGGCTTTTTGGGATCCTATTCTCTTTGGATGGATACCTTGCTCAGTCTAGATATAGTAGGGAGGGCCTTGGACCTTCCACAAGGCAATGTGCCTTACCCTCTCTGAGAATTAGATAATGGTAGGGTGTGGAGGGAATGGGAGGAAGGGAGGGAGCAGGAACTTGGATTGGTTTTTTTTTTAATCTAATAAATTTTTAAAAATC
>JAQHUG010000055.1:6794052-6836888 GCA_028555095.1 Dicrostonyx torquatus | reverse complement strand
ACACACAGCTTCTCTTCTAAGCTCAGGTTGGCTCCACTCCACTGCTGCTGCTGTTCTTGGTGGTCATCCCACGGTACGGGCATCTCCAAAACACTGGGATCTTCTGCTGCAACTGAGCTGGACTTTCACCAATAGCCTCTCAAAGGTTCTCTTCATGATGCCAGGCCTCAACGTCTTTGCATGGCCCCTTCAGTTCTTGCTCTCAACGGCCACTGAGGTTGTACCTTCACCAATGGTACAATGCCTGACCTCTTACTGTGCCAAGTCTCAGCTGTTCTCCATGAACCCTTTATGCCTTCAAAAACATTACCACCCGAGTACCACTTACATGTTAACAAGCCCAGCTGCCCGCATGAGATACAACCTTGACGACCTCTGGAAGATAGCTTCTCTGTGCTCTCAGGAAATTCTTCCCAGCAGATCTCCCCTCAGTGATACTGGCCTCTTCTTAATCACTGCTGACCCATTAGCGCCAGCTAACCAGCATCAATTGTCCCAGTAACCCAAAGGTTTTACTTTAGAGTTCTGGCATCTTGTATTTACAACTGATGTGTCAGCCCCAGCTGACCAGAACCACAGACTCTTAAATCAAAGTAACAAATGGTTCCCATAGAGTCTTCACACTTCCCTCTGAAGCTTCACAAGCCAGGCCTCCGTCCTCTGCACTGCTCTCAACATTATCTTCCAAATCCCACAGAACATCCCACAGAGCTCTTAACACTCAATGACTCTTCTGGCCCAAAGTTCCAAAGTCCTTCCACAATCCTCCCAAAACATGGCCAAGCCTATCACAGCAATACCCCACTATGCTGGTATCAATTTGTTTTAGTTAGGGTTCCTATTGCCGTGATGAAACACCATAACCAAAAATCAAGTTGAGGAAGAAATGGCTCATTTGTCTTGTCCTTCCGGATCAAAATCCATCATTGGAGAAGTCAGGACAGGAACTCAAGCAGGGCTGGAACCTAGGGGCAGGAGCTGATGCAGGTGCCGTACAGAGAAGCTTCTTACTACTGGCTGGTTTCCCCTGGCTTGCTCAGCCTGCTTTCTTATAGAACTCAGGACCACCAGCCCAGGGATGGCACCACCCACCATGGTCTGGGCCCTCTTCCATTGATCAGTAATTGAGAAAATGCCCTACGGCTAAGATCTCATGGAGGCATTTCCTCAGCTGAGACTCTTTCCTCTCTCATGACTCCAGCTTGTGTCAAGTTGATGCACAAAACCAGCCAGTACACTAACCAAACATTTTTACTGTGACAACCCCATAAGCAAGCCTTATACTGTCTTCGTTAGTGTATTATTTATTGCTGTGAGGAGACAGCATGACCAAGACAAGTCTTATAAAAGAAAGAAAGTAACTGGGGTCTTGCTTACAGTTTAGAGGGCTAGTCCATAAGCATCATGAGCATGAGGTAGGTAGGCATGGTCCTGAGCTGTAGCTGAGAGCTTTGTACATGCTGATCCATAGGCAGCAGGCAGAGATCAAGAGCCAAGACCTGGCTTTGATGTTTAAAACCCCAAAGTCCATCCCTCAGCGACACACCTCCTCCAACAAGGCGGCAGCCCTTAATCCTTCTATGGGATGTTTGGTGGAACTTGAGAGGTAATCTTGAGAGCAGCGCAAAGTGCCGGGCTTGTGAAGTGTCAGTGGGGAGACTCTTCGGGGCCATTTGTCATTTTAAGAGTCTATGGTTCTGGTCAGCTGTGATTAACAAGATCCCAGAGCTACTAAAGCAAAACCTTGTGCTACTGGGACAACTGATGCTGGTTGGCTGGAGCTAATGAGTCAGAAGTTCCACTCTAAGCTTTCAAGTAAGTGAGCCTTTGGGACCATTTGCATTCAAACCGCCACAAAGCCATAAAGGAACATAACACCCTTGGTCTAAATTACAAAACTATTACCTAAGACAACATTCATGTTGCCGGGTAAAGGTTTGACTTAGAGCTATACCGTTATCTTACTTTGTGTATCACAGATAACACTGAAAACACCATGTGAGACAAATTTTTGCAACTGTTTGATGCTCATTGGATTTTCACTGTGAGAAAACCCGACCCTAAGCATCTTAATGGTTCAAGAAATTTACAGGTGTAGATTATTACAAAATGACCAAGTCTCAAAGATTTTAGCCATGGCTTGGTTCAAAAAATGCTCCAAATCTCACTGTTTCTTAGCTTCACTTTCCTTATATACACATATTTAATTTTACTGTCCCCACTTCTTGCTGCAGACTGCACTGAGTAAGTTAGCATAGACAGTGCTGGAGAGCTCGCCTGGATAGAGCAAATTGGCAGGACTGACCAACCCAGCTACCACCCAAGCCTAGGAAAAGGGCGATGAGTTGACCAACCCCAACATCCACCTCATCTATGAACAGTTGGGAGTGTGTGAAGGGGTATGAACCTACAGATCCAAAACAGCAGGATCTCCATGACACCAGACAACAACAGGATATCCAAGAGGCATCCCAGTGAGAGCCATTACCAGTGTATAGCAGGAACCAGAGGCCTCAAGCCAGCTCAATCACTTGAGACAATGAACACTTAAGTAAAGATGAATGGACTAAAGGGTAAATAAACTGTGTTATTCAACGGCCCACACTACAGCTTCCATGGCAAGAGTCTTCTGCTTTGTTTTGTTTTGTTCCTTTGTTTTGTTTGGTTTGGGGGTTTTCTTTTAAATTTGGCTTAGATTTGAGGGGGAGGTTGCAAGGGGAGAGGGCAGATGTGAGGGGACAGCAAGATAAGTGAGATGAGAATGCATGATGTGAAATCTACAAAAAAATCAAGCTGGGCGGTGGTGGCGCACGCCTTTAATCCCAGCACTCGGGAGGCAGAGGCAGGCGGATCTCTGTGAGTTTGAGACCAGCCTGGTCTACAAGAGCTAGTTCCAGGACAGGCTCCAAAGCCACAGAGAAACCCTGTCTCGAAAAACCAAAATAAATAAATAAATAAATAAATAAATAAATAAATAAATAAATAAATAAAAATTAAAAGAGAAAGAAAAGAAACAGAAAAAAATGTTATTATGTACTAGTATGATTGTGTGTGGAGATGGGAACACACATGATGACCAGGGGACAACCTTATAAAACCCTTTCTCTCTGGGGCTGGAGAGATGGCTCAGCGGTTGAGAGCATTGACTGCTCTTCCAGAGGACCTGGGTTCAATTCCCAACACCCACATGGCAGCTCACAACTGTCTAAAAATCCAGTTCTGGGGGAACTGACACCTTCACACCAAATGCACATAAAATAAAGTTAAATAAACCATAAAAATATTTTTAAAAAATAAAATAAAATAAATAAAACCCTTTCTCTTCTTCCACCTTTGTGTGTGTGCTAGGGTCAGGCTTGTACAGTAAGTATTCCTCCTGTCTGAGCCATTTCCCAGGCTGCTCTGCTTCATTTCTAACTTCACTCATCCTCAGACAGCCAAATTCTCCAGAGAAGAGGCTTCCTGGGAAATTCTCACATGGTCTGGTCACATGTCAGTGCTTCTGACTAGGGTAGCATCCAAGGAATGCTATGCTCAGCAGGACAGGCCTGAACTGTTGGCTCAAGGCCTCAGATGAAGCTGATGGCATATTCAACACCATCAGTTGTACGTTTTTACGACTCTCCGATAATTGATGGGATGCTACCACTAAAAGGAGTAGCATGTGCAACCAACCAGTCTGCCCTCCTCAGTATGTGGTGATCTAGGGGCAATTTTATCTCTGAATACTAGGAAGTTGCTAAACCAAAACTCAAGCCAGGAGTTTTTAATTTTTTAAGGGAATCTCACTATAGACACCTTCCAAAATGAGAAGCATCATGGTTCATTCTAGCAAAGTCCAAACAAGATCACTAGCTCTTTCTCTTTTTTGATCCTTATTTTCATATTCAGTCTCAATCCATCTAATAGTATGAAGAGACTAAAATGAAATGATCTCAAAGTAATATTAAGTACATATAGTTTGTGGAGGCCGATTGTATATGATTCAGATTTTCTTCTCTTATTATTCTTTTGACTTCTTTTACATTTACTTTTTGGGGTGTGTGTGTGTGTGTGTGTGTGTGTGTGTGTGTGCGCGCGCGTGCGTGCTCTATTTCACGGCACACATGTAGAGGTCAGAAGACAACTTGCAGGAGTCAGATCTCTCCTTCCACCATATGCAGCCCAGGGACTGAACACTCAGGACAGGTTAGGGTCCTGAGAAAGCACCCTTACCCACTGGGCCATCTCACTGGCTAGTTCTTCAGTCCTTAGATGGGTCTACCTTTCTTCTAGGCGATATAGTATGGTTCTACATATCCTCCTTGAGCTCCACGGAAGGTGATAGAACCTTTAAGAGGCAGTGTCTAGTGGAAGGAGATGCTGTGGGTCCCACCCCTTCCCTCATTCTCTTTACTTCCCATCCACCATTTGAGGATCAGTTTTACTACACCCTATGTTCCCCACCATGAAAAAGTCTCTTATCACACACCCAAAAGCAATGCGCCTTCCGAGGACTGAAACCTCCAGATAGATTTTTCTTTTAAGTTATCGAGTATTTTATCACAGTGACAGAGTGTTAACTAACACACTGTCATAGAAACTTTCAGACTTTAATATACAGTAGTTGGAGGTACATGGTAAACATCACACTTGGAAACATCAAAGAAAGGCCTACCCTGAACTTGAACACTTAGGAGTGTACAGCATATAAGAAAACGAAGATACTACCCAGTATGAAAAATGAAATAAAACAAACCCTTTTACCATTAAGGGAAGAAGAGACAGCCATTTGTACACATGTAACACAAAAGACACTATTCAAGTGGCCAAGACACGGACAGGAAAATATTCAACTTTATTAGTCACCAGTGAATTGCAAATTAAAGCCACTACCCAATTATTGAAAAGTTGCAAGTGTTGGGGAACATATTCAGCAACCCAGATCTCTCATTCACTACTACTGTGAGTGTAAACTGGCCATCTTCTGGAAAGCTTCTTAGCAGACCCATTAATTCAGGCATGTGACCCAGAAAGTGTCTATCCCTAAACAATACGATCACGAATGCTCATTAGAAGCCTGATTTATCACAGTCCAAAACAGAAAACTGTTCAAGTGTCCATCAACAGTAGAACAGATCCATAAATTGAGATATAGTTGTGCATTTTAATAATCTGCAGCAGAATGAACAAGCAATAATTATGAATAGCAACAACAGTGTCTCACAAAGATCAACTTGAATGAAGGATCCCAGACCCATGAAGACATGGAAGACAGAATGTAGGCTGTATTATCCCATTTATGTAGAAGTCCAGACCTGGTTGAATGCATCTTTGCTCTTAAAGACTGGCAACCTTGGGGCAGGGGGTGGAGGGACAGCTAGAGTCCCAAAGCAGGACTTGGCCACAGGCTGTCTGTCTTTCTGTCCGGGATGCTAGTTGTACAAGCATCTTATGTTGGCGATATGGAGGGAGTTGGAACAAGAATGTATTTCTTTAAATACATACGACACTTCCAAGGTTTAAAATAAGGAAGGAATCGGCTAAGTCTTCTTCCTGTCATTTCCTTTCCTCTCCAGTTCTCTGGCAGTTTAAGTTGCCTTTCGCTGTTAAAATACTTGTTCTGTTTTAACAAGTCGTGGGTGGATGCTATGATCGCTTGATAAATGGTTTACACAGGGTTTTGAGAAGTGCAACATGAATGTCAGTATTAAGCAGTTGGGGCGCAGCATAATCTTTTCTCATAGGGATCATGTTATTGAATCCTTTTGTTGACTGTCTAAGTAAATAAAAGTTGGAGCATTTTTACTCAGCTTTGTCTGTATAGCAGAACACTAAGAAGAAGCATTTCTAACTTCAAGCTACAGCTCTGTTCCTGCGAACGTCACAATTAGAATCAGTACTTTAAGACAGAAATCAGATATAGCTTCCATTGTTGGCCCTGAAACCACTTTTGGAATAACAAAGCAACTCTGAGATTTGTGGTCCTTGCTCATACCAAATACGTTTCCCATTAGTGGCCTTTGCCTTGTAGACATAGAATAACTAATGGTCAGGGTTGAACCCCATCTTCCTCTGTATGATCCCTCAGGTCTGATCAGCCTTCACTCTCCATCCCTGAAAATAAGGATTGAGTATCAAAGCAGACAAAATGGACCAGCATTGAAGGAAAAAGCTGAAATACCAGGTCAAGCATTCCGTTGCTTAGAATAATTAAGTCCCTGGGCCATCCAAGAAATAAGAAATCCAAAGGAGTATAAAAATTAAAAATAATGAAGTGAGGAGTCAATGGGTGGGCTTTCATGAAAGGATAAAACAATGGAGGGCACATGTTCAGCAATAAATTGTTTTATTCTAAGGTTTTCATGCAAGAAAGGAGATTCACACCCATGTCAAATATCAGGAAATCAAAACAAGTTGAAAATGATGATTTTCTGTCTTTCAAAGGCTGCTATATATTTTTTCAACATATTAAGAAGACCCCCCCATTTTCTTGAAATAAAGTTCTTATGCTATTGTTTTTTCAAGATTTCTCAGAAATGTATATCCACTTTCAAAATGAATCAGACACTAAAGTTTTTCAACTTGAACTATGAGGAGCTCTGTGGTGAGCTGCGTGGGACAAGCAATACACTCATCCTGTTGGA
Organism: Dicrostonyx torquatus; assembly: GCA_028555095.1. NCBI lineage: Eukaryota > Metazoa > Chordata > Mammalia > Rodentia > Cricetidae > Dicrostonyx > Dicrostonyx torquatus. Next base: position 6,830,262 of record JAQHUG010000055.1, on the reverse strand, counting down.
GGATGCAGTTCAGTAATAGAGTGTTTGACCATCAAGCATGTGTTTAACCATCATGCAACGTGCATGCATGTTCAATGTCATGGTGTCAAAAAGAAAAAAAAAAGTAAAAACACCTTCATGACTCCCCAACCCCAAGATGATTTAAAAGCATTCCACCATTTGTGTTTTCATAATTGACTTCCACCTGAGCTTTGAGGGAAAAAAATTAATCCATTTGAAAATCCAACAATACATGCTTAGTAGAAAACTCATCTCTGGTACGATCATCCTTGAAACTAAAAGGCTTGCAACCGAGGAAATGGAGACCATCAGATTAAGTGATTTCCATCCAGTTCTACGGCTACTCAAAGAAGGGACTAGAATAAGATCTTGTTCTTTAACCCTGGCCTGAATGGACTTCCCAAATTCCTATGTACCCATCATGGCACTTGCAGTATAGCAGCTAGGCATCTGGAGTCTGAAATGATTGCTTGCTTATTTATAAATCCTTTCTAGGTTTGGGTTCTTTTTCTTTTTTTAAGTTTCTTGGGACAGGGTTTCTCTGTGTAACCACCGTAGCTTTCCTGGAACTTGCTTTGTAGACCAGGCTGGCCTCAAACTCATGGAAATCTGCCTGCCTCTGCCTCCCAAGAGCTGGGATTAAAGGAGTGCACCGCCATACCCAGCTTCCAGGTTCTTATACCTCTGTAGTTAAAGCTCTTGATGTCAGAAACCATCTGCATTCTGATTAGGCATGTTACATGAAGCAACATGGATAATAGAACCAAAGATAAACTATCAAGAGTCTACCTCCTGTCCACTCCACAGTACTATGTGCGAATAGAGAAAGGAAATCACTAGCTAAAAACATTAAATCGGTGACAATCTGGAACCCTTCAACAGAACTGGCTAGCTTATTTTTGGAGCTAATATAAGCCTCTTTAAATATATATATTTCAGTGTTTTTTTAAATATCAGTTCAAAAATGCCTATGTAATTAGATACTAATTTTTTTATATTTTTGAATGTCTGTTTAATTTCTAAAAGAAATCTATTGTGATTAATTTATTTATCTAGTTTGGTATCTAAAGGGTTAATTACAGATAGGAGCATCTACTTTTAGCTGCTACTAGAGACAGGCTGACATTCTATCTAAAAATAGCCCTGTCTTTCGCACCATTTTTAACCCTGTGAAGAAAGACTCACGCCTATCCAGATTAAGGATAAACTTAAATAGCTCATCCTCAGTCAAAACCATGGCAACCGGTACACAATGCGCATCCATTATCTCAACCGGTAGTCCTTAAGATGTTTTAATCACAAGACAGGAAATCTGCCTTGTTTAGATGTCACATGAGGGTAGATTAATAGTACAGGACACTCAACCACTGACTTTTATTTGGAAAAAAAAAAAGACATTTATGATGGTATAAATTTTACTGCTCAGAAGAGACAAAAGCCATTTTTATTATTTACTCATTTATAAATGCAGCTGCCTTACTTCGTAAGAACTGTGGTCATGTTAGAGCCTCCAAAGGAGAGGCAGAGAAAGTGAGAAGTAGTAATAGTTATGACTACACCAACGGCCATTTGACTGTCCAGTTAAATAACAAAAATAAAGCAGGATTCTGTGCAGTGGCAGGCAATACCTGAGTAACACTACTGAGTTAGGAAACTCAAAAGCACTTTTATTTGTCTTTTATTTCAGATTGAAATATGTGGTTTTCTATTATTATAAAATCAATATGTACCCAGATGGATAACCCAAACATTTTAGAGGCATGCAAAGATAGGTTTTACTTTTAAATCACTCTAAATCATTCACAGGCAATTGACAAAATTGTGATATTGTCATTCTGGCATCCGTAATCATGTAACATACATGAGATAACACATTACATTATTTACCCAGTCTGCTCTATTATATTCTCATGCATGAGAAGACCACATTTTATTTCACTAACCCTCTACTTGGGAATATTTAAGATATTTCTAGAATTTTTATCGTGAACAATACTACAACGGAGAGCATTTTACAGATATTGTGCTATAGGTAAATACCTCCATAGGTTAAATTCCTAGATGTGGAAGAATGCAGAGGAAAGTGGGAAGAAGTGAAGCTTTGGCCCCATCTCATCCAGACTGCACCCTACAAAGACTGCACCAATCTCTATCAAACAACTAGACATGAGCATCAAGTTTCTTCACACCTGCATCAGTGGTGGTTATCTCTGGCCTTTTTTATCTGTTTACATCAAATAGATACAATGTCACTATATTTTAATTGCCTTCCCCCGACCAATTCCTAACTTCATGAAGGAGAGGAGCACAATTAAGTTCAATGAGACCACTTGCTCACCTAGATAACCTTGATAGGCACTTCTAAGTTGAGCATCCTACAGTTCTACAAAGTTTTCTTAACCACCTTCTCATTAATCATAGACGACAAGGTCCAGGGGAGAGGGGCTACACTTGAGCGTTTAGTGGATATAAACACAGTCCTCCAATATGACTCTTTTTATACTCCTTTTATGGAGGAAAACCATGGGACTCAGAACAGTTCATGTGCAGAATCAGAACACTTTGCCTGACTAGGAAGGTGAAGTTTTTCCTACCATACCATAGTGTATCCTGTTGGGACTTTTGCCTTCAGGAACATAGCCTACTCTGAGGCAGGGTTAGGGTTGGAGAAATGACCACCACCATACAGAAAGTAAATCCAGCCAGGAATAGTGGTGCGTGCCCTTAATTTCAGCACTCAGGAGGCAGAGGCATGTGGATCTATGTGAGCTGGAGGCAAGTCTGGTCTACATGGTGAGTTCCAGGTTAGCCAGGGCTACATAGTAAGGCCTCACTCAGGAAAAAAAAAAAAACTAAGAAAAAGTAAAAATAAATGGTAATTCCAGTTGTATCTTCTGATTCCTATGGTCAAGTCCCCTTCTTCCTCAATCACCCCACCTTGACAGCCATCTTATGACACCACCTGTAATAGTTAATATTGATCACCAACTTAATAGGGTTTAGAATCACCTAGAAGACACATGGGAATGTCTGTAAGGAAATTTCCAGAAATGTTTAACTGAAGGAGGAAGACCAGTTTTGAATGTGGGTTGCACAATCCCGTGGGCAAGGTACGGCACTGATTAAAAACTAATAAAGCAATAGAGCATCTATCTCTCTCTGCTTCTGAGTGGGGAAGCACTGTGGTCACTCATTCTCTAGTTGCCATGCCTTCCACACCACGATGGACTGGGTTCTTTTGAACTGTGAGCCCTAATGAAGCCTTCCTCCTGTAAGTTGCTTTTGGTCAGGCAACAGGTCACAACAATGAGAAAAGTAACTAATATGCTGCCTTAAACTTGGTAGATGCTCAGTACTGCTCATGCTTTTGCCAATATGCCTGTCTCTGTGTGGCTAAAAAGGGGAGAGTTTTCTCATTGTGGATAAAGCAATGTCTGTGTTTTGTACTATCTGATACTATCTACATAGCTAGCAAGCTCTGAGCCTCAGGATTTGACATATGCCAGATCTAATAACCCTGTGCCCTGCCAAGCTTAACCAGGTTAGTGCTATAAATCCTAAGAATCATACTATGTTTCCTACATATAAAAGGACACTGGGTTCCAGGGTACAACTGAGGCAAGAAGCATTTCTCAAGTTCTTCATTTACCCTTCTATACAGCCTGATTAAATTGTGGCATTTATTATTTGTGTGTGTGTGTGTGTGTGTGTGTGTGTGTGTGTGTGTGTGTGTGTGTGAAAGCATGCATACGCCATAGCACAGGTATGGAAGTCAGAGGTCAATTAGTAGGAGTTGGTTCCCTTCTTCAACCATATGGGTCCTGGAGATAAAACATGGGTCATAAGATTTGGTCAAAATCACCTTTGCCTGCTGAGCCATCTCATCAGTTCTGATGAAATTATGACATGTTTCATCTTTGGCTTTTTCTCCCTAGACCTTTGATGTTTCTGAGTGTCTTTGGATTTCATGGAGATGATCATCATCATAATGTTCACTAATCACAACATACTGAGGCTGCTTTAACAAATACCATACACATGGGTAGTTTATTAAGAACAGAAATGTAGGGGCTGGAGAGATGGCTCAGCAGTTAAGAGCATTGCCTGCTCTTCCAAAGGTCCTGTGTTCAATTCCCAGCAACCACATGGTGGCTCACAACCATCTGTAGTGAGGTCTGGTGCCCTCTTCTGGCCTTCAGGCATACATGCAGACAGAATATTGTATACATACTAAATAAATAAATATTTTTTTAAAAAAAAAGAACAGAAATGTATTTCTCACAATTCTGACAGCCAAGATGTCCAGCATCAGGATGTTGGCGAAACAACACAGTGAAGAGTTCACTTCCTGGTTCACAGGCTGAACCAGGCTGCTCACTTTTGCTGTATCTTCACATGGTGAGGGACACCTCTGGGGCCTCTGTTACAGAGACAATCTCATTCATGAGGACTCTGCCCTCACGACCTAATCATCTCTCAGTAGCTACACTCTTACGACCATCACACCAGGCATTAGGGTTTAATGCATGAATTTTGGAAAAACAGAAATATTTAGACAATAGTGGTGGGTAATTTATATTTTCAGTAGTTCAGTGCTACTTGGAGATGACATGGTTTGGATCCTAATTTGTTTATCTACTGAATTATTAGAACTAAGACACAGAACCAAGCAATTACTGAGTTTTGGTTATATTCACTTGTGACCCAACAAGTCCAAATGTTGGTGGCTGATGTGTGTCTACAGTAACCTAGGACCCTGATATACTGAACCAAGCAGTTACTGAGTTCTGGTTACATTCACTTGTGACCCAACAGGTCCAAATCTTGGAGGCTTGTGTATGTTTGCAATGACCTAAGACCCTGATTCTACATTAGCACTCTTTAAAGATGTTGTTTAATGCATGTCTAATATTTTATATAGTATGCATTAGTTTTTTCCAAGTTAGTTTTGTAAATATATGGCACACTGAAATCCAATGGTCTCTGAAGGCAAAATATCCCCCCAAAAAATCAGAAAGAAATACTATTCCATTGTAAAATTCATGAAAATCTTACTTATCAAATAAAACCAAGCCACATTTCCACGTCCTGCCTATATAGTTCTGTTCTTTGACTAAGCTAGGAAAAGGCTGATTTGAATATGCCTGTGGGTTTTCCAGGCCCTAGACTATGATAAACCCTAGATTATGACTTACTTCCTTATGAGGTTTCCTACTTTCTTTCTTTAGCTATTCAAAAATATTTTTCATCTATATATTTTGATCTCGTTTTCCCCTCCCACCACTTTTCCCCTATCCTTCCCACCTCCCTAACCACCCAACATTATGTTCTCTTTCTCTCTCTTCCCCTATCCCTATCTCTCATTCTCACATATTCTTTCCAAAACCACAAACGGATGATTCCAAGGAAACAGTACCTTCCAGGCACAAGGGGACTGATGCACATATGACCTCACAGAGACTATGCAGCACACACAAGACCTGCACAGGGTCAAGCCAGATGGAGTCCAACACTGACAGGGGCAGTACACAAGGGGTCCCACCCCTAACCAAGAATCCATTTGTAACTGATACCTGATGGCAAGGGGGAAATCTGTTTTCTTCAGAGGAATGTGTCACTGGATATATCAACCACACTGCAGAGAAGGCCTTATGTCCAGGAGTAGTGACCAACACAACTAACTCCATATTTGTTTGTCTGGTTTATTTTGGTGTTTTTTTTCTTTTTTTGAGGTTACTTTCTATATAAAAGAGAACTCCTCCTGGGTGATGACAGGCCATCAACTCATGCTCTTCTTTCTATTTTTCCATCTCTTTTCTTTTATTCTGAACAAAAGACTCAACAACAAAAAGTCTGACACGATCCCACTGTGCTCATACTGTAGAGACTCATAATGGAATGAAGTCATGAATGCTGAATGTGTTCTGGCTTGAGTTGGCATAAAGACATCCTTTCCAAGAAATAATTAGGATTTGTACTCGTGGTATTAGAGATGCTTCCTGACAGCTGAGGTTTAGTGGCGCAAGTGCAGCCGTCTTTCCTTCTGGGCCCATTGTTCCTATGTATTTGTCACCAGTAATTTGGTCATGCAGAAGACAAAGCAGATGACACTACAGGGCTCTGGGGAAGAGGTGAGAGATGCTATCTGAAGATGTTGAGTGAAAAGACCAGTCGTGGTTGTCAGGAATTCTACTTTAAGTTGTGACTGCAATGTTGATGTCTAGAGTCCAGCCTATTCCTACAAATGATGTCCTGTTTGGGCATCAACAGACATGCAGATAAACCAATAGCTTCTTTTTCCTATGCACACTTATACACTCTATTCCTCAACATCCCTTGAGTTTATAGTTAATGGAATATGAACATAGAATGACATGGGACATTTACAGGCCTGGCCCATGCAAACCTCCATGGAAGTCCTTGCTCTCACATACACCATCTGGGTGTCCATGCCAAAGTCACAGATGAAAAAACTGAGGAACCTCCATATGCCATATCCTTGCAAGACTACGTGCAACTCACTTGGGCCACACTATTACCCCTATTGATTGGCATTTGCATATGGAAAATTAATGTTGGTGTAAAGTGATGGGGAAGTGGGTAGGGTTTTTATGTTAGCCAGTAATGACTTCTATAGCATGCAAGAGCCCTGGTAATGGATTTGGAGGAAGATTGGCATAGAGATGAATCGTCCTTTATGTGACATATCAGGAGGCACATGATTTCAACATGACATACAATCCGTGATAACTCTAAGTTTTATTAATATATATATAGTGTCATGCATCTCAGGCTAACCTCAAACTTCTCTGTGTAGCCAAGAATGATATGATCTCCCTGCCTCATCCAATACCATGCCTAGTTTATGTGGTGTAATGGACTGAACCAGGATGTTGTGCATGCTAAGTAAAGCACTCTACAGCTGAGCTATATTCCCAGCACTCTGGGTTAAAGTTCTGTCTTCAAGGTTTCTGCATTGCAAAGTTATTTTTCCCGTTTCTTAATCTACCCAATACAAGTGTGCCATCTTTATTCTTCGGTGAGCTACATATTCGAATAATATGCCCTTTACCAAGTATTTTACCAACTGACCCATCTCCAAGCCTTGGCTTAAGTAGTTCTATTATCAGAGTTAAAGCATCTGGGCACCGGCTTCTGCTGGTAGCAACATCAGTGACTTAGTCCCTATTATCCTAATAGGTTTATGTCAATATGGTTTGTGGCCACCCTTTCAGGCTTTTGTAATCTCTAGTTTAGACTAAAGTCACTAAAGGACACTAAGATACTAGGATTTTGTAAATAATAATTGTAATGATAGTGATACTGAAAGCAGATAAAAGAAACCAACAACTTACGGGCTTGATGCAAGATGCTCCCCCCTCCAGCCTGTGTTCCAAGGGAGCACCAACCAGAATAATTTACTTTCCCACTCTTAAACTCTTCATTCGTAATAAATCACTGTGGTTTAAGACGATGAGTAATTTTCTAAGAACAGAACATCAGTTAACTCACCAACAGGAAACCTGCCAGCTTCCACACGGCAGCCTCGGCTCAGGCTCTAAATTAAGTCTGATATTTTAGAGTTCAGGCCTTTGTCAGAACGCAAGGAAAGGCTGAGATTTAAATAAAACCATGTTTTCTGTGGATCTGGAGAGCTGAAATCACAGCTTTTTGAAGAGAATAGTTTCATTTTAAAACGGGAAACTGATGCTCAGAGGGAATGCCATGCCCAAGTTAAACATCCAACCAAGACCATTATAGCCCAAGGATCCCAGTCTCGTAATTAATTTCATTCAGCAATGTTTCCATAATATTTCCAAACCCTAAGCCTTGTTTGAATAATTATTCTGGAAAACTCCAAGAGCAAAGAATACAATTCTCTAATAAACTTGAACATTGCTTTGGTTCAGATCAAGTTGTATATCAAATTCCATCCCATATAAAAGTGTCAAAGGATAAGAATAAAATATTGTTCAATTTTCAGCCTAATCCAGGGTGGGAATATTGTATTGATTAAATACTCCAGGAGATCCATATAGTTAGTTTATAGGAAAATCTACTTTGATGATGTAATCTTAACAATATAAAAAAAGCCTGACAATGACTGGCCAGGATTATATATAACTGAATAATGGAAAACCCAAATGGAGCCAGGCGGTGGTGGCGCACGCCTTTAATCCCAGCACGTGGGAGGCAGAGACAGGTGGATCTTTGTGAGTTCGAGGCCAGCCTGGTCTACAAGAGCTAGTTCCAGGACAGGCTCCAAAGCTACAGAGAAACCCTGTTTCTAAAAACAAAAAAAAAAAAAAAAGAAAAAGAAAAAGAAAACCCAAATGGTATTTCTCTTACAAAAGCCAAACCTGGGAGACTCACTGAACTGAATGAAACACGGCAATGCCAAGGACTCAGACTCTCTGGTTTTTAACTGTGTTGAGGATTAGCCTCTTATGTGATCAAGGAGACGATTTTCTTCTTAAAAACCAAGGAAGGTTAGGTCATATGCTCAAAAAAAAAAAAAACCAAGGAAGGTAACCCCCGAAGGATCATCATTGGTGGATTTGGAGGGGCCTACGGTTGGGGCCTTCTGATTCCTTTCTCTGGTTGCACATCTGTATTACTCAGCCCATCTACCTACCTAACCCCATGATGATTCAGGCCTAGGGAAAGCATTACAGACAGACAGGGCACAATTGGGGAGGGGGTGCTCAGGCAGAAGCTAGTCTCTTTTCATGTACCCTTCTGTCACCAAGAAGTGTGCACAAGGTTCACATACCTGCAGGTCCATGGCCTCCAATATAGCCAGAGACTGTAACAGAAGAGGTCAAAGGGCAAGTGCATCGCAGCAGTGAGGAACAATGGGGGACAGATGTGCTTCTTTCTGAGGCCAGGTCTTGTAGCATAACGAAAGCAGAGATTGCTTAGGGTGGAGCTGTCACCATGTTACCAGAGTTATTCAGATCTGAGCCTGTGTCTGGCAGTCCTGACAAGCCAGACTCACCCACCTAGCCCCAGTAAATCAGTTAAAAGAGCCAAATTAACAGTGAGAATCAGAAAAGAGAGGCTTATTCAGCGTGACCACACAGGAAAGAGGGCAAAGAGGCCTGGTGACTTTCGGGTGTTTCTTCGGGGCTATCACACCATAAGGCATGGGTTTGAGAAGAAGGTCAGAGTGTGCATGGTTCAGCAGTCCCAGTCAAGGCGTGGTCCACTCACCATTGGCTGGATCCAATCTCTACTACTTCAAGGTAGTCTAACAGATTGCAAGCATTGTGTTACCTCTCTTCCAGGGAGACACGTTCCCTCTGGCTAGCACCAGGTTTCAGCCTTTTCCTTCTCCCACCCTGAGATTCCTGGAAGACGCTCTAATTCCTCAAGGCGCCTTGTTTCAACAATCTAAGAGTCAAAGGAAGGGACGCAACTGTCTCTTTCAAGTATTGCCACGCCTGTTAGTATGGGTGCAATAGGTGGGTATATTGTAGATGTCATTCGTTTATACTGAGCTGATAGACAAGAACAGTATCAACTACCCAGTAGGAGATAAGATACCAAGGCAAACACGGAGCCAGGCGTTTCTGTTTCTTTGTTCTCCTTCCTTCGCTCCTTAGCACCAGAGCAGCCATGCATAGGAGGAAAGATGGGTCCACGAAAGCAAACTCTGCTCTCTCCAGCCCATGCCTCTGGAGCTGTGGTGGTTTGATGAAAATGGCTCCCATGGGCTCATAGCGAGTAGCACTATTAGGAGGTGTTGCATTGTTGGAGGAAGTGTGTCACTAAGGTTGAGCCTTGAGGTTTCGAATGCTCAAGCTAAGCCCAGCATCACTCTTTCTTCCTGATGCCTGTGGATCCAATGTAGAACTCTCAGCTACCTCTCCAGCACCTGCTTAGAGCTTTATAGCAAGGGAGATGAGAGAAAGGCACTGAACTGTATTAATAACAAAGGTAGGCTTCCTCCTGAATGCAGTTAGGACCCACAGAACTGCAAAGAGACTAGCTTTCTCACAGGTGGGACTCAAAAGTTATTTGTTGCTGTAACTGAGCAATTTCATATTAAATAACAAAACCTCAAATGAGAGGAAAAATATTCTGGGTTGTAAAAAAAAAAAGCAGCCAGTGAATGCCTGTCTCCAATAGTAGCCTTCATAACAACTTGGGAATTTACACCGGACACGATACTATTAAAAGATGTTTCGCTAGGTGGTGGTGGCGCACACCTCTAATTCCAGCACTCAGGAGGCAGAGGCAGGAGGATTTCTGTGAGTTTGAGGCCAGCCTGGTTTATAGAGCAAGTTCCAGGACAGGCTCCAAAGCTACACAGAGAAACCCTGTCTCAAAAATAAATAAATAAATAAATAAATAAATAAATAAATAAATAAATAAAAGATGTCTTAGACCATGACATACTACCCTATATAGTAAATGATTTATCAGGACTCTTAATGCTAAAGACAACAAAAAAATATATTGGCTCATATAACTGGCAGGTCTGAAGACATAACTTCACTTCAACCAGAAGTATATTTGGGGAGGGGTAAAACAATGTCTTCAAGGCTATCTCCCCTTCCACCTCATTCTCTTCCTCCTTCCCCTCTTCTTCTTTCCTACAGACAGCAAGATAGCTGTTATTAGCCCAGAATTCATAGCTCCTAGTTATAAAGAAGAAAAAACTTCAGTGAGTGTTCTAGCAATTATGTGCCAAGAAGGATGGGGGCACTCTGGGGAAATGGGATGCTTGCAACTACAGTCCTGAATGCACCTCTCATTTGGTCCCTGTAACCAGCGGGCTGGGAGTGTTCTGCTAGGCTAAGAACACATGTTCCCTTCCTGTGATTATGAATGGGTAGGAGAAGAGAGGTGTTGGGAAGGACAGAAGGTGGGGCCCATATCCTCTAAAGGATACAAGATGGATTCCCCAGGGGTAGCAAAGGGAAAAGACGCTCCTCGGACAGATACAGCAGGTGCTCACAGCAAACACCTTTCCTGTGCCTGATCAACTGCAAAAGAACCTCAAAGATCACTTCATAATAAAAATTTAAATATGAAGAGTAAATGTGTTTTGCATGGCCCCTGTTGCCAGGGCAACAGACACTGTGAAGCTCTTGCTTCTCTGCCGATGGCACTTCCTCACGTACCACAGATAGCACCCACACGTTACTACTAAGGATGTCCTCTGATCACCAATGTCAACTCCTCATCAACCCATTCGCTAGGACCTGGCAGAAGGCCAGGGAACTAGCTGACCGAGGCTCTAACAGTCTGGTGATGAGGGTAGACAGCCCAGCTCCCTCACAGCCTGGCAAGGGAAACACATCGATAAGCTCTTTACTGTTGCCTGAGTTGCCTGGAGGATGGAATCCTATCTGCCAACAGTGGGAAGCTGCTCAATAGCAATGCTTCCCCCTCCCGCCCACTTTTATTTTTCTGCTTTTTCTTCTTCTCTGTCTCCCGTTTGTGTCCTCATGCAGGCTTAGTGAGATCACGTTCTACGTGAATTACTCTACTTGAATCCTCAATCAAGGTCAGCTTTGGGAGCAGCAAATCTGACAGTCAAGTACCTGTGCAAACCACATGTGTGTGCTGCCTCTCCCGTCAGTCTCGCGGCCGTATTGTTGCTTTCTGGATGAAGGAGCCAGGTCCTTGATTAAGCTCACTCAGATAATAACAACAAAGCCAGCATCAAAGTAAGTTGATTCCCATCTATGCTTAGGGAATCACTTGCCACGCTACAGTATATCTCTGTAGGCATCCAGGTCCTGGTGATCCTATTCAAAGCAGCTAAAAGCTCTGAGGTGACCTAAGAGGATGTAAATGAATGAGAGAGAATCCCATCGTGTTCTGAGGGAAAGAAGTGAGCCAAAAAGCATGTGCCTCGCCCATGATTATTACTGAAATAATATGTGGCAATTTTTCAGTTTATGGGAGTCATTGATGTTATTTTTTCCCACCTTTCCTTAAGAAAAGGCAAAAGAAAAGGAGCTTTCATTTCTGAGACATACTTTTCCAGGGTAAAATAAATGTTTCTTAACGCCAATGGTGGTCCTTCTTGGTTAATGCAATCATCTTAAGGGAGGGAGAGAAACTGGGCTCAACAGTTCCCTGTGTTATGTCAGAGAATAATGCACGCTGTTCTTTAGAATAAAGAGCCTAGCTGTACAGGCTGCAGAGACGGCTCTGTGGTTAAGGGCACTTGCTGCTCCTGCAGAGGACCTGAGCTTGGTTCCCAGCACCCACGTCAGTTAGAGCACAGCTGCACTTAAGTCTAGCCCCAAGGAATTGGAAGCCTTCTTCTGGCCTCCACCTGGCACCTGTATTTACACACCCAATACATACGCACACATTCGAGCGCACACACAGGCATACACAAATACATAAGTATAAATAAAAAAAAGTCTGCTTTTAAAACTGTGACTCTGGGCCAGACATGGTAGTATACACCTATAGCCCCAGGGTTTGGGAGGCAGAGGCAGGCTTTCTGTGAGTTTGGGGCCACCCTGGTCTACATAGTGAGTTCCAAGTCAGCCAAACCTACATAGTAAGACACAGTCTCCAAGGAAACGCTGTAACTCTAAAATATTTTTTATCTCATTTATTGAGGACAGTTTTTTGGACGGGTTTGTTTAAGATAAAACACTTAAGCAAATTTATCTCCATTTTGTGTGAACATAAGTGTTTATAAAAATCACTTTTAGGCTATTTGGGGTAGCTTGTGCTAAGGAAGTGAGCATTATTAATCAAGACACTGGGATCCTTTGTCTTGCTGTCCATTCCCTGACTTAATAGAATGAGCACAAAATCAGGAGCCAGAGAGCAAGGTTTGTAGGCTAATTACTCATCTTCTCCAGTATCCTCGTGTTCACTGGCTTCTTTTTGGCCCCTCTGAAAGCTTTCTTAAAGAAAAGACAACTTCTGGCAGTCCCGTTCAGGCAGTGGCTAGCCAGCCGGCACCCCTGCTGATGGGAAGGCATCCATGGGCTCTTACGGGCAAGAGTGTCCCATTATGATGAACAACTGTGCAGTGAAGAAGTGAGAGAAAGAGAAGTGGAATGATTCATGTGCTGTGAAAACAGACAGAAAGGAAGACATGAAGGCTGATGGGGGAGGTCTGCTTGCCACCCCGGGCCATGGTGATGTTCAGGGCCAGGATGCTGTCAAGGGCCATGTCTGGGTCCCTGGTCCTACATCATCCAGGGTCTGAGTGGATGTCCATGGCTCCTGTTGTAACCAAAGGCCATGTGGTTGCCCAGGGTCTGATCAGCCACTTGGGACCATGGTGGTGCCCAAAGGCCATACAGATATGAATGGCACATACCTGGTGTCATGGCAACTCCGGGGCAGGGCTGCAGCAGGGGCCCATGTCTGGGTCCATTGGCCTACTGGATCCAAGGTTTGTCTTGATGTCTGACTCTTGTTGCCATAGAGGGTCGTGCTAAATTCCAGTGATCTGGTCCGCCACCTGGGGCTGTGTGGGTGTCCAGGGGCCATGCTGCCACTGGGGCTGTCAATCTGGGTGGCCTTCACCACCTTGGACCATGATGACAACAGAATAGCTCAGCCACCACCCAGGCCCACAGCCAGGCCTTGGGTTGGCCCACCCTAACGTGTACCCCTGGATAGGACCTGCTGGAGCTCATTGCTAGTAAAGCTGTTTGGACCAAAGGGTTTGCTGTATGACACACGAAGGGCACCAATACCACCAGGATGGATGAGGAGGTGTTGGACAGGCAGGAAAGAAGGGGAAACCAAGAGTTGATTTTTTTTTTTTTGGTTTTGGGCTTTTTTGTGGGGGGTGTTTTGTTCTTATTTTTGTTTGTTTGCTTGCTTTGTTCGTTTTGTTTCTGTTTATTTTTAAATTTTCTTTTGTGGGAGGGTGCTGCAGGACTGAGGAGAGGATATGGGGGTACTGGGAGGTGAGCAGAATTGGGGTGCATAATATGAAATTCCCAAAGAATCGATAAAGAAGTTAAATTTTCAAAAAAGAAAGTTAGAGAGAGAGAGAGAAAGAAAAGAGAAGAAAAAATTATGGACAGAGAGATGGCTTGGTGGTTAAAGAACTGACTACCCTTCTAGGGGATCCAGGTTTGGTTCCCAGCAATGGCGGTTTACAACCACCTATAGCCAACCCAGGCAACTTGAAAGCCTTTTCTGACTTCCAGGTGTACTAGGCATGCATGTGATATATATATATATATGTATATATATGTATATATATGTATATATATATATACATACAGCAAAAAACTCATACACATAAATCTATAAAAGACAATTTTATACTCTTGGATAATTTTGGTTTTGCTTTAAAACATAAAGACTAAGAACACTCATTGTTTACAGAAAAGAGTTTAGAGCAAGCAAAACAGGGTGAGTCAAGTATGAGACAGAATGATGTCTGAGGGGTCAAGGGTCACGTTCAACTACATTCTCTAAGCTTGTTTGCTTAAGTTCTAAAGGAATTATTTCTAAACTAGTTATGATGTCTGAATATGAAATGTCCTCCCATAGGCTCATGCATTTGGTTAGTTAATTGGCCTCTTTATGGTGGTAGTGTTTGGAGACAGTTATATAAGGTTTTGGACACAGGCCCTCATGACAAACATTGAGCCAGAGGGCAGGCCTTATGGGTTACAGCTTGGTCCAGTCCAAGCTCAAGCCCTCTATCTCTTCATGCAATAAGGCATGAACAAGTAACCTCACGCACCTGTCGACACAGCCACAAATAGTCATGAACCTATGAACCGCACTATGCCTTCCCCATCGTGATGGACTGTATCCTCCAGGGGTCTCTTGGAAGATATTTGGTCCCCATGATGAGAAATGTAAACTCCAAACACCTTTTCTTAAGCGGAATTATCTGGTTAGACGAACAACTTGGCTGTGCTTTTTGTTGTACTATATTTGGAGGGGTGACGATGCCACTTGTAAACGGAGTGAATGTGTTCAGTAAAAATGATTGGCTCCTTGGGTTAAGCATCCTACTAACATGTTGTGACAACTGATTGGCAGAGGAAGAATATAAAAAAATGCTCTTAAGCTACAAGGACAGGTTACCTAGTAACCAACGAGGGAGTTCTCTTCATAGAGACTTGTTCTCTTAATTGGATGAAAAGATTTGAAGAACACAGCTGGGAAGAAACAAAGACAGAGGACTGTGGCAATTATCAGCAGACCCAATGTCTGAAATCTTGGCAGCCTCAGCCAAAAGGTCATAATACGGATCAATCTTTCACTGGTAGCAAGAAGCCAGTCAAGCTGCCTACTGAGACACACTTTTGTGTTCTTTTTAAACACAGGAAAAATAAAAATGAATTGTGGAAATAAGCATATTAAAAAGTATAGGGAGGGATGAAGAGAGGGCTCAGCAGTTAGATGCATCCGCTGCTCTCCCAGAGGGCCTGGCTTTGAATCTCAGCACCTACATGGTGGCTCATTGGCCATGTATAACTCCAGTTCCAGAGGACCCAACATCATCCCCTTCTGGCCTCCGTAGATACAGAACATATGTTGCACAGACATACACATAAAATTAAAATAACTCTTTTTTAAAGTGCAGTGAGAATCCTGTGGTTTAGCAATGTGTGGTGGCTCAGATCCATAATCCCAGCACTCAGAAGGTAGAAACCCAAAACATCATGAGCTAGAAGTCAGTTTAGGGAAACCTTGTCTCAAAACAAACAAAAACCAAGGGCTGGGTAGATCTTAGCAATAGAGTGCTTGCCTGTCAAAGCCCAACACCACAAAGATATATAAAACCTTATTTGGTTTTACAGCTTGTGAAAACAATCAGGACAAGATTCTGCTTGTGTTCAGGAATCAGTATTCCATTGCTTAGGAGAATTCAGAATGATCACTTGGGGTGATATTATCACTCTGTCTGGTATACCTGTATTCCCATTAGACATATATTACTTCACAGAGAATTATAGACATTCCTACTCTCTCCTGCTTTAAACAAATAAATTAAGAAAAATCAAATTATAGGTTGACAATGATGAAGATTGTTTTTATCCACTGAGGGCGTTTAGATAATAATAGCTTAAGCTTTCCCTGCTCTTGAAAAAGAACTTGTTCTGCCTTTAACTGTAACCAAAACCCCACCCCAGAGACATTTCTTACAGTGTCTGCGCCTTACAACCCCTGGGTAAGATCTGGAGGTTAATATTGCTTGCACGTGGCTCATTTTCCTCACGAGGATGAAACTTAAACCTTTCCTAAAGCCCCCTCTAGTGACAAGCAAAGGATTAATTCATTTCAGATCAATACCGACACACTTTAAAGTTTCAACTTCTCTTGGCTTTTAAATGAATCACATGGATTGAGAAATGGCTGCAAAATTGTTAACATAGACTCTCAAGCCTTCGTTCATTCCCAAAAGGTAAAGAACTTTGTATGTAACTGAGATCACACAAAGTTTTCACACATCTTTGAATTCTGTGTGTCTTTACTTGGTCCTGTGGATAACTCAAAAACATCTCATAATTTTCCTTCTTTTTTGTCCTTTAAGAACTTTAAGATTAAGATCCGTTAGTAGGTGTAGGCTGGAGAGGTGGCTCGGTGGCCAAGAGCACTAGCTACTCTTCCAGAGGACCTGGGTTCAAGTCCCAGCACCCACATGACAGCTCACAGCTACCCAAAACTCCTGCCTGGGGATCTGATGCCTTCATTCCTCCATGGGAACCAGGCAAGCACACAGTGCACAGAGAGACAGGCAGAATACCCATACACATGAGAAGACAATAAAATTAAACAACGAAAGTGTACATTCATGGTCAAGAGAGATGGTTCGGCAGGCAAAGTCACTTGCAACCAAACCTGATGCCCCACGCAGTGGAAGGAGAACACTGCTCCTGTAACTCTGACACACATGACATGATATGTGTGTGCTAACATGCATACATGCATACACAATAAATATACAATGTATTTTAAAATATAAAATTATTATGATAATATTTTATAATATCTCAATTAAAACAAAGGTAAAACCTTGACCTTTTGTCTTGTGTCTTTTTCTGAACTCATTGAATAACTTTCATTGATGCGTCTAGTCATGTTCAAAGAGGCAAGCACCATTTATAGAAGGCTCCTTTTCTGTTAAAATAAGGGCTATCCTCAAAATAGAAATTAAATGTACAATAATAAAGCATTTAAAATATAATAAACATAAATTACATTTTTTTAGGTTGGGTGGTACTGACTACTTACATATAATTTATTTTATGTATCTCACTATCCCAAAGGCTTATAAATAATTCAATAAGAGAGATCTAATTAAATTAAACCATTTAAAGAAGAAGAAGAAGAAGAAGAAGGAGAAGGAGAAGGAGAAGGAGAAGGAGAAGGAGAAGGAGAAGGAGAAGGAGAAGAAGAAGAAGAAGAAGAAGAAGAAGAAGAAGAAGAAGAAGAAGAAGAAGAAGAAGAAGAAGAAGAAGAAGAAGAAGAAGAAGAAGAGGAAGAAGAAAATCGGCTCAGCAGTTAGGAGCATGTGCTGTTCTTGCAGAGGGCCTGAGTTCGATCCCAGCATGTTGGCTCATAACTGCCTGTAATTCTCATTCTAGGAGAGTCACATGTTCATCTGGACTCTGAGGCACACACACAAATAAAAAATAAAAATAGACTATTGAAAGCCATATTCTCAGTAAAGAGAACTAAAAAGATAAAAAAGTAGCCTAAAATAATGTCAAATATAATACCAATATCAAATTGAACACAATTAACCTTGAGATTGTTTGTGTGCATCTGGAGCTGGTCAATTTTATCACAGCTTCTTTTCTTTTTTCTTTTCTTTTTTCTAATTTTGTCAAAGATGCTAAATGGAATCAGCCAGTAGTATCATTTTCCTTATTTTTCCACAAGCACAAAGATTTTTATACAGTCATTAAGTTCTTTATAGCTCACAAGAGGTGGTGAATTGAGACCATCAAAGGCACATGTCTAAGTTCTTGGAATGGTTCACACCATGGACTATTAAGTGTTCTCCATGCTCCCGGAAGAATCTTTAATAAGTTTAACATTGCATCCAGTTGGAGAGCTACCTCCAGTTACTACCCTGATCACTACAGAAACTCATGCCTACATTTCTGTTCCTCCAGAACCACTCCTGGTACCACAGTTTGTTTTAGTCAGGGTTGTCTAGAGGAACAGAACCAATGGTAGGAGCGTGTGTGTGTGTGTGTGTGTGTGTGTGTGTGTGTGTGTGTGTGTGTGTGTGAACTTAAGTCAGCTTACATTAAAACAGCAAAATCAGCTGAATGACACCGGAGAGGCTGAGGATGCAGTAGCTTCTCCACCCTCAGGTGCCTCAGTAGCCCACAGTGACTCTCTCTCACTGGGGAGGCTGACAATTCAGTTGATGCTCAGTCCCCAAGGCTGGATGCCTCAGCAGTCCCCATCTGGTGCCAAACCCTGAAAGACTCCTGGAGAGCTGCTGGTCCTTAGTTCTTGGTGGGAAACTGGTTCTAATGTGGAAGGCTCCAACCATAGCAGCAACAGGGCCACCATGAAGAAAGGCCAAGACAGCAAGACACGATCCATCTTCCTTTTCTGCCATGACTTTAATATCTAGACAGCTGCAGAAGGTAGTACCCACATTGAGTGGGTCTTCCAAATCACTTAAGGCAATCAGAACAATTTCCCTATTTCAGAGATTGTAACTTATGGCAAGTTGCCATTAAAATCAACCATAATATAAAAAAGCTCAAAATTCAGCAGATCTGACTCAGAATCCAGCATTTTTTTTTTCAATGATATCAGAGGTTCTCTGACGGGATGCAGTTTCCTTCTCCAGACAAACTTTGGCAATACCTAGTGAGATTTTTGATTGTCAGGAGTTTGGTTGCAATGAATGGGTTGTTGTTCGCTTTCTAGTGGGTAGAGTCCAGGACACAGAGTCCAGGAACTATATAACAACAAAGACTTAGACATCCTGTCCAAAAGTTCAAGAACGGGTTGCTGAGAAACCCAGCGCGGCGGGATGCTTTCTGCACGCCCTCCACCCTATTCTGATCTTTTTTCCCCAAAGATTCACAATGAACTACTGCAAAAAATAAACAACTTGTAGAGAGCCGCGAACAGATTGATCTTTTCCTCACAGCCTTCTTCCATTCAAAATGAAACGGGATTTGTAGCTTTGAGATAAAGGGAGAGTGAGGACAGCATATAAGGGACAACAGAATGCAGAAAGGAAAGTCAAAGTAACGTTTACAAACTAAGATATGGGTTGCTGGAGAGGACTCCCTGGTCAAGAGTGCCTGTTCTGAAAGTTTGAGATCCTGATTCGAATCCCAGCCACCTAAGTAAAAACTAGGATGGTGGCAGACCAGATGTGACGCTCCTTTCTGAAAGCAGTTCACTCTTGATGACTGGCAGAGCAACGGATTGGCACCAGCGCCCCTTTTCGAGTCCGCTGCCTTCTGGCTGAAACCTGGAGAGCCGCGGGGAGCGGGCGGGGCGGGGCGGGGCTTGGGAGCACGAGTCCCCTTGGTGTGACGTCATAATCGGCCGCCTCAGAGCCGGCCCTTAGCAACCGACTTGGCGACGGTCTCTGTGGCTGCTGCGGCCCCCGCAGGCTAGTCTTTCCAAATCTCTACTGCGGGGGCCGGCTTGGCCGGGTTAAGAACCGTGGGGACGCAGAGAGTCCCCGCGAAGGCTGCAGGAGTATTAAGCATGGATGGCAGCCGGAGAGGTAAGGGGCTGCGCGGGTTCAGGCCGCACCCTGGCTTTTCCGGTGGTCTGCCAGCTCCTTCTCCAGTGTCGCGGGGTGATGACTGGAGCTGGACAGGCCCCGGGGCTGGGGAGGTCCCGCTTGCCCGTCTCAATGATCTGCTTTATGGCCTTGAGTTTGTCTCCTTGCATCCATCCCTTGATCTCGGTGTCCTGCAACCTGTGTCACGTCGGTATCATCTAGACAGAAGACCAACCCTGGCCTTTGAAGTCCGACCTGAGCCCCAGATCAGGCCGGCCTCTTTCCCAGAAACGACCCCTAGTTTCCTCATCTCGAACGTAGGGGAAAAAAATACCCATGCTCGGAGCTCCTGGGGATTAAGTGCAGATAATATGTGGCAAGCTCTTGGCGCAGTCTAAGTACTTAGAGGTGCATGAAGTCTCCCAGTCACTGCCCCACGAACTGACTCACCCAGAGCTGGTTATATAGTTCAGTCCTCTAAGATGGTAATAATCTTACAATGTGGCTGGTTGGTGGCCTGAGTGTTTACTAGCTCAAAACTACCCATAATCTCAGTGTACGCCTATTTACCTTGACCGATATTCTGAGACAAGTGGAGCGTGTGACGTAGTTGGTGACCCCTATCCGTAAATCTTTACAAATCAGCCCAGTCGAATTTGGAGCTCCACAGTCTAAGCAAGTATTCTTTCTTAGGACTTAAGAATCGATCTGCTGATGGTGTCTTGAACTAAGTCTCGCTTTCAACTTTATTTTGAAATAATAGGTCAAACTAAGTTTAGTGTAGAAAGTTGCTTGACGGGATATTCAGATGCCACACTAACCCAAGTTCTAGAGAAAGCAAACCAAAATGCTCTAATGGTCTTCAGAAATGGTTACAAAACAAACTAAACCTTTGCTATGTTGTACTTATAGCCAAACGCCTGTTTAGTATACGCACGCAAATCTTGTTAAATAGGTATTACTCATGTTTTGAAATAGAACAAAAGATTGTAAATAATCTCTCCAGTGTCACAGTAGAATACAGAACAAGCTTTGAGCCCAGACTATGAATGTAAAACCCCTGAGTTAATTCTTTCACTTGCGTAGTATGGGTGGGAGCATTTGTACATTAGTAGACTTAGTAAGTTTGGGGTGTTTATTTTTAAGTGAAGTGGCAAGTGTAAAAGGGTTTATATACTTTCTACCTTACCCAAGTGGCTTCACTCTTAGCTCATAATATATAGTAATATCATTGTTTCTGGTTTTGAACTTACAAATGTTGTTTTCCTTTTTATTTCTTTTTTATTAAGTCCTTCTCATTTTAATTGTTTGGATAGGAATGTATTACACATTTTCCCCCACTCCCCTCCACCTTCCACCCTCCCCCCTGCCTTCCACACTCCCACTTTACTCTGGAGATCTTGTCTTCTTTCATCTTCCTAAGCGGATCCATGTATGGCTCTCTTAGGGTCCTCTTTGTTACCTAAGTTCTCTGGAGTTGTGGCATGTAGGCTGTTTGACTTTTGTTTTATGTCTGTTATCTACTTATGACTGAGTACATATCATATTTGTCTTTCCGGGTCTGGGTTACCTCACTATAAATGTTATATTCATTAAGTACCTGGGCTAATTTTCATATACTATAAGTAACTATAATTGTTATTAATCACATATTATTTATAAGTAACCATTAATTTAGCTGAAGCTTAAATGCTTAATTTAATTAAAAGTAAATGTCTTAACCTTCATTAGTTTCTTCAGGCATTTCAGAACATAAAATACTAAAGATACCTGAGGGGAAAGTTCCTCACTTGCTGTCAGTAATCACATTCTTTTGTAGGTTCAACCTTCAGAGTGGTGATGTGGCAAAAATCCACCGGCTTGAAAAACAATAGGTCTTTGTTCTAGTCTTTGATATCGGCTAATGAGATCTTCTTCTGCCAGTTACATTACTTTCCCAAGCCTTAGTTGTTTGTAAAATGGGGAACTCGATTTGATATACTGTAAAGCTTTGTTACCAACGTCTAATGGGAGGAAGGAGGGGAGAAAATTAAGAATATTGGTCCACCGTCCATTGTATTATCAGCATCCTGTGCTGGAAAAACGAGAGGAGACAGGTAACCTGTTAGGACAGCTAGCTGAAAAGGGACTTGGAAAGATTTCTTAATCTGTTACTCCCATGGAGATACTTTTATAAATGACCTATTCCTAAAGTTCCAGCAATTTGGGGAAAATACTGAAACACCTTTTCCCCTCCTCAGTGAGTTTTCTTCCACTTGTTAGTAAAATCAAATTACATAGGAAACCGAGCCGAAGAATTTGACTGTCCTAAAAGACCATCAATCTCATGCACCAATTTTTAGTCTTAGTTCAGAGAATGTTCTTTTTCTGGCCATTTGTTTGAGACTACTTTTGGATCATTCTGGGTCCAATCAGAATATAGAAACTGTGTCTGGGGTGATTTAAATGAGGAGTATAAAGAATTGTTAAACAGTTATAAAAGTGGTTAGAGAAATAAAAAAGTTATGTATGCTATTATATATGTGTTCTTTATATTGAAAGCGATAGATATTTGCATTGGGCAAAAAAAAAAAGAAAAGAAAAGTCATGTAAAGAAACAAAAAATATACCCCATTCAAGGGAGCAGCTCCTGAGAGAGGGCTCGGATGAAATGAGTCCTCTGTTCCTCCCTTCAGCTCTGTGAGTTTTAACACGACATTTGTCTGTTAGGAATGTTAGAAGCCAATGAGTATACATCTTGATGTAAATAAATGAGCAAGAAATGACCCTGGTTTGATCCTTCGCACCACCACACCAAAAAAGAAGCTGCCTGGGGGTACAGTATTTATGTTCTGTATACTAGTTACATTAACTCTAAAACTCTTGTTTTGTTTTAAAGATTTTTCTGTTTTGTTTTGTTTTTCAGAAAGGGTTTCTCTATGTAACAGCTCTGGCTGTCCTGGAACTTTTTTATAGACCAGGCTGGCCTTGAACTCACAGATCCACCTGCCTCTGCCTCCTGAGAGTGCTGAGATTAAAGGCGTGTGCCACCACTGTCCTGCTGTGGTGAACATACAATTATATTTTGGAGAAAAAATTATTTTGTGATGAGCTCTACATAATTTTCTAATTTCATGTAGTCTCAAAGACCAAACACTATTTTTACATTACTGGAATTCTCTTTTAATACAGCATTTAGTTGGGTACATTTGTGTGTACTGTAATTCTGACTACCTGGAAGGCAGAAGCAGGATCAGGAATTCAAGACTAGCTTGGGTAGAATAGGAAGACCTAATCTCAAAGAAAAACTGATAAATATAACCCGAAATATGTATTACCTCAAAACAAAACATCTAATGGTTCAGTAGTGAACACAATAAAATCAGTATTTATCACGTGACGTAACTGATATATTATCACTTGACCTAGAAAAACTGAAGGCTCAGAGTAAACAGCTCTTAAAATAACTTAGTTTTAAAACAGTTCAGTGGTAGAGCACTTGCCCAGCATGTAGCCCCATACACGAAATACTTCACATGTGTGCTTGTGTGTAGGTCTGAAGCTAAGGGCAGGCGTCATTCCTCAGGCTTTCTCTACCCTTATTTCCTAAGACAGGGTCTCCTGCTGTTTTGCTGTGATAAGATATGGGAGCCACAGCCGGAGGAGCTTGAAGCACTAGTCACGGCCACAGTCAAAAGCAGAGAGAAACAAATGCATGTGTGTTTATTGCTCAGCACAGTTTGTCTTAGTTCACTTCCTGGCCCCTGAAATGGGACTGACTTCTTTCAGTTCGGTCTTTTGACACAATTTTAACACAATTAAGAAAATTCCTTTGTGGCTGGAGAGATGGCTCAGCAGTTCAGAGCACTCAAGAGTGAGTCTCAGCATCTCCTTCCTGGCTCAAAACCCCCTTGACTCCAGCTTGGGATCTGATGCCTCTGGCTTCCAAGGACACTAGTGCATGTGTTGCAGGTGTACACATACACACACTCCTTTAAAAATAATGTTCCGGGCTGGAGAGATGGCTCAGAGGTTAAGAGCATTGCCTGCTCTTCCAAAGGTCCTGAGTTCGATTCCCAGCAACCACATGGTGGCTCACAACCATCTGTAATGGGGTTTGGTGCCCTCTTCTGGCCTGCAGGCAGACACACAGAATATTGTATACATAATAAATAAATAAATATTTTAAAAAATAAATAAATAAAATAAAAATAATGTTCCTCACAGGCATGGCCAGGCTAATGTGATCTAGGCACTCCTTCTTTGAGACATTTCACAGGTAATTCTAGACTGTGTCAAGCTGACAATTAAAACTACCAGTTAATGAACTTTTGAAGTTCATTGATTCATATAGTGTGGTTTGTCAGTGTCAAGGAGCCGGCTACCTGTGCCCACCCCTAACCACTCCAAGGCTGGAATTACAAGCACGTGCTGCCATGCCTGGCTTTTTATATGCATTCCAAAGTCAAGTCTTTGGTACTTCTCTGATGGCCACAATCTCTCCAGCCCTGTTTTATTTTCCCAAAAATGAAAAGGTTGAATCTCTGGTCATAGGATTTTTGCTTTTGATATATTACTACTGGTAGTAACATGGCTTATGGTTTTGTTTTGTTATGAGACATGGTCTCATTATATAGCCCTGGCTGGATTTGAACCCTGTGTAGATCCAGCTGTCCTGAAACTCACAGCGATCTGCCTGCCTCTACCTCCCAACTGCTGGGTTTAAAGGTGTGCTCCGCCATGCCTAGCTGAATAAAAGTTTTCACAACTTTGTTTAAAAATGAAATGTGTTATTTTTTAAAATATTCTATATTGTTCTTTGTGAACGTTGTGTTTCACGTGTCCTAATTCGTGGTTTTTATTGTTGTTAAAAGTCAGAGCAACCTCTGTCCTCCCCAGATACAATCCACCATGCCTATTTACAGGACACTTGAGCACCAAGAGCAATGGTAAGTGAGCTACTTAAAACTGTGGCTGCATTGAAAGACTCACTGTTTCCTCTGCTGGGAAATCACATGACCTGATGAAACAGTTCTCTTAATGAACGCTTGCTTGTACCTCACATTAATAATTAGAATTAAATGCTGTAAGTATTCTTTAGATACATTTAGGGGCTCCTAATTTCAAACTCTTACTGCGCCCTGCCTGAATGTGGACTTAGCTGCCTCCTGCTTCCCACTCTGCTACAGCCAGGGGCTGCTTTTGCCAGCACCAGGTCTGGTTTGAGGCATGCCTGCCTTGGAAATGACGGTTATCAAGAACAAAGACACAACCCTAAAGAAAAACTGTGTAGAGAAAACTTGGATAGATTCTCAGCTAACATTTATGGGTTGCTGAATCTCAATGGCCTGTAATGTTTTTACATTTTAAGGTTTTCAGAGTAAAATTGTAGCGTTAACTCTAAAATAATTTTTGTAATTATAAATTGAAAGACTTTGGCATAGGTTTTCAGAAACCTATTGTCCTTATTTCCATGAAAAATCCTTCGTACTATCCCCTCTAAATATCAAGAAATGATGAAATTTTCAATTATTTCTTTGTACCACTGTGTATACATAGAAACAGGTATGAAATCTGATTTGAAAAAAAAAAAAAACCTTTGAAGCAATGTCTGGTGGCAGAAACTTGGAATACCAGTATCTGGAAGGCTGAGGCAGGGGAATACCGAGTTTATGGCTTGCCTGGGCTTGTCGGGGCCATTCTGGGAACTTAATGAGACCCTTTATCAAGATACAAAGTAAAAAGAGTGCTGGGAATATAGCTCAGGCTAGAGTGTTTGCATAGTATGTGCAAGACCCTAGATTTTCTCTTCAGGAAAACACACACACACACTCTCTGAAAGCAGACTTAAACAGACACAGAAGAGCAGAGTGGCGAGTACAGTGTGTGTGCTAACTCTAAGAAATGCACTTGCAGAGCCAGGCAGCACCGCACCCTTTGTGAGGAATGTGACACAGACTTAGTTCACAGTTCTGTGCCTCGGTTGCCACTTCTATTAAGTGGTGGTAACAATGGCTTCAAAGGTTTTTACTGGCAGAGGGAGTGCAACAGTACAGTCAAGTGCCCCTCCAGGCATGTCTCCCACAGTAACATGCTTATACTATGCAGGTTCCCTGAAAGGACTGATTGGAAGTACTAAAGGATAGATCTAGGAGGGGAATCTAAGTTTCAATATAGGAAAGCCCCTTGTTTTTCAAGCCCTATTCTATTTCATGGTTGAATTTTTTTTTTAAGCATAAGCTCGTATGACTTCTCAAAATCTTTTCAGGGGCTACAGAGATAGCTCACTGGACAAATGGCTAAAGCACTTGCTGTGCAAATTTGAGAGTTGGATCCCAAAAGTCCATATAAATGCATGGTAGCAGTGACAGCCCGCCCGCCGGGGGAGACAGCTGGCACATGAAAGATCCTACTTCCATAAATGAGATGAGAGTGATCAAGGACAGTTCCCAGCACCAGCACACACCCTTGCATACATACATGTACCCACACATTTGGAAATGCACCATGCATCGCACACATACACATGGGAAAAAAGTGTTTTTAATGTTTAAAAATATGTCTGCATAGGACTTTCTACTTATATTGGTGTTTGCTGCTTCTAGGAGTTCCTTTAAGCAGTCTGAGTGGAGGTGGGAAAGCTGAACAGCACAGATTTCCTGTGCCTGTGGATCCTGATCCCAGCTGTGAAGACAGATTCGCCTCTCAGAGCAGAAGTTTTTGTACATAGTGTTGGGATTTGGGTTTGTTTGATTTCCTAAGCTCAGTCATCTGTTCATAGGCAAGCAAGTGACTAAAGATTTTTAGTTATTAAATTAAAAAAATATAAAATAGATAGTAATCAATTCTATTAATAGTAGATACAAATTATCAATCTATCAATAGATTATAGTCTAGATTATTTTAATTGATTATACTCTAGAATTTCTTTTCCAAATTCTCAAGCCTGTAAAGCTTAATTCTTGAGGAGGTTCGAATCCAAGTGATGAGTTGCTAATCAGCGTTAGCAAGGCGAGACGAAGGCGGGGTGCAGCAGCCTGCGTGTGTGCTGTCAGCCTCCTCCCGTGAATGCCAGAACACGACTAGGGATGACGTCAGGAACTGTGTATTTTGTGATGTTGTATTAAAGCTTAAATATGTAATGATTAAATATGTTTTAATTTTTAGCTTTTTGCACTGACTCCTCTTCTCTCAGACTAACCACTCTCCAGCTGGTCAAGAATCACATGGCTGTTCACTATAATAAAATCCTTTCAGCCAAAGGTAAAAATGTGCAAATTTGAATTTTCTATGCTAATTTAAACCCCAGCTTCACTTCTCATTATGACAGACCTGTGGCCAAAATTAATACATTATCTCAAAGAGGACTTGTTTCTTAAAGTGAGATGCCGACTACTGACTATGTCGATGACGCATTTTATGTTAGTATTTACAACCACATAATGCCTAGACAGCTCATTTAATGTATGTGTTCTAATATTATTTTGTTGTCAGATATTGATCATTTTACTATTTCTGTTTAAAATTTTATGAGTGTGTGTTGGGGCATGTTTGGGTATGTGTGTGAACAAGCATGTGTTCAGATATATATGTGTGTATATGTACAAATGCATATAGAACCCCGGGTCCACCTTAGGTGTCATTTGTTGAGAGCCATCCACTTTATTTTCTCAGAGAACGCCTCTCGCTGAGTCCTTGGATTTGTCATTACAAGGCCAGACTAGCGATCCAGCAAGCCCCAGAGATCTTCCGTTCTCCATCTCCCCAGGGCTGGGAGTACAACAGTGTGCTGCCATGCCTACTTTTTCTGTGGATGCTGGAGTCCTTGGGTCCGGGGGTCCTTGTGCTTTCATAACTAACACATTAGTGACTGCGCTGTCTTCCTAGGCCCTCTCTATGTTTACATTTTTAAAAAGCAGAGTCTCATATGAAGCCTAGGCTGGCCTCACCTCAGTGTTGTGTTTTGGGCTCCCAAGATACTGCAAGTGGCATGCTATCATGCCCAGCTAGACAACTGCATATGTCATGCTACCATGCCCAGCTAGATACTTGTCTTTAATATAATTTTATAACCTGCTTTTTACTTGGGAAGTTATACAAGGAAGATTCTGGCTGCTATTTTTCCTTCTGTCGTTGATTTTATTAGGACATAACTTACATAGATAAAATGCACTAGTTCAATCCTTTGAAAATGTCTGTCTCTACAAGCACTACCATGCTCACAGTAAGCTTAAGGTCATTTAACTGTGTGTGTATGTCAGTCTTCCTGCCTCTTGATTTGTTTAGTTCATGAGCAAAGACTGCTGTGCTTATTTCAAATTAATGCTTAAAAAAATAAAAGGATGGTATTTGTAGCATTTGAAAATAGTATGAGACTTGAATTTACTGCTCAGAACACAATCGTATTCATTCTTTTCATACTGCCTATGGCAGCCTTTGCACTGAAATGCAAAGTTAACTAGTTGTGACCAGCTGTGTCACTCGGCAAAGCAGAAGCATTTATTCTCTGCCCTACGATAGTGTGCTAATCCTGGTATGGGACTTTTCCACCATCTCAAAAAGTTCCCCCTCCTATCTCTACAATCGGTCCCTTCCTCTCAGATCCTCGAAGCTAATATCTACTCGCTTTTCCTATAGTCTTGCCTATTCAAGAATTTCATGTTAATGAATAATACATATTTATACTTTTGGTCTGGCTTTTTTCAGTGTGCACAATGCTTTGAGGCATCTGTGTTATGTTTATCAATATCTCTTTCTTAGTTTTGGAATGGAGTTTGTGTGTATGTGTTTGTGTAGAGGCCAGATGCTGTCCTTCCTTCTTTTTGAGACAGTCTTTCCCTGGCTTGAAGCTCACCTCTTAGGTAGGCTCGCTGGCTATAAGCCCTGAGGATCTGCCTGTTTCCCCAGCACCAGGGTTCTTAGTGTGCACCACTATGCCTGGCTTTTGTACGTTTTAGGATAGAACTCAGTCCTATGCTTGTGTAACAAGTACTTCACTGACTGAGCCATTTCCCTACCCCTTAACTGTATTTGTTTTTCTTTATAAATTATTTTCTAACTGGTGTTCCATGCCTTTAATCCCAACATTCAGCAGGCAGATCTCTGAGTTCTATACCAGCCTGGTCTATGTAGTGAGTTCTAGGACAGTCAAGGCTATATAGAGAGACCCACCTCAAAGTAACCAAAAAAAATTTTTTTTAAAGTATTCCATTTAATGAATCTGGTGTAATTGATTGATTCATTCATGACTTGGTGAATATTTGGGTCATTTTGACTCAGTTTGAGCTTTGGGAAATGAAGTCACTGTAAGAGTTTACATACATTGTGAACATAGGTTTCTGTTTCACATGAGAAAATTTCTTCTGCTCGGATAGATCTGTATGTTTATGTGTACATTTAGCTTGAAAGCAAAAAGTCACCTTCCAGAGTGACTGCTGGTCTGTGTTTCCCTGACGCTGCGTGCTCACCAACACTCTCAGTGTAGAGTAGCATCTCTTCTGTGAATATCTGCAAGTTTAACCAGAAACGTCACTAATTATTTTTACTGACTTAACCTAATGTTTATTTACTTATTTTGTGACATGGGATCTCAACTGTGTAGCTTTATGAGCTAGACTTTAAAATGTTTAGGTTATGTTTTAAATAATTAAGGAAAATAGCATATCGTAGTATTAAAATCGTGTAAAGTCCAACTTTCAGATATTTTAAAATTTGTGTTTCTAGCAATGTGTTTAAGAAGTTATTCTCTAATCTTGGGGTTTCTAAATTGTTTTCTCATAGAAGCGTTCTACTGTTAGCTCTTTCATTTAAGTTTGTGGCCCATTTTGAGTTTTCATATAGTATGACAGAAAGGGTACTGATTTTTGCCTACCCATATATAAAATTTCTGGTATCAATTACTGAAGAGATTATCCTTTCCCTGTTGAATTGTCTTGGCATCATTTAACCAGATGCATAAATAAGTCTTGAGATTTGACTTTTGATCTCCTTATCTATTTGTCTACCTTTCTGTCCACACCAACCTACTTTGTGTTCCCAAGCATTGTATTAAGTCTTGAAATAGGTAGTATTAAGTCTTGAAATAGGTAGTATAAAGGCACCATTTTGTTCTTTTCTTTCCAGTTTGCTTTAAGACTTCATTCAAGTACATTGATGTGTGTGGTAAAGGCATGACATTAGGCCATCCATGTTCTGTTCATTCTCTTTTCAGTCTTGTATATTTTTTCAGTGGTTTATCTTGTGATGTTTTCATCTTCACCAGTATTTTCTTCTGCATTATCTAATGAGCTATTAATCCCACATAGTATTTTTTAGCTGTTCTTATTTTTAATCTCTAAAGATGCAATAAAAAAGCAAAGAACTTCAAGTCTGCAGAGATTTTTATGATTTATGCATTTGATGTTTCTCATTATTTATAAATATCAAAAATATTAAATTTCTTTCTCTTTCAGCCGCAATAGACTGCTCAATTCCATTAAGTATGAATACCAGCATCAAATGTAAGTAACTTTTGAACATAATACCACTTTAGAAAGATGATGATTTACTGTATTACTAAGCATTCATTTCAGTGACATTAAATACATGTGTGTTTAGGAGAGTCAACATTATCATCCAGCCCTCCTCGGTCATGTGTGATCCCCTGGGAACCACATATCCACATGTGGTGTGGGCATACAGATATTCTAAGTATATACCCAGAAGTGAAGTCTGTGGAATACCTAGTAATTCTTTTTGTGCATTGTTGAGAACTTGCATGGGGTTTTCTCTAACATCTGCATGGTTTGACATTTCACCAGTCACGTGCAAGGCCTTCAGTTTCTTCAGATGTAACACTTGGGAGTTTTAAGGTAGTTGGGTTGATTGGTTTATTTTTGCTTGTTTGGGGATTTTAAAATGCTAATGTTCACCAGGCAGTGGTGGCACATGCCTTTAATCCCAGCACTCAGGAAACAGAGGCAAGTGGATCTCTGTGAGTTCGAGGCCACCCTGATCTACAAGAGCTAGTTCCAGGCCAGGTTACAAAACTACAGAAAAACCCTGTCTCGAGAACCACCCCCCCACACACCAAAATGCTCATGTTCTCCTTGTTTTCAAGACTAATTTATTTTAAAAAATCAGATAATAGGAGAAAAAAGCAGTTGCTAAAAATATAGGAAACAGCAAAATAGTGATAAGTGTCAACTTATAAATATATTTTAAATGTAAATGGATTAAATTTCCCACTCCAGAGGTATACAATGGCTGGCTCAATCTTAAAAGAAATAGAAAAAAGTAATATGCTGTTTATAGGAGTCTTAGTTTAGATATAAGGACACACACCGAATGAAGAATAAGAAGAAATAATAATACATAGGAATGATAGCAAAAAGAAATCGGCAGTAGATACCATTATGCTGACCAAAATAGACTTTGGGTCAGAAACTCTCTTTAGAGAGAAAGGTAGTCATTAAAGGGTACAATAGGAAGGTCTAGATATATATGCCCAGTGTTGGAGTCCCTGGAATATAAAAAGTGAATAGTGGGGGCTAGAGAGATGGCTCAGTGGTTAAGAGCATTGCCTGCTCTTCCAAAGGTCCTGAGTTCAATTCCCAGCAACCACATGGTGGCTCACAACCATCTGTTATGAGGTCTGGGGCCCTCTTCTGGCCTCCAGACATACACACAGACAGAATATTGTATACATAATAAATTTTAAAAAAAAGTGAATAGTGACAAAAACCTAAATCTTGAAATTGATAGCAATACAGTGATAATAGATTCTATACTCCACCTTCAGTAATGGCAAGAACATCCAAACAAAATCAGTAAAGAAACAGCTGACATAATTAACACAATTAATGAAATGAACGTAATAAACACACCAAGCTTTCCACCCATTTGATGCACATTTTCTCTAATAACACATGGAACATCCATGGGCTTTATCACATTTAGTCACAAATTAATTTTAATATATTTCAGAAAATAAAAATCATTCCAAGTATCTTTTAACCATAATTTAATCAAAATAAAAATTAAAAACAGAATATAAAAACAAAATTGGGAACTAAGTAACCTTGAGTCCTAGAGGAAATCAAATGTGGTGGTACACACCTGTCACCTGGGAGATGACACGGGAGGATTAGACGCTCAGGGCCAGCCTGGGCTTCATAGTAAGACAGTCTGCAAATGAAAACAAAAACAAAAGCACCAAACCTTAAAAAACAGCTTGTCTCAAGTGAAAATAAAAACACAGCAGTCAATACTAAGGTGCAAATGCTACCCTGTAGAAGAAAGGGGATCTCAAAGAACTTCAGTGTAAATCTCAGGAGCGTGAAGCATAATTGAGGCTGTAGCTCATCGTACAGCGCTTGCTTCACATGCACGAGACCTCATGTCAGCACAGCGCAAAAAAAGAAAAAGAAAAGAAGCTAGAAAGGAAAAGCAGCCCCCGGTTAGTAGAAGGAAGGAGTAATAAAGATTACAGAAGAGATGCGGAAAAACAAGAACACTTTAAAAAGCAGAAATTGGTTCCCTGAAAACACAAAGCTGATAGACTCTTGGGCAAACTGAAGACTGAAAATCAGAAATGAAAGAAGAGCCATTCCAACAGAGGCCTCAGAAATAAAAGGGATCATGGACTATTGTGAGCAGTTACACACCAACAAATCGGATCACCTAGAAGAAACGGATTCTGGATAAAATCTGAGAAATGCATAGCCTACCAAAACTGAACCAAGAGTAGAAAACCTGAATAGACCATAGGCAATTGAATCAGCAAGTTCAGAAGCACTTTTTAAAAAGAAACTTCTACCACGACCAATGGGTTGTGCAGAGATGGTTGAACGTACCATGAATCAGTGTGTTGGATCACAGGATACAGAAGAAACATTTGGCAAATTCATTCATTCATGAATTTTGAAAACTCTCTCTTAGTTAGGGTTATATTGCTGTGATAAACATGACCAAAAGCAGCATGGGGTCTCCATCACTGAGGAAAGTCAGGATAGGAACTCTAGGCAGGAACTAAAACAGAGTCTATAAATGAATGCTGCTGATAGCCTTTCCAGCTTGCTTTCTTGTACAACTAAAGATCATGTACAGTAAGTTGGGCCCTACTGCATTTAAAGAAAATGTCCAATATGCTTACCCACATGCCAATCTGGTAGGGGCACACAGTTATGCACATCCCTATGATCTGTAGCATTATTTCTTATAACCAAGATCCAGAGACAGTCTAAATGTCCCCTGGCAGATAAGTGAATAATGAATGTGTTAGATAACTTCAAAACAGATTGGAAAGCAAAACATCTTCTTGAGAAGTCAAATAACATTAAAAAAACATTCTTCTATGTAGTTATTTCAGTGCTGGTTTGGCTTAGATAGACCTGTGCTCACTTATTAGCCCCCCTGATGCTATTTAATTATACTTGGGGAATAAGGGAAGCTTGCTCTTATTTTC
The DNA here is from genome assembly GCA_028555095.1 of Dicrostonyx torquatus. Taxonomy (NCBI): domain Eukaryota; kingdom Metazoa; phylum Chordata; class Mammalia; order Rodentia; family Cricetidae; genus Dicrostonyx; species Dicrostonyx torquatus. The sequence continues at coordinate 6,797,161 of JAQHUG010000055.1, read as the reverse complement.
ATGTAAGCTTCTTGACTACTGAGATACATTTATGTCACTGTAAGAAGTAAAACTAGGGCAGGAGTCATGTGGCTCAGAGGGTGAGACTGCTTGCTGCCCATCTTCAGCACCCATGACAAAGCACACTGAAGTATAAAACTACCTCTCTGCTAGTGTTTGCTAACGAAGAGCAGTTCCAAGAAACTGAAGTCAGTTGCCAGACTGCAGATGTTTTTAAAATGTTAGCATGGCTTTGTTGTTCTACTTGCTCTTGAGACAAGTTGTTGCTATCAAGCTGGTCTTGAACTCCTGGCTCAAGTGATTTTCCTTCCTTTACTGTCTGTTTCAAATTTCTATAAATTACATATTAGTTAGAATCTCTTTATACAGAAAATCACATAGATTTTTGATATGGGAAGTTCTTCTGTCTATGTGTTGCTTTTACTGGTTAATGAATAATTTTGTTTTGGCCAGGAGCTTAGCAGAATAGGGTAAGACAAGAGTTCCAGGCAGATAGAGGAGGAGAGAGTAGGCAGAGTCAGGGAAAAGCCATGGAGCTGCTGCCAGAGACAGATGTGCTGAAACCTTGCTGGTTAACCATAAGCCTTGTGGTAAAGTATAAAATAATAGAAATGGGTTAATTAAGGTATGGGCTAACTAAAAAGATGCTTAAGCTATTGGCCAGACAGTATTGCAAATAATATAGTTTATGCATGATTATTTCGTGGTCTGGGCAGCCGGGAACAGACAAGCAGCCTTCTGCCAACAGATTGGCATACCAATGTGGGACTGACTAAATTCACATATAACCTGAGAAAGTTTGGAAAGGAATTCTAGACACACACACAGTTTAGCCACATTTTTTTTTCAGCTGATGGCATGCTGCAGCCCCCTTAAGAGAGGTATTTCTGATTCAGCGGTAGCAGAAAAAAACAAAAAACACAAACTCTGGTTCTTTCAGGAGACCGAGCATTTAAATGAGATTTGTGAGCACCGTGTTGCAGACTGCTTAATAGACCCACTGCATACTTGGAACTGGGGCAGTGTACACGGCTTGCAGAGGCAGTGAACATGTGTCTGCCATGTTCAACTGGGCGGAGCCAAAAGGCAAAGCAACCTTGGTCCTGCTCATGCCACCTCTTAGCTTTTTAAGAAGTGCTTAGCCAAAAAATATCAAATGGAGAAAAGAAAGCATATTTAATAAATGGTGCTGGCATAACTGGATATCAACATGTAGAAGAATGAAAATAGATCCATATCTATCGCCATGCACAAAACTCAAGTCCAAATGGATCAAAGACCTCAACATAAAGCCAGCCACACTGAACCTTATAGAAGAGAAAGTGGGAAGTACACTTGGAGGCATTGGCACAGGATACCACTTCCTAAATATAATTCCAGAGCACAGACACTGAGAGAAACAATTAATATATGGGACCTCCTGAAACTGAAAAGCTTCTGTAAAGCAAAGGACACTGTCAGCAAGACAAAATGACAGCCTACAGAATGGGAAAAGATCTTCACTAACCCCACATCAGACAGAGGGCTGATCTTCAAAATATACAAAGAACTCAAGAAATTGGTCATCCAAAGAACAAATAATCCAATAAAAAAAAATGGAGTACAGACCTAAACAGAGAACTCTCAACAGAAGAATCTAAGATGACTGAAAGACACTTAAAGAAATGCTCAACATCCTTAGTCGTCAGAGAAATGCAAATCAAAACAACTCTGAGATTCCATCTTACAACTGTAAGAATGGCCAAGATCAAAAACACTGATGACAACCTATGCTAGAGAGGATGTGGGGTAAAGGGAACACTCCTGCATTGCCTTGTGGGAATACAAGCTGGTACAGCCCCTTTGGATATCAGTGTGGCGATTTCTCAGAAAATTAGGAAACCACCTTTTTCAAAGCCCTGAAATACCACTTTTGGATATATATCTAAAGGATGCTCAACCGTGCCACAAGGACATGTGCTCAACTATGTTCATAACAGCATTGTTTGTAATAGCCAGAACCTGGAAACAACCTAAATGCCCCTCGACTGAAGAATGGAAAAGGAAAATGTGGCACATTTACACAATGGAGTACTACACAGCAGAAAAAAAATAACATCTTGAAATTTGCAGGCAAATGGATGGATCTAGAAAACATCATTTTGAGTGAGGTAGCCCTGACCTAGAAAAACAATTATCATATATACTCACTCATAAGTGTTTCTTAAACATAAAGCAAAGAAAACCAGCCTACAGTTCAAAATCCCAGAGAACCTAGACAATAATGAGGACCCTAAGAGAGACATACATGAATCTAATCTCATGGGGAGTAGAAAAAGACAAGATCTCCTGAGTAAATTGGGAACATGGGGAACTTGGGAGAGGATTGGAAGGGAGCAAGAAAAAATGCAGAGCTCAGTAAAAATCAATAAAAAATAAATAAAAGAAGAAATGCTTAGCATTTTCAGAAGCGCACCTGTACAGAAAAGAATTACAGATACACATTAGGACAGATTCAGATATAAAAGACCTCTAAATAAAACACTGTGTGTGTAAAAAAAAAATGTACGTATGCTTGGGAGAGAGAAGAAAAAGAGGAAGGATTCAGTAAATGTAATATAAAAGAGTACAGACAGTCATAGATTAAAGGAGTAAAGATAATAAAATAAATATTAAACTTGTAGAAAAAATAATAGGGTTAGAAAAATAAGCCACGTAAAGATGGAATATACACAGTTTGGATTATGTATATTATTATGTTTTCTTTGAATTTTTTTTACTATGAAGGAGCTAAGGACAGAGAGACATTTCATTGTATGGGCTGCTAAGCTAAACCAACCTATATATTTTAAAGTTATCATGACTTCAGAATTTGGGTCTAAGGGTATATTATTTTGGAAAAGAGGTTCTACTTTTGTTTCCATAGAGGATGAGAACCTGTGGAATTCTTCCAGACTAATGAGGTTTGATGAACCAAAACAACCTGAAAGATCTTCATGAATACCCCAAAAATTACTTTGCCCAATAAATGGCAGGAAGTAGTTTGGAGAGAACTTTGCCCAAATTCTCATATTGTTTATAAATGTTTATTTACATTTAAAGGGGGATATGATATAGAGATGAATACCTT
>JAQHUG010000055.1:6607180-6793523 GCA_028555095.1 Dicrostonyx torquatus | reverse complement strand
GTGTTAGTTAGGTTTTCTAGATATATACATTACGTTACAGGTTAATAGATAGTCATCTGTAATAGTCAAGCTTGTAGTCGTGTTAGTTAGGTTTTATATATATATACATTACATTACAGAAGAACTTGGGTGACTGTCCAGGCAGCAAGAGAACTCTAACAATTCTAGAGTTTTGGAAGTAGCTTATAATGCACTTCCTGTTTACTTAGGTAATATTATATCCTTCTTGAGTCTTTGATAGAGTTGAAGAATAGATAGCTTTCCTTAGTTATGATAAAAAATAAAGTAGATATAAATATTGTAACTGTAATTTTTGCTTGATACCTGTTTTTTATGTTAAATTTTACTATGTTAAAGTTCAAACCTTCCTTTTTACTTAAACAGAAAAAGGGAAACGATATGGGAAGTCCTTCTGTCTGTGTGTAGCTTTTATTGGTTAATGAATAAATCTGTTTCCGCCAGTGGCTTAGCAGACTAGGGCAAGGCGGGAGTTCCAGACAGATAGAGGAGGAGTAAGTGGAGTGAGGGAGAAGCCATGGAGCTACCAGAGGAGAAAGATGCAAGCTGCCAGCCAGAACCTTGCTAGTAGGCCACAAGCCTCGTGGTAAAATATAAAATAATGGAAATGGGTTAATTCTAGATGTAAAAGCTAGCTAGCAATACACTTAAGTGATTGGCCAAGCAGTGATTTAAATAATATAGTTTCTGTGTGATTATTTTGAGAGTCTGGGCAGCTGGGAAATGAGCAAGTGACCTCATACAACAGATTTTAGTCACATATAGTAGTGTAAACATGTTTAGCAATAGAATTTACCAGCTGTGCATGGTGCTATTGGCCTCATAACCCACGCTGGAGTGAGAATCCTCTAGGCGAGAACTTCTAGAACAGCCGGCCTATGTGATGAGAGGTGTCCAAAGAAAAAGGGCAGTAGAAGGGAGAAATCCTTGACTTTATTAATGTAACAAGACCAAAAAGTTAGTTTTTTGTTATTGCTGTTTTCAAAGTTTTCCTTCCTTCCTTAGATGCAGATCAACAGCGAAGAAAGAAACTGAAGAAAGAACTAGCACGATATGAAAAGGAGCTTAAATTAAGTAAACCAGCAATGCAGGTCAAGTCTAAGATGAATTCCAAGTTCCTTTTTAACTCCCTACAGAAGGTAAGGTAGTTCTGCTCTCTAAAAGCAGATGTTTCTAAGGCACGTTGGTGCTGCAGCCTGGCTGGGGACCATTTTCCATAGCTTTGGGTCAGCAGACTATGAGCCTCAAGCACCAAGTGCTTGCTTTCCATCTCCTCACAGCAGCCTGCCAAGGGGAAGCAGCCATGAGCAATTTCAGAAATAAATTCCTAGCTGTATTCCACACAAGCTCCACTAGGAGGAGTGCTGTCTCAGACTTGGCTGACCTGGACTATGGTTTTATTTTTTTGGCTCTTCTTTAACATTTATTTGAAGAAGTGGTCTTTTGTTCTTAGTTTGATGAGAACTGTTTAGTTAAAGGTGGGACTCTCCCCTTCTCTGTGCTGGGATTTTGTCTGGTTTGAACCTGTGCAGGTCTTGTGTGTGCTGTCACAGTCTCTCTGAGTTCATATGTATACTAACCCTGTTGTGTCTGAAAATGCTGTGTCTTTGGAATCATCCACTACCTACAGATATTACCATCTTTCCACCTCCTTTCCCCATAGTTCCTGAGCCTTGAGGAGAGGTGTCTGATAAATACAGTCCATTTAGGACCAGGTGCTCTCACGTCCTGCACATTGTCTCTCCAGGTTAATTACTGTCTCTTCCAAGAACAAGCTTCTCTGCTGAGGGATGGGTGATAGATACACTGATATGCAGATTTCATAATTTCATTTTCTGAACAGCTGTTTTTATTTCCATGGAATTCAACACTAAAGTGATCACTTTAGCAAACTTTAGTACTGTAGTGAGCCCACATGTCTTTTATCAACCAATGTGGCGGTGATCTGCTCATTCCGGTGGTTGGTCTTTCATCTCTAACTCCAGCCATTGCCTCCAGCTCACAATAGTTTGCTATGATTGTCAGATTCTGTATTTTTTACCTATAACTTTAAACCACAGTCATGATATAGCCAGGCTAGTGCATGCCTCTAATTCCAGTTAGTGGCACAATAGGGGATGGGAAATGAGACACTGGGCAACATAATGAGACCTTTTCTCAAAAAATACACTGTTGTTATGCTTTAAAATTAATAATTCTTTTATATCACCAAATATCATGCTATGATTTCATATACTGTCTTATTTTTGAGTTTATTGGAATTGAATTGGTATCTAGTTAACTTCAATTGATATTTTTTAATCCATAGTTTTTTTCCCCATGCCTTTTATCACTGTGTAATTTATATATGGGGGAAATCTGAATTAGTAATAAAGTTTGGCTTAGTTTTTGCAGAGTTCTAAATGATGTAAAATTTCTGCTGCCAACTTGTGTGGGGAACAAGGTTTCCGAAGGCCTGCAGTCTCTACTGAGTGCCAGGGTCCAAGACGGGCAAGTTACACAGTTGTAGAGTGGCCATTGAGAGTAGCCCATGATCTCAAGTATGAGTCCAGCCCTGTCATCCATGGTATGGTTCAAAAGAGAAAAGGAAAGGAAAGGAAGATGAGAGGGAGGGAAATAAAGGAGAGGAGAGGGAAGGCAGGCAAGCCTATTTGGCAGGACAGCTTCCCCATTGCTTACCAAGTACCAGATATTGTCCTTTAACTCTTGGTCTTTTCAGTACAAATGCAGACATGATTTGCCAGCAAGCAGTGAGAAGGACTCAGGCATTGGAGCCTTTCAGGCAGCCCTGGTTTGGGATAAAAATGGGATAAAGGAGCAGGTTTTCTTCTGGGGTAACATTGATAAGAGGCATGAGTTTACTTCTTTGGCATGTTCAATTCACAGTGCTTAGGAACATTGAATATATTCAGGAGATCGTTGGATAGAAGCATCTCTTTCAGGAGAATGACCTGGGAGTCGTGGGGTAGGGGGCGGTAGCTGGGTTGAGAGTGAGAATCTCCTGCACTGTTCTGAAGACCACAGGCCAGGAGATCTGCTCTGCAAAAACCACCTATTAATCTCTCTATCCATGATGCACTCTCAGGTACATTTCTTTTTTTTTCAATATTTATTTCATATGAATGTATATGTATGTGTGAGTGCATGCATGTATGTTATACCACCTACCACATGCATGCCATGTGCCCTCAGAGACCAAAAGAAGACATCAGATTCCCTAGAACTTGAGTTACAGATTCTTTTGAATTGTCATGTCGGTCCTAGGAGTCAAACACAGGGCCTTTGCAAGAATAACAAATGTTCTTAATCTCTGGGCCCTCTGTTCAGCCCCTATATTTTTATGATTATAATTGTTTAGTAATTCTTTAATAATCTCTAACATTTTATATACAAAGTAATAATTTTGAGATAAGTTTGTTGAAATTTTTAAATTATATATTTTAATATACTTTATGAATCACTTATAATAAAGTAAAACAAAACAAGAATTTTAATATGTCTATTCATTTTCCCTTTTGTATCTGTAATTCTATATCTTGCTTGCCTCCACGACAATTCATTTATGCTTTTATACACTTTTTATACTTCCATTTAGAAGTAATAGTAATCTTTAGTTTGCCTGCATTTTTAATAATCTTTAATAATTAATACTTTAAATACAGCCAAGTTATCTTAAATTATAAGTTTGGGTACTACATTTTAATAATTAGGTTGATTTTATGGTTAACAAATATTTATAATAATTATAAAATATTTTTACTGAAAAGATAGTTACAATTAATGATGCTGACTTTGGCCTCTTAGTATCGTAGCAGTTTCTGCAGACACATGAGCTCATATTTCAGAACCCTGGATCTTCACTGCCTGGGCTTTCCCACTCATTTCCTTCTCCACCCTAGCTCATGTGACGCCAGCTTTGAGGACTCTTCCAAGTGCATCGGTTCTAGCTGCCGCGGTTTAGATCTTAGTACACACTTCTTCTGCCACTGTCCCAGAAAAGGATTGTTCTCTGCTTGGAAATTGGGTAGATGTTCTTGACATGAACTTTGCATAAATCCAAATCACAGAAACAGTTTACAGCAAATCACCTCACATACCAGCATAGTGGCATCAGAGCAGGTGGGCAGAACACCACCAGACTGCTTGTTCTAGAACTTTCCAGTAGACTGTTTTTCTAGTTGGGGTGGTTTACCAAAGTGTTACTCATATTCAATGCAAATATCTGTTCAGGCTTTCAATATTTAGAACTAAAGAAAACAATTATATAATCTTATTAAAGCAGATCAATAGTACAGTTAGTTTCATACTACAGTCTGTTGATTTCCAAGGGGAGAGTAGAATACAAGGTAGTGTTTGAGACAGGAAAATAGACTTAAGTTTCACGCTTTTGATTAACTCAAAAGCAATTTGCCAGCACATATCAGAAAAGAGTATTTCTTTTTCCTTATTTTTTTCCAGTGTTAGACATTAAACATAGGACCTCATGTATGCTAGGCAAATTTCCTTTTTGTCTGTTTGTTTACATTTACTAATTATGTGCTTGTGTGTGTCTCTGTGTGTGCATGTGAGAAAGAGAGAGAGAGAAATTGTGGGAGATCCAGGGATCAAACTCAGGTGTTTAGGCTTGGCAGCAATCACCTTTATAGACTTAGCCATCTCATTGACCCGCAGCTCTGTATTTCTGTCCTTAAAGGTTCTTTTTGGTATTTCATTTTAGTAAAACATCACACTGATAAGGCTTATCAGGCAATCTAATGCTTTATGCATTTCTCCCTACTCTAAGCTTAGCTTATGCCATTCCTCTGGATATAAATAATTATTATGGTTATTAATTAATTAAATAGCCCTGTAAGATTCAGAAATGTCTTTTCAAAGAGCCGAGTCTTTTGTACATCAGCTGTAATATGAACCCAGGTTGGGAGCGTTTTTTTTAAAGCTAGTGTACTGAAGTAGTAACCTGAGGACTCACAGTTTAATGCAGAATACTCACTTTTTTTGTGTGTTTTATTTTGGGAAAGAAAGGTTGGAAAAGCTAATTCTGTGTCTGAATGTGTTTCCTTATTTGGATATATCCGTCTGTAAGTTAGCTGACCTATACATTATCAAGAAAGGAATTCAAATCAATTTATAAGATTCCTTTATGCTGTAAACAAGATTTAAATTAGTTTTTCAGGTGAACTTTTAAAACATAGTATGTGGCATAGCAAAGAGCAGAGGCACAGAGTCAGCTTGAGTCTGTGACCCTGACCCTCCTGTTCTTCTAGAAAGTAAGGGCAGGGCTAGGGTGTAGTTCAGTGGTAGGACACTTGCTTAGCAGCTCAGCCATCATGGGTTGGGGGGAGGTAATGGTCATACTGTCTCACAGAGTTGGAGGCAGGGTATAAGTTAATCCGAGACTCCGCAGTCACATGAATTTGGTTTAAATGCTTACTGTCAAATCAATGTTCTTAGCCCTCAGGGGAACCACAAGGTCGGGGTGTGTTAATAGAAGAAGTGACAAGGTATCCATCATTGTCGAAGTCATTCGTCCCTTCTTCAGATGAACTGCATCTAAGTCATCCTGAACTGAATAAATTCCTTATGAATGGCACCCAGAAGCCTCCCAGCACCTCCCCTCCCAGCCTGGCTTACATAGGATCTGCACCCAGGAGCCCGTGCTGCAGCCACAGCTGTGACAGGAGGCCTAGGAGTGCCTTCCCAAGTGCCCGCCGGTTCCAGCTAGTCATCTCCAAGACCCCCAGTGGAGATCTTTTGGAAAAGCACTCTGACTTCTTCTCTGACAAGCAGCTGCCCTTCACCCCACGCACTTTAAAAACAGAAGCGAAGTCCTTCCTGTCACAGTATCGCTACTACACACCTGCCAGAAGAAGGAAGGGTTTTCCAGATCGGCGGATGGAAGCTGAAACCCAGACCGAACTAAGCAGGTTTGTATGGCGCCCACAGCTTAGAGCAAGACCAGCAAGTCAGGGGAAATGATTAATAAGCAATATTTCTTGCTTTGCTGTGCACTTTATCTGCAACCTTGAGATCCAGCAGTGCCTTTTCATGGGAATGAATGGTACAACTGTCTAGTGTGTCTTTAGAAGCAGCACAGTAATTGTAGAAAAAGTAGCTGTTAGATTTGTTAAGCTCCTATGAAAGAGTGCTGCGTAAGTTGTGAGCACAGCTCTCGAACTTCTGTGTGCTTCTGAATGTTAAGACACATTATCAGACAGCATTGATGTAAATAAACATTCGTGTTAACGGTGGTAAACCAGTGAGGCCCAGGAGGGAAAATAAACATTTATCCGGTTCCCTATGTCTTTCCTGGCACATGTCCACACCCTGGGTAGTAACAGCTGCAGGCATGACTTAGACAGTTGAGGGGACATCTGGAAATTAGAATTTGCCTTGATTTTGATTTCTGTAGTGGATGGTTCATGATATTCAGTATCTTTGCCAATTGATTGTAATTAATTATTCCATACTAGACTTTAGTTATTCAAAAATCAAACATTGTAAGACTAGTTTTATGAGTGGAGAAGAGGTGCAATGATAGCAAATGGATTTAATTTAAAAAGGAATTGGACCTGTAACAGAAATCGTCAACCAGAAGAGAAATGAAGAAATCATTGCTGGATTTGACAACACAGATACTAAAATTGAAATGAGACTGCAGATGGCATGGCTTCTGTGCGAGGGTGACACACAAACTGGGTGCATGTCGTGGTTTTCATGAGTGTGGGGAAGGGACATCTAGGGAGGAAGGGCTAGGACAGCGTGGGTGGGGAGAGTAAACAGATTTGTCTGAAATTGTGGAGAACAAGTGTAATCAAGAAAGAAGGAAAGAAAGAAATGAAAAGATTAAGTTTCATATATTTTTAAATGTTAAAAGGATAGTCTCATTTCTCTTAGCCCATTGTATATTTAGCTGAAATCTATTTTTCAAGCAAGGAAAAGGAAGTATATGTGAATCAAATCATGTCTATTTCCAGATCTATAATTAAAAATTACACATTTTTGTAAGAGTAAATAGGTGAATTTCTTTCAGTTGTACTGTACATTTTTTTCTTTTCTTTTTCCTTTTCCTTTTCTTTTTTGATTTTTTTTGAGATAGGGTTTCTCTCTAGCTTTGTCCTGGAACTCACTCTTGTAGACCAGGCTGGCCTCAAGACTCACAAAGATCTGCCTGCCTCTACCTCCTGAGTTCTGGGATTAAAGGTGTGTGCCACCACCGTACGAATATATACCTTTTTCTTCATAGTAAAGCTTGTCACTGTGTATATAAAGGAGTAACAATCATTTCTTTGTAAATGTTACAGCTTTAATTCTGAGTTTGGAACAGCCGAGACAAAGAACTCAGAGGACTCAGAAGTGAACATAAAGCAGGTAGTAACCATGAGGTCTTAATGTTGGTGCCTTGTGAGTTTCAGATGATTTGACTTATGTAGAATGTAGACAACTGTTTGGATTATCAAAAGTGAAATAGAATGTAGTCAGCATGCAAAGGTCTGCCTGTTTGCAGGTGTCGAATGTGCTCTCTGAGTGGTCAGATGGAGCCTACTAATTCTAGGGAGTCATTTGTTATTAACCCCTAAGTGGTTCACTGGCTGGCAGGTGGGTGAATAAAGTATGTTAATAATATTTTCAAAAGTACAGATTCTGAGAAACAGGTATGGTGGTGTTTGTCTGTAATTCCAACACTTGGTAAAGGCAGGAGGATCATGAATAGGACGCCATCTTGGACTATACAGCCAATTCAAGTCTGGCCTAAGCTGTCTAGCAAGACTGTGTCTCAAAACAACGAAGGACTGAACTATAGCTTGGTGTTAGAGAAATTGCTTAGCATTTGCAAGGCTGTGTTCAGTACCACAGTACCCACACCCGCAGCGGCACACTCAGAAAAGTAGACACGGTACTAAAGGTGCTGCCAAAGCTACCTGTATAGCAGTTTGCGTTGGCAATGCCTATATTACAAATCATAAGGGAATCAGTAGATGCCATTCTCTTACATTTGACTTTACTTTTATGAGCTTTATTACATTGTTTGTATCTTAAATGTTTAGCAGTGATTTATTTTAATATAGCTTTAAATATGATTTCTCAGGCAAAGTCATTTAATTTGAGTCATTTCAACCATGGATTATGTCCTAACTTAAATGCATTAATTCTAAATATGGTTTGCATGTTTAAATGTCAAACACAGACTCAGGGATACAAAATTATATATAATCACACTCAACTTCTTTTTTTCTTTCTGAAAATGGGTAGGATCTTATGTGTTTACATCTCAGCCACTGATAGTTTTTTGACAGGGGGACCACTTAGAGCTCAGGGAGAAAATGGCCTCTGAAAGCTAAGTGTCTTCCTAAAGACTGAACTAACCTGCAGGGTCCTTGGGAGAAGGCACAGCAGGTGTAGTTCTAGCCTGGGAAGGGCTTGATAAACCATGCTTATTTTCACCTTGAATTTTAATCAAAAGAGTTAGGCCTGTAGATAACTAAGTAAGCTAATGCAGGGCAAGTGACTGCTCCTCAGATAAAAGTGCTTAGCACAGAAGAGTGATGCCCTGAGTTCCCTGGAGTCTACTGTGGAAAGAAAAAACTGACTCCCAAACGTTGTCTTCTGACCTCTGCGTGTGTACCGTGGTGTGCTCATGCCTGCACTCACACAAACATCATACATTATTCTCCTCCTCAGAACATTACTTATAGTGACAAATGAAATCGGAAGAATCCCAGTTTATTACATTGCAATCCGAATGTTCATTCATAGCCCTTCAAGAAAAATGGATCCTCCCAGCAGTCTTGGACTTGAGAAAGCTAGTGAAATAGTAACTGCAGTAGATCTACAGTTTCACCACACTTTTAAAACTGTAAAGCATTTTGCATGAATCAACTTTGTAGGACTGGGGATATAACTTATTTGATAGAGTACCTGCCTAGCATAAACAGAGCATGAACTTGGTGTAGTAGTCCTCTTTTTTTTTAAAAAAAAAAAAAGTATTTATTTATTTTATGTGCATTGGTGTTTTGCCTGCATGTATGTCTGAGGGTGTCAGATCTTGGAGTTACAGACAGTTGTGAGCTGCCATATGGGTTCTGGGAATTGAACCTGCTCTTCTTTTAGAAGAGCAGCCAGTGCAGTGTTCTTAACTGCTGAGCCACCTCTCCAGCCCCAACAGTAGTACCTCTTGTTCCTTTTTTCTTTCCTTTCTATTTTTTGCTGTTGTTTGTTTGGGTTCTGTTTGTTTTGTTTTGAGACAAGGTATGTTTAAGTAGCCCTGGATATCCAGGAGCTCACTATGTAGACCAGGCTGGCCCACCTTTGCATCTGTGTGGTCACCTATATCTATGTGTACCATGTGCATGGCTGGTGCCCAAGGAGGTCAGGAGAAGGTGCTGGATCTGCTGGACTTGAGTTAAGGAAGTTACAAGTAGCCAGGTAGGTACTGGGAACCAAACCTTGGTCCTCTTAACCATGGAGCCATCTCACTAGCCCCAGCAGTACATGATTGTAATTCCAGTACTTAGATGTTAGAGGCAGGATGATCACAAGTTCAAAGTCATCATCAGGCACAAAGGAATTTCAAGGCCAGCCTGAGCTACAGGAGACCTGTTTGAAAACAAAACATAACTTTGTAAAGATTAATGCAAATAAAATATTATTTGTGGCACGTCAGAAGAAATCTGTTCAACTAATGTGCCATCATTTTGTTTGTTAATATTGCCCATATGCCATTGCTGCTACAGCTGCTTTCATGTGTGACACAGTGGGTGTTTGAAACAGATGTGCTTTTGAATTTTTAATAATGTAGTCGATGAATTTTTTCCCCAAATTTGCTTAAAAACTGCAAATTTGTATCACTTTCATGGGTTCTTACCTTTGTTAGTTTTTGTTTTTTGATGTGGGTATGCACAGGTTATTGTGTAGGGTTGATGTCTCCCATCCAATTACTAACCAGACCAGCTCTGCTTCACTTCCAGGATCAGACAAGATGGGGCACTTTCAGGGTGGTGTGGCTAGCCAGGCATGTTGGCACACGCCTTTAATGCCAGCACTTAGAAGGCAGAAACAGGTGATCTCTGTGAGTTTGAGGACAGCCTTGCCTACATTAGTAAGTTCCAGGACAGTCAGAGCTGAATAGTGAGATTTTTGTCTCAAATGAAATAAAATAAAAATGTAAAAGGTGGTATGGCTGTGGACTGCTCATGGTGATGAGCCTCTCTCCCAGGTCTCCAGGTGACCTGTGAACTGTGACCTCATGCTTCATCCTTTCAGTACTGGGGTCACAGGTGCAGACTCCTCCACAGTCTGTTATTTAAGATTCCCTAATACCATTTAAAATGCTTCTTATTAACATGGGTAAAATGCTGATTGGATAGGCTATTCTTTTTTGTTAGTTTATTTTAATATGTCAGGTACTTTTTGTATTTATTTTTATTAATATTTGCTGTTTTCTTTCAGAACATAGTTTTGAAACAAAATTAAATTTCTTTTTTTTTTTGTACCACTTCCAGGCACTTAATTACATGGCAAATGGTGCTGAGGACAGAAATCCTCCTTTACCTTCACAAGGACAAAACTTAGGATGGGACAGGATTAAAGATGGCACTCTGCAGCATTCCTCCCAAAAGTGAGTGGCACCTTATATATTTGGGGGGCTGAGGCAAGAGGATCATTCTAAGCTTGAGGCCAACCTAGGTCTCAGAGTGAAACCCTGCTTCCATTTGCTTTCCTGTGTAGTAGACGCACAGCATTTCCCCGTAAGTACTAGTCCATGTGCTAATATATTTTAGTATTACACAATTCTGTGGCGCTGTTAGTCTTGCTAGGGGGATTTTATAAAGGTTAGAATTAGTTGTGTTAATAAAGGGGAAAGAATGCTAGTGTGCAGTCGTTGCTATCTCTCCTCATATTAGAGAAGACTATCCTCTGGCAATGATACTAACCAGTTTCTATGACACCAACAGTATGAAGAACCTGACCTTACCATTACATGAGCTGTGTGACTTGGAGGCGACAAGCTGGCTCACAAGTGAAAGTGCTTGCTATGCAAGCCTGATAAACAGTTTGCTCCGCAGAACCCATGAGAGGAGGAGAGAAGTAGCTCCTGAAAGTTGTCCACACACACACACACACACACTAATTGTATTAATAAAATTTTCAAAAGCCTTGGGGGCTGGAGAGATGGCTCAGAGGTTAAGAGCACTGATTGTTCTTCCAGAGGTCCTGAGTTCCCAGCAACCACATGGTGGCTCACAACCATTTGTAATGAAATCTGGAGCCCTCTTCTGATCTGCCGGCACACATGCAGACAGAACACTGTAAACAAAATAAATAAGATCTTTTAAAAAAATTTCAAAGGCCAAAAATTTGTGAAGTGTAACATTCCCACATGCCAGTGTTTTTCTGCTCTCCTGTCAGGAGATGCTCTTTAACACTGCATCGCATGCCTAGTGACTGTGACATCACACCTAGAAAAAATGTGGACCAGCAAGCTTTGGTTGTCAATTGCATTTCTAGTGTAGGAGACTGGATATGAGATAATGGGAGAAGAGTATTCACAAGGGGAGAATGAGGACATGTTTTGGAGCAGACAGGAAGAGAGTGCACAGGCCCTTCAGAGCCCATCTTCTCCCTTAGCCCTTTACCAGGGATATCTTGATTTCTAAGATATCAACTCTCTGTCCTTGAAACTCATTGCCCAAACAGCACATGTTAGCACATGTGCACACACACACATGCATGCACACTCCTACAGAACTAAATCACAGATAGGAAAATACTTAGACATTTGCAGACAGAATATCAATCATGGAATCTTTGCATGCCTACCTTTATTACTGTTGTTAGAATATTTTCCCTTTCTCTTTTTCTAGGACACTCTGTGAGCTCTCTACACAGCTTTCTTCAGACAGTAAAATCTACCCTGAGTAAGACCATTCTGACCTTTTTCTACTTGTGTGGGAAGCAGAATTAAGATTCAGGACAGCCTGATAAGATGAATTAAGATGGGAGCTCATCTTTCTACACCCAGCTCTGCAGTATCAGTCATTTAATCCATGCTGATGGACAAATTGTTGGGCATCTTATCTTTAGTGAAAGTGTGTCCCTAAGTTAATATCTACTAATAATTTCTAATAATTAACTGCTTATTTTTATAAATTAAACTAGTAAAGACCCCTACAGGAAAAGATTTGGAGCTCAGGGGCCTCTTGGGAGGTTTGTGGCTGCTCTGCTTCTTTGCAGACTGTGTCGTCATTGCTTGCAGTGGTTATGGTACATTCTTAAGTTATAGTTTTCAGGAGAATAGTCTGTTTTATAGTTTCATTTATTTGTTCTTAAGCAAGTTCCTATGGATTGGTTTTTAAACACACCAGTTTACACAACCACCTGTCCCCAATTAGTCACCAATTGAGTGACTACTTGCCCTTTCCATTCATTCCGGAGTTTGAGCTAAATAGAATCAATGACAGTAGTATCCTAACTTTCTTGAAATAGGTGCTAAAAGTTAGACATGAGGTGGTATATCATAAGAAATGTGTCCAATTAAAAAAATACTACTACATTTTTCATCCATGAATTTGCCTATTAGAAATTCTTTTTTATAAGGATTTTGAAAAAAAAAAAAAAAGCAATCTTTCTTGTCAGTAAATTTCCCAACTTGAACACAAGATGCTGAGCAGGGCAGGATAAGCCTACCCCTGCTTCCCTGGGTGGGGCCCCTCTTTGTCTCTTTTTGCTGTTATGAATGTTCCACAAAGATGAAATTTTACTCTATTGGGTGATATTTTCTCACTTCTGTGTTTTCCTCTTTGAACATGAGAAAGCAGATTTGTTTGTAGTATTCCTGTCCTCATGGGCAGCAGTCCCTGTAGTGTGACCTCCCCTGCCGTGTGGTGGTTCTCATGCGCTTGTCCTCCTCTGCAGTGAAGAGGAGCTGCTCTACCTGGACTTCATGGAAAACGTCACAGACGAAATTTTGAAACTTGGTTTATTTTCCAACAGGTTAGAGACTTTTTTTTAATGTGTATGGGAGTTGAGATGTACACTGAATATTTTTCATACAGTAAGATTTTTTTTAAGTTACTTATTAGGATATAAAAAGTTATATTGCTTCTTATGATTATATTTTTATAATTGATTGTAAATTATAAAGACTTTCATCTATACACAACAGAAAACAGTAGAGTTTTTTTTCATTTAAGTATTATTACATCTTGGTTATATCAAACTGTATAATGAATTGAATTTTTGCTACCATTTTGGAAAACCTCCGTAATTACACTTTGCTATCACAAACTGTTATGGGAATGAAAAACAAGCTTTCAAAATTTTATTACATTTACGAGTGTGTCTGTGTGTGTGCGGTCAGATGCCGCAGCATGCTGTCAAGGGTGTGTGTGTGTGTGTATTCACACGCCACAGCATGCTGTAAAGGTCAAAGGACAACCTATGGGAGTCAGTTCTCTCTCTCCGCCGCGGGTCCTGGAGATTGAACTCGGATCATCAGCCTTGCTGTGAGTACCTCCACCTGGTGAGCCCTCTTATCAACCCACAACATTTTCACTACATGTAACAGCTAATGAAGACAAAGGAAAAGCTCTTTCTGTACTTAAATTCAATGGAGAGTTTCACACATACACATACAAAACTATTAATTTTAAGAATTGCATAGGAGTTTTGTAGAACAGATATGTCGAGCATTGCTGGACTACACATTTTAGATGGCTAAAATGGTAACTTTTATGTTTTTTTTTAACCACAAAACCAAAAAGTTTTACATAGTATTTACATTTTCCCTTAAACGTTTATATTTTCCTCTTAAGATTTAACTTTGGTTCACAAGACTACTTAAGATTTAACTTTGGTTCATAAGACTAAGCATAAAACCATCCTGAGAAAGAAACTAGAAGGTGCAAGAATGGGTATCCTCAGCCTGAAGGATGCTCGAAGTGCATCTGTTGATCAGAGAGTGTATGTGTGTGCACGCTCATGCGTGTACCTGAATATGTATTACTTAATCCTACCTACATAAGCACAGAGCCTCGGTGCACATATTCCAGAATGTGAACAGTAGCCATGAAGAGTAGGATACAAGTTTCTTTGTCTTTTAAAAATGACAGAATAATCCAGACCTTCTGTTCTACAGGTGGGCTTATCTCACTGAAAAGTATGAGCCATGGTAACTTGAGTGACCAAGGAAATTAGTTGTTGTTTTCAGGAAACCTCGGATAGGTTAGTGTGATTCCGGGCCTGGTGTAGAAAGAACACATTCCCTAAGGCTAGTCACATCTGAGTTAAATCCTCTGAAGGGCTTGTGACTGACTTTAGGGAAAGGAGTCTCACCCTAGAAATGTAACATGGTTTTTGCAGGGCCTTCATAGCCTGGCTTTGGCAGGGAAACAGGTAACACTGTTTCTGTGAGACAGGCCTGGCGGCGCAGGCCTTAAATCACAGCAGGGAGGCAGACCTCAGAGTTCCAGGTCAGTCTAATCTGCTTAGAGTTCCAGGCCAGCTAGAGCCTCATAGCAGACAGTGTCAGGGGTGGGCAGAGGCATAAATACCAGGCATTCATTTGGAGGTCATTGACCTATCATCAGTGGAGTGTACACTTAAGGAGCCAGGGTGGACCAGCTCTGTGAGAGCATTTTCTCTATGGTGTGGGGAAGGAGCACAGGGAGCTTTTGGTGTCTGTCTTACAGAGAAAGATTTCTGCAGGGAGTATTGTGTCTCACCTGAAACACTCGCAGAAACAGAAATAGTACTCAGTTCTTCAGATACACTGTATCTATTATATAACTTAGATGTGTAACCGATGGCAGGCTGCCTGCCAGGTTAGAGAAGTAGAACAGGAAAGATTGGTCTCCAGCTGCATGGAGAAAATGATTCATCTGGAAACCACTTTCCAGCCTTTGTCAGCGTTTATATTATGTACCTATTTTACACTGAATGGTTATCTGATTTTAAGATGTTAATTTTTTTTATCATTTGTAGGTTTTTAGAACGACTGTTTGAACGACATATAAAACAAAATAAGCATCATTTGGAGGAGGTTTGTCTTTCTTTAGAATTTTATGTTTTTTTTTAAAACATTGCATAGACCATAAAAGAGCTCATTTAAAATAGGTACTCTCCTTGTGTGCTTTTTGTGAGGGGAAGGGGCTCAGGGGCTGTGGAAGTGTTAATCCTCTGAGACTATCAGCACTGCACACAGACGTGGTTTAGTTTATTAACTTAGCTAATATAATGATCCTCATAATTGCATATTCCTTTCCATAATCCTAGGGGAAAATGCGCTACCTGCTACATGGCCTGAAGGTTGACTTAGGCTGCATATCTGAGGAAGAGCCAGCAAAGCAGAGCGATTTCAGAATGTTGAATCAACTTGATTTTCAAAAGGCTCTAATTTCAAAACCAAATAAACGTAGAAATGATGATGATACAGTAATTGAGCAAGACCGTCAGCAATTCCAGGAGGCGCTGGACATGTTGTCGTCTGTACCAAAGGATGAAAACAAGATGTTCTCTTTACCAGGTGAATTTTTAATACCTGTCCATAAATTCAAGGATTCCAAAGGTGTTCTAGTTCAACAGGTCAACGATGAGACGGATCTTAAGGCCTCAACCTTGGATGAAAACAATCCAAGTATTTCTGACAAGTTAATAGACCAGGACACCTCTGTGGATGTCATTGAAGGTGACAGTGACTCTGAAAGGGTTGAGACTTCCAGGGAATTATGTTGTCTTAGCACATCACTGTCCCCATCTGTTCAGTTCCCCAGCATCAAAGATGGCAGTAATCATGACAAGGAATTACCGACTCTAAAAATCATGGAAATGAGCATTGAAGACTAACCATTGGATCTTCACTAATAAATACTCCATGTGGCCAGTAACTCATTATTATTTTTCTTGTTTTCATTTTTTACATATTAAGATTTCTGTATTTTCAATGCTGTATAATTACCATAAATTTAGCATCTTGAAACACCATATTTTTTTAAATATTTATTTATTATGTATACAATATTCTGTCTGTGTGTCTGCCTGCAGGCCAGAAGAAGGCACCAGACCTCATTACAGATGGTTGTGAGCCACCATGTGGTTGCTGGGAATTGAACTCAGGACCTTTGGAAGAGCAGTCAATGCTCTTAACCACTGAGCCATCTCTCCAGCCCCCAGCACATATTTATTATTTATTCTATTGTCTGTGGTTTGGTGCAGGACAATTCTGTATCCTGTCAATCATGTTTTAAATAAATGCTGATTGGCCAGGCAGGGAGTATAGGTGGGAAAACCAGACAGGAAGTGGAGGTGAGAACAGGAGATTTGGGAAGCAGGAAGCTTCCCTGGCATTCCTGCGCAGATCTCCAAGGAGGCAACATGTAGCAGCCCAGCTGAGAAAAGGTACTGGCCATGTGGCTGACAATGGGTTAATATAAGTTATGGGAGTCTTTATAGAAAGACTGAGCTAATGGGCCAATCAGTGTATAACCTAATGTAGACTCTCTGTGTGATTTTCTTTGGGGCTTGCCGGCTGTGGGGTACTGGGCGGGACAGAAACCCCAACAAGCAGGACCCTCATGTTACAGTGGTTCAAGAATTGAAACACAGGAGTGATGTGTGCTCTACTCTGGGGCTCAAAAGCTACAGTCTAAGGCTGTGATCTCACTGGGAGGCTTGGCCAAGGGATTCTGCTTTCCATGCTCGGTTGGAGAATTCTTTTTCTTGCACCATAGATCTGAGGCTTCATTTGGTTTCGGCTGGCTGGTGGGCAGATGACTGCTCGCCATCTCCTGCCGTAAACTGGCTGCTTGCTCTGTGAAGGCGAAGGAGAACCGTAGAGACTGCGAGCAAGCTGGATGATTCTTTCTTTAGCTCTTGATTAGAAGCAGGCAGGACATGGGTCTCTTGCATACTTAAGGGGTAAAGGGATGGCACACAAGGGTGCAGTTGCCGGAGGGTGGGAACCACTGGCTTACCTGAGGCTCTTTGACCACCACATCTAAAGTTGCTTTTCAGAGGAATATGTTTGACCTAACATAATGGCCTCATCAGTGAGAAATAGTTTATAATCTGGCAAGCTTTGTTATATCACAAAATATCACCACATGTAACAAATATAGTAAGATATATATTGTTCAATGTCCATTAATTTCAAATGATCTTAGACAACACTAACCTGTGATGTGTGGACTGTGGTGCTTTGAGTAGGAATGGCCCCATAGACTCACGTGTTTGAATGCTATTAGAAGATGTGGCCTTGTTGGAGGAAGAATGTCACTGTGGGGGCAGGCATTGAGGCCTCATAAGCTCAAACTACACCCAGTGTGGCACCCAGTATCTTTCTGCTGCCTGTAGATCAAAATGTAGAACTCTCAGTTCCTTCTCCAGCACCATGTCTGCCTGCATCCCACAATGCTGCTTGCCATGACAACAGTGGATTTAATCTCTGAAACTGTAAGCTAGACTCAATTAAATGTTTTTTTTTTATAAGAGTTGCCATGCCGGGCGGTGGTGGCGCATCCCTTTAACCCCAGCACTCAGGAGGCAGAGGCAGGCGGATCTCTGTGAGGTTTGTTTAGATTTCAAATTTTACATATGCATACTCAAATGCACACTATTCATGTCTGACCACTAAAATAATGTACATAATCTACTTGGAGTTTAAAAACTAAAGCTGGTATGACAGCTCAGTGGGTAAAGGGATAGAAAACAAAACAGACCCTGCTTCAATAAGGTGGAAGGAGAAAACTGTCTCCTGAAAGCCAACCTCTGATCTCCATACACACCGTGGTGCACACAAACACAACACACACGCGTGCATGAGCACACACTTTTAATATTTAAGATAGGGATCTATTTAATCATCAATATACTGAAAACTGTTCACTATCTCCAGATTATTAAAAGTACTTTATTTTGTAAGCACACATCACTAGTCTAAATGGTTTTGGAATCTGTTCAGAAGACTTGATTTCTCTACACACACACACACACACACACACAATGACCTCCAGATGGCCTCTAGACGGCGCTGTTGACTTGGTAATGCTGCTGGCTGGCGCTACAAACCTTTCTACCCTTCTCAACCCAGAGACCACATCAGGGAGGGTATGGTAGGTACATCCAATGGGAAAGGCAGATGAACGCTTGGCCAAATCACCCCTTCACCCCACCTCACAGCCACTTTGTCAGGCAGCATTCGCGCTTGCTTCATAGTTCCGTGAAACATTCCTATGAAACTCAAGCCAATTCGCCTTCCATTCTGAGTCCCCACTGGCTGGCAGAGCAGGGAGAACTCATTCTCTGATCTCACCACCAGGGGGCAGCAGGGACAACAGTCATTCTATAAGTTTGCTGAGGATACAAGGTGGTTGTTAACTACCTTTCACAACCCAGCCCCATCCAGGCCCTCGCCTCACCCCAGTCCACCCCTCTGCTTGGCTCTGGGGACAAACTAAAAGAATTAACACATCCACTTACTGCATCATTTGCAAAAGTAAATATGACTACCTCATTCACATGCAACAGGCTTTCAGAATGTTTATTGAAGAGCAGACAATACACAGATGATGGATGCCACTTATCAACCAGAGAACCCTCAAATGTTCCCTGAAATCCGCTATCCAACGCAAGCTTTCAGACTTTGGACTTTACCCTCCTTTTTCTACACATAATTATAGGTACTAGGACCAGAGTCCTTATCTGCAGGAGTTTAAAAAGTTCCTTTAGGAGAGTTCCCTCAGCTGTCACTCAAAAAGGACACATCTGAAGTTTAAAGTTTTTTTTTTAAATGAATTTCAAGTAAAAGATCATTTTAGTTTGTTTTATATACTTTTTTTTTCCCTTTAAAAGCCTGGTGCTAAAAAGGCATGGTACTAAAAGCCTTAGTCCCAGCATTCAGGTGGCAGAGGCAAGCAGAGTAAGGAGTTTTCAAGACCAGCCTGGCCTACACTGTGAATTCCAGGCCATGACAGTAATGTGTGTGTGTGTGTGTGTGTGTGTGTGTGTGTGTGTGTGTGTGTATTATATATATACTAAAAACAATTTACTTCTATCTCTACACCACAAAAAAAGAAAGAAAAGATTAAAATAGTAACGCCTGTTTCCCTGTTTGCATTTATTCATATAACTCTCCAGTAGCAAGCCTGTACACTGCAACAGACCTCCAGCTCAATATATATGGTTATACTTTGTCGATTTCCTTACAATATTAATATATCTTCCTATCTGAAATGAATTTAGCCATGCCATGATATCATATAGTCCTATATCACGACCCTGTCCTCCTCATCTGTGTTCCTGGATAGACATTTCTCTTCCTGGAAGTTTCTTTTTTTTTTTTAATGGTTTATTTTATTTTATGTGCATTGTATTTTGTATGTGTGTGTGTGAGGGAGTCAGATCCCCTGGAACTGGAGTGATAGACAGTTGTGAGCTGCCATGTTGGTGCTAGAATTGAACCCGGATATTCAAACAGCATCCAGTGCTCTTAACTGCTGAGCTTATTTCTCCAGCTCTCTTTTCTGGAAGTTTTTAGGAAGCACACCTGTTTAAAACATTAATTAACATTTTAGTTTATACTCTAAGATGAGTGCCTCCTAGGCTTAAAAACACAACTAGAAATTCCAACACAAGCCCCCAGGAAAATCCAGAATTTTCCCCCAAGAAAGGTGGTGCCAGAAATACCAAAGTTAACTGGTAGAAACATTGGTTTGCAACTTGTTTTTGTGGAAATGTACATTTTGATATTTTTGATATGAAATCAATACCATCCAGGAACTAAAAGCCTCGGTGATACACACTGTATAAATCTGAAAGACAGTAACATTCTCAACTCAGACTCTTCGGTAAATCTTTAAGCCTTAATATTTGAAATGGACCTCAAAACTTACATTATTCCAAAATTCAATAATGTAGTTTTTTTACTTAGAAATTTTCTCATTAGCTAGCTAGCTGTAATTAAGTTTAAAACTAATGTTTCGTAGAAGTGATGTCAAGCATACAACATTTGAAGAGTGATGGGTTTACACAGTGTAATTGTGCCCTGAAGGAATTTACTTATCAAGGTATTGCAACAGGAACACACACATGCCATATATTACTCTTTAATTAAAGTTTTGTTTTACAATATGTTCTTGTCGGTGGGATATTTCCAGATGTTTAAGTGTGATAGAAAAGCATCTTCAAACAATGTACCATTGGAAAAAAAAGTTTCAGAAAACGTTCTGTCCTTCATATGGAACATATACCACAAAAACCTCCAATCCTGTCCTGCGGCGTGCCTTCCATGTGAGTTTACTGGGTTTAGCTGGGCTGACACATGTCTGTCACGGAGGGTGAGGCTCACCACAGAGTCAAATCAGAATGATGGCAGAACATCGTCATTTGGGAGCTAAACCTAGACCTGACATTCTACAAGTTCTACACAGTGAACCAAATTCGGTGGGGAGGGGGCTCAGATAAAGGTGCCAGCTTGCCCTCCACTTCTCACAAAGCAAGCTTAGCCTGGGCCAAGGACAGCACTCTGCCCTCCAAACCTGACCTGGTTCTGACCAGCAGGATGTGCCCAAAAGGGATGGAAGAGGAGGACCAAGTACTTAGAACTGATCCTGGGGTGAGGACAGGACTAAGGTGCTAAATTCAAGTACCCCCCTGAACACCACAGCAATTTCTGGTGGCCCCATAGGTTTGGGCTGTGGTTTGGAGAAAGGAACCTCTCATTGTTTCCTTCTTTCAACCAAAAGAAAATCAAGCCTCTTCAAGGCTTCTTTAATGATAATATAAACCTGAACTTTTCTGTTGGGGGAAAAAAATTACAAGGAACACCCAATAAACAGAGTACATCAATGATAGACTTTGAATTCCCTGCATGTAGCCCTCTGGGGCTCACCCCCAAGCTCCCAAGACCACATTCTCCATCCCAGCGTGATTATATATAATACTGCATTTCTGTACCAACCAAGCCATCCTGCGTGACCAGCACAGGTACTTCCTCTCGTCCTGGCCATCTTACATACTCATATCCCTTCTCTTTGAAACAGTGTCCACTGTCATTTCAAATATAAAGCCGCATATATTAAACTCATTTTTAACAAAAAAAAAGTGCTTAAAACCATCCAATGCAATTGTTCTTCATTTTCAACCAAGAAAAATCAAACTCATTTATGCTTAATAATACTGAAAAAATAGTGAATCTGATTCTTTGATTTTAAATAATATGCCTTTATCCCCAACTTCACATTAACTGACTCAGTATTATAACAACATGAGCTCTTATTTGGAAAATAAGGTACAAATATATAGAACTTCTAGGATAAAAAACATTCTGAATATAAAAATGATTTCTATGTTTCAAAATAATACTTTTAGATTCTCTTTAGTTTGGATTTGGTGAATAAACCACTTAGTTCCCTGTGGTTTTTGTTCTTAAACAAAAGCTAATAATGATTTTAAATACAGTTACTCAAGATCCACTCAGTCTGTGAATTGCCCCACAGAAAAGTTCAGTTTCTAGCTAAAAAACAAAACTATTTAGTCATAAAATTATATTATCAAAAACTAGCTTAAAAAGATAGAAATCTGTGTGCCTTAGTGATTGCCAGAACTGCCCAGTGCAGCTTCAGTAAGACAGAGAACCGTCTAGAAAATACAGTCTCCAGAATGTGTGCAAGCGCTGCAAGCTGGGCAGGCGAGGCCAGGGCACCACGCTCCTCCTCAGCCTTGTGCTTAGGATGCTTCTTCAGCTCTTCATGCCACGCCTCCTGTTCAGGATCTCCACATGGGACTCCTGGGGACAAACAGGAGCTGCACGAGCGCTTCTCTCTCTCTTCCCTTCTTTAAGCTGTAAACACTTCACATGATTGGGTCCCCATATAAACATGTGGGAGCTTAAATGAGCCTGGAGCTTTTGAGGAACTGCATGAGAACTCTGTACACAAATGTATACTGGCCGAGTGTCTGCACCAGCATCATTCTCTGCTGTCTCAGCATGTCCAGCACTCTGGGGATGTCCAGCACCTGGTGGAGAGAAACTGCGATGAAGAGAACATTCTGAGGGGCAACAATACTGCCAGGCAGGCAGTACCTGTCTACCAGAGCGCCTCCTGTGATAACCTAAGATCTGATCTGGTTTAGCTACAAACAAAATGCCCATGTGGATTATTTCTTCAACAGTCTCTGGATGCAGCATCCTGATTTATGAATCAATTACAAGTCAATAATCTCACCAGATTCTCAGATTCAACAAAAATATAGTATGCTAGGCGCTGCCAGGATGATTCAATGTTTCCCACACAGGCCACTGGCCAGCACTAATTGCTAGATGTGTTGTGTTAATGGTGTCACAAGAAACCCTAGATAAAGGAATTAAACAGCTTTCCGTATTATATAACATCTGGATCTTTACTATGACAGTCAGAGCCTTTTATAAACAACACTGAACATCTACCTTGTGGTCACCGTGTGCTAGGAAATGTGCTCAGAAAGATACTGGGCCTCTATGCCCCTCTCCTTCCCAGCCACTAACTCTCGCCACCATGAATGTGGAACTTAGCATAACTCATCACCTCATTGTGCTCCAGACAGGCAATCATGATCTCTGACAAAATGACGACCCCAGTTCTTCCTACGCCAGCACTACAGTGCACCAACAGTGGAGGGTTGGGGCTCTTGGCTTCACTTGTACTGTTTGTATGACGTCGAACAGACTGGATCTCTTCAAGGTATGCTGTGAAAAAAATCAGTGAAATACAAAAGTATTCCGAGACAATGGCATATATAAAGCCAACAACCATCTCTTTATTCTCCCCACTGAGAAGATTGCAGATAAGGAGCACCGGGCACCAAGGGACCAGAGCCAACTATGGTGACTGCAGGCAAGTCAGTGCCTCAGCCCAAACGAGATGGAGGAGATATGAGTTAGCTGTGGCATTCTACTTATGGCAAGGCATCTCTTAAGAACACCTTCTTGGGCTAGCAAAATAGCAGGGTGGGTAAGGACATTCACCAAGACAGATGACCCGAGTTCAATCTCCAAGAGCAACATGGTGGAAAGAGAGAACAAACTCTGACCTCCACCCATGTGATGTGGCTCACACACACACACACACACACACACACACACACACACACACACACATACACATACATCTTCTGCAAGTGCAAAGCTTCTATGAAACAACAACAGAGAGGAACTATTGTAGAAACCTGAGACAAACCTAAGCTGCCCATAAACAAATACACTTACATAAAAATCCTTTGAGGTCTTCGGGACAGCCATGTTCAGGCCAGTCTGTGTACTGGAGATGCCAAACTGTCCTCTCCTGCCCTGTGAGGAGATGCTTCATCTTCAAACCTGTAGTGGCATAGCAGCCCGAGTCCGTGCGGAAGCGAGTTGTGATCTTAAACCTTCCGTAGGTGACAGTGTTGTGCCTTGAGCCAAGTCTTGGCCAATACCTAAAGCTCTTCTCCCTGCCACCCTCCTGTTAAAGACAGGCATAATTCAGCAGTAGCACAAGAGCCAGCCTGTGGTGCAGGACAATTGTCTATATTCTGTCAATTATGTTTTAAATAGACACTGATTGGCCAGTAGCCAGGCAGGAAGTATAGGTGGGACAACCAGATAGGAAGTAGAGGCGGGGCAATGAGAACAGGAGAATTCTGGGAAGAGGGAAGCTCCCTCTGCAGTCCTGCCCAGACACAGAAGGAAGATGTGACTCCTGCTGAAAAAAGGTACCAAGCCATGTGGCTAACATATACTAGAATAATGGGCTAATATAAGTTATAAGAGCTAATAAGAAGCCTGAGCTAATGGGCCAATCAGTTTATGATTAATGTAGGCCTCTCTGTGTGATTTCTTTGGGACTTAATGACTGCGGGAACCGGGCAGGACAGAAAACCTCAAACAACGAGCCTGGGGTACTCTTTACTTAGGCCTTCATGCAGGCCACAGCCTCACTCTGCTTTTCTCAGGTCAACACTCTGGGTGGTTAACATTACTGGTTTTTTGGAGACTCAGAAAAAAACCCACTGAGAGGAATGCGCACTTACCTCCTCTGCTGTTACCATTGCTATAATTGTGATCCCCTGTTCCCACACCATCTGCCAAAAGTCCTGGCAGGTATTCTGTAATGGTCCCTGTGTGGCAATATAATCCCATTCAATTCCACTGACAGAGACCTAAAATCAGAGAAGGTTAAAAGCTTAGTGTGTGCATGGAATATATATATATGTGTGTGTGTGTGTGTGTGTGTGTGTGTGTGTGTGTGTGTGTGTGCGCATAGCTATTGATGTGTTGGTGGTAACACTAAAAACTGGGCTATTCAGCAGAGGAAGGATACCTCTGACATCTTTATAAACATATATACCATGAGTTCATATGATATCCATGTGACTTGGAGCAATATGCTCACCTCTCAATTTCAGTTTTTAGCTACAAAATAAAATAACTGCCCAGTCCATAGGGTTGAGAGGACAGAGCAGATATATATGATGTCTGGTTTGTAACAAGTACTAAGAAAATAGTGGCTCCCGCTGTGATGTGAACAAAACATCACAGTAGCCGAAATCACAAACAATTTGCAACGATGAAATATTAAATATTCTTGGAAAAGTATTAGCAAGAAAATTAAAATCCAAGGTAATGCCAAATATCTATGAGAAAAGAACTATCTTCTATTTAGAATGGTCTCCATCCTGAAATGAGTCAGGATCACCCTCCACAAGGCCAAGTTTCCACTTAGGGTTTAATGCTCTCCAACAAGGCTTTACGGCCCAAAAACCTGGGCTGTAAATTCTACCGATAACTGCTGACAACCATTTCTTTCTGAGTACCCATTAAATGTTAAAGCCTGTGCCAAACCCTGTTCCACACATCTTCCCTCTAAGGCTATCAGGCCTCAGCACCAACTCTGAGTCCTCTCATTGGGCTCCCTTTCAGCAGTAGCCTGTGGGTGGACACAGTATTAACATAGCAGTTGGTTAAATAAATGGAGGTCTCACAGTTGGTGAGAGATCTAGGAGCTGACTCAATCTGCCCAGTTCTGAAGTTCGTACTCCATGGAGTCATTTCCGTGACCCCTCCTCAATTTGTAGCTGAAGATTTTGAAACACGACTACAAAAAAAAAATCACAATATTATTCCATTTTTACCCATCCAGTCATAAGAGATGGGATGAGTTATTCCAAAGATATGTTTGGTTTCTAAATACACAATACCCATACAAAAAGCAAGGCAGTACATGCATTGATTCCTCAAAAACCATGAAGCATGCCTTTAATCCCAGCACCTGGGAGACAGAGGCTGCTCTCTGTGACGCTGAGGCCACCCTTATCTGTATAAACAGGCCAGTCAAGTAGACATAGCAAGTCCCTGTGTCAAAAAACAAAACCAAAAATAAATAAATAAAAGCCATTAAGCACCATACACAGTTGCCAAGTCTTTACAAATCCTTGGAGATCAGACTGCTATCAAATATGACATGGAAGAAAAACCAGGCACAATTCAGTCCCTGGAAAGGGTGTTCTCCTTTCTCCAACAGAGAATCCAGCTAGTTAGCATGAGCTGAGTCTCTGCGTCACCGCCTCCTGCTGTAGCAAGTGCAACACCACCCAGTTCCCCAGCTGACAGCATCACACTGTTCTGGGTAGTGCTTCTTCAAAGAACAGAGTGATACTAGAAGATCACAAGGGAGACAGGACAGATGGCATGCTCCTAAGCAAAAGCTTGTGTGAGCATCCTCCAAAGTCCCAGGCACAGGGCTGGGATGCAGCTCATAGAGCCAGGGTCTGTCCAGCACAAAGGCCTGGGTTTGCCATCGCTGGGGAAAGGGAGGACATGAAAAGCAAACAAGGCAAGCCTTCAGATTTAGGACAAAGTTCTACTGGCAGACAATGAAATGCCCCAAGTCCTGGCAACAATATGGGTGCAGACTGGCTACCACATGGAGAGTGGACATGATCTTGGCTGCATCTGGATTCTCTAGCTTATAGCATAATTGTCACAATGACTCCAAATGGGATGTTTTCCGAATCCAGAGCCCAATGTAAATCTTAGATTCCTACAAGTCAGCCCTGGACTGCAGTGCTGGTGTCGGCCCCGATGCTCTTCTCACCTTAATATGGGACGCGTTGATGTAGCCAGTGTTGTTCTCCTTGGTTGGTACCAACTCTACTCTCGCATCATCATAGGGAAGCACATCTTGGAATCGATTTCTTTCTGCATTTTCAGGCAGCCGGGCTGTTGCGCACTCCCCATCAACCAGCCGCTTTTTAAGAATCCTTTCATATTCGGTGAAAACCATTCCTTGCTCCAAGCGCTGTTCCAGAATCTTACACTAGAAGGCAGGACATGTGTGATGAGTGACAGTCACATGTCACAGCTGAGTATACTTTTGAGCTTGTTTGCTGCTTCAAAGTCTAGCATTTTCAATGTGAAAGATTCTACATGAGCCGGGCGGTGGTTGCGCACGCCTTTAATCCCAGCACTTGGGAGGCAGAGGCAGGCAGATCTCTGTGAGTTCGAGACCAGCCTGGTCTACAACAGCTAGTTCCAGGACAGGCTCCAAAGCCACAGAGAAACCCTGTCTCGAAAAACCAAAAAAAGAAAGATTCTTCGTGAAACCAAACCAAACTTTTTACAAATCACAAAAATCAGAAGAGACATAATGTTGTTGGCAAGATGTAGAATGCAAAGTTCAGGTTGAAAGTGGAAGCTAGCCTAAGGCAGTTGGTTAAGCTTGAGCTCTAAACCTATGGTCAGCTTTGTGACTGCTAAGAAACAGAACTCTAGAAGAGCCCAGACTTTGGGAGCAAATGCTCTGACTTATAACAGATGTGTATAAGACGTGGCGAGCAGCAGTAGGTCCGGAGAGCCACCTGCAGATGCAGCTAATAAGGATATAAACACCTGTCTTATTTTAAAATAATAAGATCTCAATTCAGTATCTAATTTTGGTTTAAGAACAAGATGATTTCCAATATAATAAAACGTCTGCTTTCCCTTCTATGTATCCGTTTACACATGTTTTTACTTTGAAAAACTAAAACAGTCAAGAACCTTTAGAAACAAAAAACTTGATTAACATTGGAGCCTGAAATTACTTAAGACATTAAAGCCACACATTCGCTCCAGCTGTGACCCAGATAGCAAGAATCCCTAGCATTCATTTATGACTATTAAATTAGGCCAGAAAATTCACCAAGATTTCACGAGGGCACTTTGGAGTTACCTTCATGATTGCTCTGCGGAAGCAGAGAGCCCGGCACCCTGCGTGCACTCACCCGTTCGTCATTCGTTGCTCTGGTGGACACTTCCTTCCCTTCATCAGGAAGAGGCAGTCGGGACAGGGAGAGTCCATTGAGGGCAGCCAGCTTAAGGGGACCGATTTTTTTTGCATCTGCTCGAGTCTTTTTCATTCCCTGGAAGAAAATATTTACACACATATAGAGAATGTCCGCAGATGCAACCCTTTCAAAAGCAACGTCAATGAGCTAAAGAGGAAATAAGGCAGAGCTCTCCCTGCTAGCACCCAAGGAGAGATCCCTTCCCACACAACCTCTCAACAAGCTTTAGGAGGAAGACGTTCCTTTCAAGGCCAGAGCTCCGATAAGGCCTCCAGATAGAAGGCTTTGCCTCCGATTGGTTACAAGACTCTGTTGCAATGAAAGGTGAGGCTGTGGACAGGCAACATTCTTACGGAACTACCCAACTTTAAAATGTGACAGCACACAGGACAGAAAAACAAGGTATCAGTGGGGTGTAACAACCTTTTTCTTTTCTTATTTTAAGACAGAGTCTCACAATGTAGCCTTGGCTGACTTGGAACTCTACACACCAGGCTGGTCTCAAACTCACAGATATTCATCCACTGGTCTCTAACTCCTGAGTGCTCAGATAAAATGCATGCACCACCATGCCTGGCAGCCTTTATTATTTTTAAAACAAACAAACAAAAATTTAAATCATTCTTAAAAACAGAAGGAAAGAAAGAAAGAAAGAAAGAAAGAAAGAAAGAAAGAAAGAAAGAAAGAAAGAAAGAAAGAAAAAAGAAAGAAAAGAGAAACATAAAGTGCTTTCACATATTTGGGACCTGGGCTGTCCCAAAAACGGTCACATTTTTAAATCAAAAAATAAGTACAGCTGCAGTCTCTATCAGCAGCAGCCCAGAGCGGACGGGACGCGTCAGTGGAACACTGTCCTAGCAAAACGGTGCTTCCCAAAGTTCTCACGCCCGGTCACTTTCTTCTCTGTGGCAGGTAAACCTGAGAAGTCTCCTTGAACATTCTGTAGAGTTACAAGTCCCAATATTCAAAGAAATGCTTTCCTCAGTTCTTAGAAGGAAACCAGCTTACTCCTGCCATGACACCAGGACTGAAAGCACAGAGCAGAAACAAAGAGAAAGGCCATTTTGGTGGAGAAGGAAATGCTATACTGTACCCAGAGAGTATGTGTAGCCCTGGGCATCTATGCGGAGGCTAGAACACAGCACCGGGTATCTCCTCTACCGTTCTACCCTTCTCACTGAATGCAGTCTGACTGCCCAGAAATCTGCTGGGGTCTACCGACCTCCACCACACAGTGCTACGTTATAGGCCCCCACAGTCTTGACTAGTTTTCACATGGGGCTGGTCCTCTTTGAACTCTGGTCTTCTTGACTAGACAGCAGGCATCTTACCCAGTGAGCCATCTCTCCAGTCTATAGAATATTTTTTAACTTCAATTCATACTGCTTATGAGCTTCCCACATAATGCAATTCAGACGTAGAATGGGCAGAATCCTGGGTGTAATTAACTAACATCCTTCAGATAAGTCACCTTTGCCCTAAAGCCTTACCTCAACAGAAAACTAGAAAGGGAGAGTGCGGGGGGGGGGGGGGAGGAATAGCGGGGAAAGGGAGGCACAACACAGACTGACACCAGGCTAAAATGTCCTGAATATAGTCTGTACAGAACACAGCTGTGCGCTGCAGTTTACCAACCGGCTCCCAAAGGGAAAGGTTCTTCCTTCCCTGGTCATTTCCACGGTGCAGACACTGTCACAGCCACGTGATTCCTAAAGCCGCACATACGGCTGACTCAGTGCACTCTGCCTGAAGTCCGGACGGCCCACACTCACGAGCCAGATGACGGTGGTTCAACACCAGCTGCCATTATCCCTTACCAGGCCCATGGCTTTCAATGCCAAATCTGCAGGGCTCCTGAGGTTAGAACCATACTGCACAGGCCTAAAGGATGCATGCAAGACCCAATCTTTATGCAGATGGCGGAGCACCCAAACCAGTCTGCCTCGGCGATAACAATCTAATCCCTGGAGGTGGAAGCCGTGGGTGGGGAACTCTAAAGTGTTCCTTCTTGTCTGCTACTTCGCTACTTACTCACTGGTTTTCTGGTTTGGTTTTTCTCCCCCTCTTTTAACTTTAGCTCGCTTTAGTGTTGTCTGTTGACAGTGACGGGATCGTGTAATGTCACCATGAAGGGGTCAGAGGCTTTAACAGGGGGTTAGCCTTCTTAACTCATGGGAAACTGGGAAACTAAACTCGTGATGCAGCATCACAAACACAAGCAAATACTGACAAAGCACTTGTGATGTTTAAAGGTTTTAGTCCCCCAGGAACTCTGAGATCATCTCATTTACAAATGAGAAAAGGGTTGTGGAGAGACTAGTTTGTTCGTTCAGGGTCACTAGTTGCCACTTTTATAAAAGAATCAGTGCAAAACAAAACAAAACAACAACAAAAAAAGTCTTTCCTTACAACCAGTTCCATGGAAGCATTTGCTTCAGAAGGCAGACTTCCACACCTCACTGCAGTGAGACTTAATGCTGACAAAGGCACAGAAGAGAGATGACGGTCCCAGGCCGATAAGATGGAAGCCGAGGGATGATGCATGAAGGGTCTTGCCCACTGAAGAACTACAATACCCAGCAGGGCCTATACTCAGACCCAGGCTGTTCACTGCTAGGGCCTATATACAGGATATATATATGCCTCTGCGTATATCCTTGGGTAGGTAAAAATCCCTGTGCAAAAGAAGAAGAGGCCGAAAGACGGTTCGACTATACAACTTCACTAAAAAGTCTTAAAATATAATGTGAAAAGAAAATAAAGAAAATTTATATTTTAAGAAAAGCAACTAGATCAAAGCCATCAGTGTAAGTGTAAGCTGAACCTGCCAGACCCCATCAAAATATCTGAACTTCTCCCACCTTGATTTACTAGTACATTTGTTGGGCAATTACAGAAGATAATGGCAAGGTCAGGGGGGCTGCAGGAGTTTGGTCCCCTCAACTCTTGGGAAGTTAGAGAATTAAAGGGGACTGTCCTCAATGTAACCATCATTTGGAGAACTTGTGCTCCACATAAAAACAGTGGGCAGTTCTTACTGCATTGTCATGGAAGGCTGCTGGCTTGGGGACTATAGAAATGACTATAGCAGTGACTATAGAAATCCGCACACTGCCCCTGCCCTAATACTGCTCAGCCTGTTCCCTCTACCATGGTTTGCTTCAGCACTGGTCTTTGTATGCTCAGGAATAAAGAAAACTGAACTTACAATTCATCCTGTAGCTGAGGAAAAGACTGTTAAATCTGAGCCCTTTCTTAGGGTGTTTTCTTGCATGTACTGATCTGTCATAAGCATTGTGATCCTCTGAGCTTCCCAGCCTCCCTGGAGGCCTGTGTCACTTCGAGGCCCTCACACACTAGGCCGGAAGTACACTTGCAGTAGCTCCTCAATCTTTGGATCATCCTAACGGAGACGAGTCAAATGGACGCACTCTTCGACTCGGTTCCAGTGCAGGTCATGGGTCAAGGAGTGAGGGCCATACAAGCTGCATCCTTGAGCAATGCAGCATGGTGACTACAAGTGGACGAACTGCCAAACAGGAACTTAAAGGCTTAGTCAGAGGACGAGAAGTCAAAAGTGATTCAGGGCAGAGTAGCCAGGCTTTACAGGCAGTTTCTACTACACAGAGTGGACCTGGACCTGGAAACGGGCAGGTAGAGTGGGCTGAAAGTTCCAGTCGGTCACTCACTAGTTGTATGACCTTGGAAAAGTTACTTGGTATTTTTCTGTGTCAGCGTCTTCCTCTGTGAAAGACCACCAACAATGGCTTGTTATAAACTGGGCACAGCAAAGATGAAATCTCCACATGTGGTAAACGCTCCAAAAAAGACAGCTACAGAAAACAACTCTGGCTCCTACATTTTGTTTTAAATGCTTGGGAAGCACTTCCCATTGCTTATTAGACAGAGGAGCAAAGAGCCACCGTGTCTACAAGGGCCTTCTGTTGAATGCCCAGTTCACTCTCTCAGTCTAGTAAAGAGACCAACTTTCCTGAGTCCAGAGTTACTCTCCAGCCCACAGAGGCCATGGCCAAGACAGTCACACTGGATCCAGTCTTGAACCTTGACAACTACATAAAGACTTAGGGACACAGCCTCAGATGCCTCTCCCAAGACGTCTCTTGGACAAAAAGAACCAATGCTGGTCTGGGATGCCTTGTCATCCCACAGAATTTTAAGGGAGCTGGGGAGAGGTGGTTAGCAAAGCAATCTTGACTAGAGCAATGAACTGTCTTCCTCTTCCTCAACGTTTTATTAAGACATTTTGGGGACTCTTCCCACCCTCTCCCATAGACCTCTTCTCTGCACCCAACTCACCTCTAACCAAGCCCACCACCACCCTCACCAGCCCACAGCCTTTCCACATGAACTCGCACATGCCCCAAATAAGGCAAAAATCAGGGCTGACAGTTACGAGAAAAAGCAAATCACTGAGAACCCTTGGTACTGAGGGAAGAGGAGACAGAGCACAGATTCAGGGGCCTCTCGTCCACACCTGAGGCACCTCTGCTCCTGGGCCAGCTTACCCCAAGTGGTGGAAGCCCTTCCACAGTGTTCTTCTTCCCAGAGAGGAGATCTGACACTGGCCTTTTCTTGAGAGAGTCCCTCCTAGCTCGGTACCTCCCGGAAGTCGTGAGGTCAGATTCAGACATGGAGGGGGTTAACAGCCCATCTCTTCGGGGCCGATGGGTCTCCACAACAAGGGGGACGGTGCTAATGGCCTTCACCCTCTTCTCAGGCTCTGTAAAATGGGATTTGGGCTCAAGAATATGCAGAGGGCCGGCGACTGGAGTCACCGAAGCACAGGGGTAGTTTAGCTGCTGCTCCTGAGAGTAAGCACCAGTCAGGCGGGGCTCAGACAAGGTCGAGACAGCCTGTGCTCTGCTGCTGTCCTCCTCCAGGTCCTCCTCCTCCTCACTGCTGTGTATCAGCATGGTGGCATCAGAAAGGGACTTCTTGTGGCTGTATCTGCCACTTTCCTGCTCTTCACTCTCCTCTTGCTTTGTTCTGTCAGAGAAGACGCTGGACTGGGAGCCTGCTGAGAAAGTCCGTGGAGCCACGTCTGCGGCTGAGGCTGACATGGTCCTCTCCTTGAGCCTCAGGCCTTCAAAGCCATGTGTGAGTCCCGCAATTTCAATACTGTTCCTCTTCTGTAGGTGGGCATGCCGGGCTGCTGTGAGGGGCTCGCTGACCTCCTGCAGGGAATGGGCCACGGGCAAGCTGTCCTCCTGGAAGGTCTGCACTGAGTGGTGGACACGCCTGGTGATGAGATCTGGATTGCTGCTGCTGATGTAGAGGTGACGGGACAGGTCTGGGGTGCTGTTGGCGGGCCTCGGGTACGGGTACGGTGGGGGTGGCCGGTACACCTGGGTTCTCATAATGTTTGGAGCTGGATAGTCCTGGGCCTGGAGCTGCACGTTTGTCAGCTCTGGCACACTGACAGCACCCACCACAGGTCGCCTCTCAGCAGGGTAGGGATACGGAGACTGACTGTGGAAACTGTAGTTCAGATTAAATGGGTAGTGGGCCGACTGGGGAGAGGTAAGGTGTGCGTGCTCCCGGATCTCAGGCTGACTGTAGACCAGGGCGTCGGGCCTGCTGTAAGCGTAGGAACTGCCGATGTTGAGGTTCCGCAGAGAGTGGCTGTGCCTGTCTGCATGCACCATGCCTCTGTTGAGCTGCTTCATCACAGTCTCGTAGTCGGGAGTTGGGCGGTAAGAAGGGGGGATCAGGGCACTGTGTCGATGGGATGGGATGTAGTCGGGCCTCATGACGTCACTGCCAGTAATACTCGGATTGGAGGACATAGGGGAGGGCTGCAAGTAGGGCTGAGGGGTATTTAAGGAGTTTGTACTGTGTGCACTGTAGACGCTGCCATTGCGGATGCGACCGCTGAGGTCAATCTGGGTTCTGTCCAAACTTGTCTGGGAGTGACAATAGAATCCATTCTTGTTGGGCACAAAGATGTTATCTGAGGAAGGAAAAGGTATTAAAAGATCTTTAAAAAGTCTTAAATTGGACTCATTACTCCAGTCAAATACTGAGATAGCCCTGGAAGAACTTATAACGTCTCTTGTTAAAACGACACAGCTTCGGCGTACTAAGTGGCCCTGCGAGCTTCAGTGTCCTCACCTATAGGATGGGGTAAGTCTGCCTGCTTAGATCTCACGTCTGGGATGAGGCAGGTCTGCCGCTGAAAGCGAGGTACTTAGGATCTGACCAAGTCCAAGTCCAATATTGAAAGTATAAATCATATCACAAAATAATCTTTCTTCTGAAAGTTAAAAAGATATGTTTCACTACAGACAAGAAGCAGGTGCTGTGCAGCACTGTGAAACTCTGAGCTATGGTGGGGAGGGACACAACCCTGAGGTGCTAAGCTAGGGCAGGAACCAACAATCTGTGAACACTTCAATAAGGAGAATTTTAGTTTGTTTGCACAGATTCTTCTTTAATGAAAAAAAAAACCCACTATCAAAGGGCACCAGTACAGCAGGTACAGAGCTTTCCCATCCAACAGGGAGGGTCACTGGTTGTTGTAACTCCACCAAAGGCCCGGAAGTCAAGAAGAATCAAGCTAAGACAGCTGGAGTTGCTCCACCAAGCCACCAGTTGAACAAGACGTGGATCCAGAGCTGCAGGCTCAGGCTACGAATCCTACAGTGCTGGTGTGCCCGGCTGGTCTAGAAGACGCCATTTTTCCCCCACCTGACTTACACCTCAGCAGTCAGGGCCTGCAGAAAGCATTGTCTGGGTAATCCAGTGGCTCCATGGGGGTGTGATGTCTGATAACTGCCGGGCACATTGTATTGGGCATGCAAGCAGCTCTGGGAAGGCCATTCGCATGCCTCTCTCCTGCTGCACTCAGCTGCCTTGTCCCAGGCTTCTCCATGCAGAAGACTTGGCCATTGCCAAATCTCTAGATTCCTTTTTTGTCACAGATTCCTCCCCTGGGTTGTCTAGAGCAATGTGACACCTACCGACCTAGTGTCCCTGTCTCCAGGCTCTCTAAGAGCACACAGGACTATGCCTCTTCGTCCCTTGGTGCCAAACACATGCACGTGGCTAGGAACAGTAAGGAGAAAGTGAGCAGAAAGTTGAGAGCCAGTTTCTGAGGACCCCTCCTCCCATTCCCCCAGCGCCTTGACCTACAACATTTCAGACAGAAAAGGCTCCTCCAGTCTGAGACCCCGATACAGGCTGACATGGAACAGAGCCCACCTGCCAGGGCACAACAGAGAAGGATTCTGATCAAGAAGGAAAGCCTCAACTGAGGGTTTTAAACGTTGTTAGCACAGCAGAATCAGACCATCCTGGCTGAACAGGAGCATGTGGGCTGGAGGGTGGTTGGGATAAGGGTGTGCGGGTGACAGAGCAGAGGGGCAAAGCCAGGGTCCCCCAAATAGAACAAGCTAGAGAGGAGCAAACTACCTGCGGGAAGCTGGATGAGAAGAACGGTAAGAGAAGGATGAGGAGCACAGACATAGGCAAGGGATGATCATGCATATAGGGAGGTTAGCTGGACGCTTTCTTCAGGTGAGTTGGGGATGAAAGGAACAAAAGGATAAGGACCTTTATGGAGCAGGGGGACAGGAAGGAGGGGGTTTGAAAAGATAGTGTGTGATGCTATAGGTTATGGGTATTTAGCCGAGTGAGTAAAATTACATGCATCTCGGAATCCACAGAACCAGAAGAGTGACTTCATCATAATAAAGAACCATAAAAACAAACAGGCTTACAGGGTAAAGCAATGAGCTCACATTTAATATTGAGTTTCCAGCAAGCCCTGCTAGTTGACACCAGTTCCTGAGAGACAGCTATTGACTAGGGAGCCTCCATGCAGGGTGCCCACCTGTCTGACTGCGGGAAACAAGGCATGGGTGGAACACGGGAATGATGTCAGGGTGGGAAATGAGCATCTGAGTCACCCTTAAAGGACCTCTATGTGAAAGAGCTGCTGTGGAAGCCCCCTCAGGAAAGAAATACACCTAATACTAACAGGAAGACAACCTAAAGGGTGTGGAAACCCTGGAGAGGGAGTAAGGGGGAACCAATGCGCTGGAGCACGGAGTCATCACTCTCAGACCGAATGTAGTAAAAAAAGGGAAGATAAAATAACTCAAACCATCGTTTGAAGAAGAAAGAGTGGCAGGGTCATTATAGACTGAAGTCGGAGAATGAGCAGCACAGAGACAGAAGGCAGAAGCCTTGTCCCCAAGGTCGGAGAGGCTATGGTACAAGTACAGACAGGTATGTGCAAAGAAGAGGGGACAGGAATAGGACAGTCCCAGAGGACAGTGAGCTCCATACCATTGTTCTGCTCCACGATTGCCTTCCTCACTGTGGGGACGTCCTCAACACTGCATAGAAGATCTAGTTGTCTTTCTGTCTCTCCAGACCCCATGCCCTACAGAACGGGCAACAGACCCCACTTCCCAGCAGCCCCTCTCCTGTGCCACAGCACTCAGCAGCCGGAGCAGCAGACCCAGTCATAGCTGGAACTGATGATAGCCAGCATCCCGCTAGACCTGGAGCACTCTGCTCAGTGCCCCCAGCATAATGAGGAAAATGGTAATGCATGTTCTCTTACCAAAATAATTGTGATCAAATTATGAGCAAAGGCCTTATTTCCACTATTATATTCTAAGCCTCTGTATACAGAACTGCTCATCTGCACCCCCTCTCTGGCCTTCAGTGGTTAGAGCTTACAGACAATGTCACACAGATGGCTGAGATTCAGCATGGAGACGCTGCTGTACACACAGCTGAAGTACCAAGGACTTCAAGCATTCAGTGAGATGTGTCAGGGATAAAACAAAACATGTCAGGGTATCTTTTGTGACAGACAAACAAAAACAGCATTGTTGGTTGCTCGATAGGGTGGCACATGCCTGTAATCCATCCCTTGGGAGACGAGGGCTGGAAAATCACAAACTTAACTGGCCTAAAAGAGACTACCAGGGGATGGTTCCAGGACAAGAGGCAGCTTAGAGAGTTGTCATTAGCTACACTGGGGCTCAGCTGAGCCACACACGTTTCAGGAAGAATGTGAATGCGATGGCTTCTTCTGGGATCCCAGGATGGCTACAATCAGGACAGTTTAGGGCACAACTGCAATAAGAAACAATCCAGACTTCAAGATCTCTAGGTCTTCACAGTTATTCATAGATACAGCTGTGCACTGCTTTGAAGACTCAGTGTACTTTACCTTGGGAAGAAGCAAATGGTTCTGTATAATGTCCATTATAATGCAGCTGGGGTGGGGGAGGCATCGCATAGGGCTGGGGTTTAGGCTAAGGAATGGAAAGTTGGACATAGAGTTAAAACACATTGCCCATGTCAAAAAGGTAAAGTCATTCTTTGCTGGACTCTTTCTCCTCACTAAAAAGACCTCCTGCGGGAGTTAAATGTATTATAAATGGAAAATAACCACAAAAATGGAGGAAGTCTTAACATATCTGTCAGTTCCAACATCGCCAATGTGGCAAAGTCAAGCCCGAGGCACTGACACCAATGATACCAGACAGCACAAGAAAGTCTGCATCCAAAAAGTTATGAACAAGAAGGAATGGATACAAGCCTCCTTGTCTAAACTCATGAACAAAAAAAGCTTTTATGTACTACAAACTCTATGAGACAAAGTCATCAAGTAAATTCAATACCTACTTAGGATTTAACTGGCTAACCAGTTAAAATTCATAATATTTGGTTGTATCTAATATTTGAACAAACATAAAAATACTAAGGGGAACTTATGGAAGTTACCATATAATTAGATAAAAATTATCAAACATCAACACACATTTGTGGTTCAAACTCAACATACTGCCCAAAGCATATTTTAATTAAAGAAAGTGGCATCACTAAGAGAGAAGAGGTGATCATGTTCCTTCTCTTACCAGAGACATCCTGGAAGATGAGCCCCTCCTGACTGAGTTCAACGTGGCAGCCTGAGTTTGCCTGTGGGAGAAGACAACTGTGAGCCCAGCACACACTTCCTACTCTACGACAAGAAACCAGATCTAGAACTGAAGCCGGTGTGGTGGCTTCCACCTGCAGCTCAGCATGCAAGGGGCTAAGGTGTGCTGAGGTTTGAGCCCTGCTGTGAGTGAGGTCTGTCTGGTGGTGTCTGAATTACAGGTTGTTACGGTACAGACAGAGGAAGACACTGTCACAAAACAGCAATAACCAAGAGATACAAACAACTAAAATGAGAAAAGAGTCTAAGGCAAATGACAAAAGGTCCAACTTGCCATAAATTACAGAAGAGAGTTGTCACTTCCTAATGTAGGACTTCACAGCTTCCCCAGAACAAAAGAAGCATACACTTCCTTTTGAAATCACACACACACACACACACACACACACACACACACACACACACCTCTTTCTTTGCGTTTGTTTTACTGAAGTTTGAGTGGGTATGGCATGAACACATGCATTAGATTCTTGCTAATGTTGGTAATGCCCATAATTTTTGAGGACTTTTAATTTACCAAGAGTGTGTACAATGCACAAGTGATGAACACATCCCGTGACGGTGGCTAGTGCTCTAAGGACCATTACTAAAGCTCTGTCATCACAAAGTAACAAATAAATGTACTGACTCAGCGACATAAAGAAGCCTCTTTTCTTCTAAACTAGCATTATTCTTAGCACTCTGATAGCAATGTCTGTATCACACTCGGAATATTCGCTTATTTTTACAGGAATTTTAAAATAAAGAAAACTATTGGATATTAGGATTTCCCACTAATCAGTAATGCAGTATTCAGGCAATGACTATGCACTTATGAGGGGATTTCTTTAAACAACTCTCTTTCCTGTGCCTGGGAAGTATTCAGGTTGCTGGAGAATAATGTGTGTCTCCTTTCTTTCCCTTTCCTTTCTTGGCAGTGAACTTTAGGGTTTTATTGTGCAACCATCTACTTCCTAATAGACACATCTATATTTCCAATATCCTGCCAAGTATTCAAGCCTGCAGAGTGCTTGCTTGTGGGTTTTTCTAGAGTGCCCCTTAAATATACATAAGACACTGATTTTTGATACTTTGAAACTTACTTTGCCTCTGGGTACTCGCCATGGTTCAGCCTAGGTTTAAAGATCTGTGTTCAGTCTATCAATGGCTCAGCATCTAGAGGAACTGAGCTTTTAAGATCATTAAAGCCGGGTATAGTGGCACATGCCTTTACTCCCAGCACTTGGGAGGCAGAGGCAGGCGGATTTTTGAATTGGAAGCCAGCCTGATCTACAGAGCTATTTCTAGGACAGCAAGGGCTACAGAGAAACCCTGTCTCAAAACAGTCCTTCCCCCCCGAAAGAAAAGAATCAAACTCCACAATGAGGAGAAGGAGCTGCTGATAGGACACAATTATCAACAAACACCTAACCACATCTCCACAGCTGGCCAGCCTGGACAAGATTCCATCTTCGTTCGGCATGCGAAGTACAGAACCCAAGGATGCAGTGCTTGGAAGCAGAGGCGCCCATTCTTACTCACTGGCAGCAAAAGCAGAAGCCAGTTCTGCTGAAAACAAAGCAAAGGAGCACCACAGCCACCTGCTGAACGGTTTGACCTAGGCAACCCTGCTGCTCACTCGCTCGCTCTAACACTCTGCCTCTTCGTTCTCTCTGTTCTTCTAACTGTAGTTCAGTGAGAGGCCAGCCATCACCAACCTCCCACACAGAAGAGAACGGCCATTGGTTCTGCTTCCCAGTCGCGAGGGATGCTTTCTGTGCTGCTAAGTAATTCCGAGCACGGAGGCAGCTAATGCTCCTTAGGTCAACAGCTAGAATGTGTGCACTGGAGAAGATAGCGAAAAGGCTGTCAGCTCGAGTGAAACACTTGATCTTGCTTGGCGAAACTGTGCAGCCTGCATCAGTTATCTCGTGGAATCTGAACGACACCACCAGGGAGGCCCCGCCATCGGTTTTACAAATGAGGAAAGTGATACTTAGATTAAGTAGATCACTCCTGGTCACATGGCAAACAAGTGACAGAACCAGCATTTGAACAGGCAGGTCTGTTGGATGCCTGAGTGGAGTTTCTGACAACCATCCTCCTGACTATGTCCTTAGCCCCAACTAACTCATAAGCTCCATGGAGGAAGCGGAGAAATCATGGCATGAGCAGTACCCAGCACACGCCTGCGCACAAGCAGCCCTTGACTGTGTTGAACACATGAATGGCTCAGTGAGTAGGGACAGAAGTCTGTGTTCAGTGAACATTTCTCAGGTAAGATGTCTCAGTGGGTAAACTCATGTAAACCTAGCAACCCGAGTTCAAGGCCTGGACCCTACAAGGTGTCAGGAGAGAACCAGTTTCCAAATGCACTCCCACACACACTAAATTAACCAACTAACTTAAGACTGTTAGCGTTGTCTCACTTGCTCTGTGAGCTTCTTTGCAGCTGGCCATTTGGTTATTTGATGCTAGCTCTGATCACGTGTTAGACGGTGGAAATACCTCAGGATGTTTGTCTCAATGCCTTTCCTCCTGGGCTTTCCTTAATAAGATGGTGAAAAACAAAACCTCCCGTTTTAGGGTAGGCCAGAGGTCACATCCAGGCCACCATAAGGTCACTGACCTGGCTCTGGATCCCTACCCCAACTTGCCACTGTGGGCAAGCAGAACTAATCCCGGGCAACAGGCAGTATTGACGGTTTATTAAAGGCTGGCCTCCCTGGAGGTCACAGTGATCATCTGTCCAAGCACCTGCACAGAAAAAAGCTGTCTCACTCCAACTCCAGGAGAGCTCCCTGTCCCCAAGCCTTGTTAGGGAGGGCAGGAGACCCATCCCACTGCAGGGACCTGTGACAGCCCTTCTATCTCTTAGAGCTTCTTTCCAGCCTCCTTCTTCCAGGGTCTGATGGACCCCAGTGAGTCCTTCTCATTCTTCTGCAGGCCCAGGAAGCCAGAAGGAAAGGAGGGCCCTGCATCTTCTTCCAGACGGTTGAGCTAACAGTCGGCCTTCTGACCACCACAGGTGGACACTGGCTGCTGCTATGTTTACCCACAGCCGTGAGCTACAGGGCTAGCTCATCTTCCTGCACTAGCCACCAGCATGCTGCTGACTCTCCAGAGAGAGGCTCTTGGACCTGTCTCTCACTTGACTTTACAGCCTGGAGGGTACAACTCACACACACTTTTTTTAGGGAGAAGAAAGCTCCTAACCCAGGAAGCTCTGTGCCACCCTACACATTTTTCCTCACAGAACTGAGGAAGGTTGATTACTGCCAGTCCAACTCTGGGGCTTGACCTATTAGGAGCCTTTTGATCTGACTGATTAGTTCCTAATGTAGTCCTGAAGGAGAGTCAGAGAAGGTCTCAATATTAATGATTAGATATATAAACCAATGGAAGACTATATGCTACATTAAAAGATGATCCTGTTACCTCCAGTGCCTTGTCTGGGTGGGAAGAGACCTACTGGATCCTGTCACTGTAAATATCACCTGGGCCAAGGTTAGATGAATCACAGCCACCCCACACCACTGTACTACAGAAAAGGGCATAAGGGAAGGATCTGTAGAATAACCAATCCTTTTGTACATTGTGAATATCCATTACTCTCACTGGTTAATAAAGATGCTGACTGGTCTATAGTAAGGCAGGATAGAGTTAGGTGGGATAGATCACACTGAGGATACAGAGGTGAAGAAGGGCAGAGCTGTTGGCAGATGCAGAGAGAGCAAGATGGCACGCCATACTGAGAAAAGATATAAAGCCACGTGGCAAAGCATAGATAAGAAATATGGGTTAAGTGTAAGAGTTAGCTACTAACAAGCCTGAGCTATCAGTCAGGCATTTACAATTAATATAAGCCTCTGTGTTGGTTAATTTGGGACTGGCAACCAGGATTGGGAAAGAAACATCCGGCTACAGAGGGATGTGGATACTGGAGGAGAATCCTTTCTATGGAAGTAGGCTCCATTTCTAAACCAAGGGCCAACTCGGACACATAGCTCCAGTTTTGTTAACTACCCATCACCCCTCACTTACCCAGCTGAACCACGAGAACAAGGCCTACCAACACCTCAGAGTCATTGTAATATTAGATGCCACTAGAACTGTGTTGACAGTCGTCAAGAAATAGCTATAAAAATGGAAATCACTTTCGACTTTCTTCCCCATCGAAACATGAAATGTAAATAGTATAAGCTTCATTTGCTGACCCAGGAAACAAGCATGTACAGTGTAAAATATGTTTTGCACAGAATGACTATATATAATTATACTAATAGTTCCTGGATAGGCAGAAATTAAAAACAATTTGGAAAATAGTCTTTCATACATAGAAGTTCTAAAGAGAATCAAACATTCTTCATAGAAGAATAATGTATGCAATATTATCTTTGTGGCTTTACTCACATTTGGCAATATGCCAAAAGTTATATTCCTAAGACCTCAACAATTGCCACACATATTCATTCACTGCTTTTTCTCTCTG
Organism: Dicrostonyx torquatus; assembly: GCA_028555095.1. Classification (NCBI taxonomy): domain Eukaryota; kingdom Metazoa; phylum Chordata; class Mammalia; order Rodentia; family Cricetidae; genus Dicrostonyx; species Dicrostonyx torquatus. The sequence continues at coordinate 6,751,722 of JAQHUG010000055.1, read as the reverse complement.
AATCTTAAAATTATTAAATGATGAACTGACAAAATATGCTTTTAAAAGGCATTAGCCATAACCCGGCACAGGTTCACTAGAGAGCACTGCATGTAGTGGTCTATTAAGATGGCTGCAGCTACTATTTTCGAGAAAAAAAAAAAAAATGAACTGAGGTGATAATGGCTTATTACAAATAGTCTTAAATTTATGAAAAGTTTCAAAATGAAAATGTTATGCTCTAATAGATTGTTTATTATTTGGATATAATTATCATATACAGAAATAATGTCACAAACACTCATCTTCAGAGAGCCAGGCCAGCCAATGGTGTTTCTGGATCCAGGACTCCTGGATCCCCTGACCGTAACTCTCATACACAATTTCCACAGTGAGAAGACAGTAGAAAAGGCAGCCATGCCACAAAGAACTTGATTGTTTACATGATAAATGGTTGGAAATGGACACCATTGTGCCAGGCAAAACAAACCGGACACATGAAGGCAAGCATCACGTTTTCTCTCTTACATATGATTCCCTGCAGGGTGGGTGGAGGCAGGCGAGAAAGTAAGAGGAGAAGCTACCTGTGGGGACTCAGGTCAATAATCCCAGCACTTGGGAGGCTGAAGCAGGAAGTCTGCCACAAGTCTGAGGCTCATCTGGGCTTCATAATGAGTACTAAGCCAGCAAGAACCACAAGCATGTAGACTGGGAAAGAAGCGTGGAGCTGGGCTGAGAGTGTGCGAGAATGACTAGCAACAGGAGTCTTTATATGCATGTGTGAACATGTCAGAAAGAACTGACTTTGTATAATTCACATATATTAAAGACAAACCTTTTCTCAAAATGCTGACCTGGACATTGATTAAAAACTATAAAGTATACAACTCCCAAGCCAGACATGGTAGCTTTTTATCCCAACACTCAGGAATCGGAGACTAACAGTTGGATCTTGGTGAGTTCGAGGCCAGCCTGGTCTACATAGCAAGTTCCAGGCCCACCAAGCCTCTACAATGAGATCCTATCGCAACAAAACAACAATAAAAAGAATCCCACTCTCAGACTGGGAATTATAGCTCAGTGGTAGAGTGCTCGCCTAGCATGGAGTAGACCTTGGGTTTAATTACCAGTGCCCCAAAGCAAAGGAGAGAAAAGGAAGGAAAAAATTCCTCTTTTTTTTAACTTCAAGGGTTATAATGGTTCTAACACTATGGAAACTGGGCACAGTGGAGCATTCTCATAATCCAGGAGGTTAAGGCAAGAATCTCCCAAGTTCAAAGACAGCCTGGGCTACATAGCAAAACCCTGCCAAAAAAGAAAAAACTAGTTGAGAGAAACCTTAGAGGCATTTTATAAGAAGATGTCCCAATGCTAAAATGGAATGTAATTTCATAAAAGCAAAAGGACTATGATATCAGAAAAAGATATCATTTGATAAAATTTGCCATTCCGGACAATGCAAAGAAGTTTGAGATTAAAACCTGGAAATCAGGGCCAACAAACAGGCTCAGCAGGTGCAAGGAGCTTGCTGCCAAGCTCAAGGAGCTAAACTCAATCCCTAGAACCCACATGGTGAAGAGAACTGACTCCCCAAGTTGTCCGCTGACTTCTACGTCCCCCCCCCCGACACACATACAAAATAAATAAATAAATGCCATTTCCAAATGGTTTCCCACAATTCCCACAGAGGAGATACTCACAGGTCACACTGGTTTAGTCTGTAAAATCTGTGCCGTGCAACACACAGTCTCCACACGTACTTGGCTGTTTCCATGTCTTCCTGGCAAAGGAACATGCACAGAGTGGTAGCGAGGCACACAAAGAAAACACTTCTCACGCACAACTGCCCGGGAGCAGTCCTAACTGCATGCATCGTGGCTCCACCATCTCCCACCTGCTGCGACACTTTCATTTCCCAACCCCGTGTCTAACTAGGAATGCGGTAAGAATTTAATTATGAAAGCAAAGTAATCTGTTCAAACAGTTTCTAAATGATTTGGAATCTTAAAACACACTTGGTTTGAAAATGTCCTACTTTTATCTAATATCAACTTTTGTTCCTGAGAAACAACACGAAGACTTCTCAGACTGAACACATGCCTAGGTGTCTCCATATTGCCTTTGTTAAGATAACTTAAGCAGCACTGACACTGCTCCCTGGGAATGGCGGCCGGGCTCGCTTTCCCCTCTACTTTGTCTCTTTATACTTAATTCAAAAGTCACTTGGATCAAATAATACGAATGCGAAGACTCATTTACAACGTGCAGCCACTTTTTGCCAAGTGCCATTTTGTAAATTGTAAGGCATAGCAGTTTATATTATATAATTATATATTATATTATAGTTAGTGCCACACTCCCCACCCCAGTACACGAACGGGAACATAGAGGTGCTAACTTGCTAACTCTTGGGAAAAGCATGCCATGAAGATCCTCTGTGTTCACTCACAGTTTGAAACTGGATGGTCTCCTCTTTACTTGCCAGCTCTAATGCAAAGAAGGACTTGTTGTGGGACATATTAGCAATGTCGTGCCACCTAGAGAACAACGGAGAACGGTGAGCGCACACTGGGACAGGAAACACATCACTTTTTGTTAAGCTTAGTACGTGAGCTAACACCAGTAACTCACTTTTGGAATAAAGTAGTTTTTTCAGCTAGCACGCATTTTCTAACTGAAACAACAACAGCTAGCTGCTAAAAGTAAAGGCATGTGGGAAATGAAGGACGAGGGCTTGGGAGAGACAAACCTCACGTGGGGCTCTCAAGGAGAAATATCCCCATAGGCTCGTGCCCCACTTGGTGGTGCTCTTTAGGAGGAAGGAAGTTGTGGGGGAGGGTTGGAAATTTATAGACTGGTTCCACTCGTGTGTGAACTTTGTGATCACAGCTTCCTGCCCGGCCACCTTCCACCAAGCATCCCGCCATGCCTTACCCTGCCATTATGGACTCCAAACCAAACATCCTTAAGTTGCTTTTGGCCATAGAATTTTATCTCAGTCACAGAAAAGGAAGTGATACACCTGATTTGTAAGTGATACACCTGATTTGCTTGATAGGCTTAACAATCAAACACCCTCATGTCAGCTTCCTGCTCAGGCCTCACTATGTATTGATCAAACATTTTAAAGGGCATCTATTATCACAATGATAAGAATTGTGCCAGGCCAGAGGGATGCTAAAATCAGAACGGTGATGGTCCCTAAAGGGACCTGGGAGGCTGTAAAGCAGCAGACACAAAATCAGACATACTGGTTAGCAGCAAAGGTCAGCAGGACAAAGCAAGGCGAGTGAGAGATGCACTCTGACAGCAGGACTGACAATACCCAGAGGCCATATGGGGGAAGATAGTGCTAAATGCTCAGGAACCAAAAAATTAATTTTTCTGGGCGTATTCAGTAGGAAATGAAATCTATCCTGCATCTCCTACATTTATCATCTTCAGCTTTTACAGACTACACTTGCTTTTTATCACCCACCTTTGTAACGTTATCAGAAGGAAACTCACCAGAAGAAGATAAAACACTGAGCCAATCAGTTCTCTCCAGAACCACCGGGGACTAGAAGTGTGGCTAATTCTGGATGCGAGTTTAGACATGTTTGCAATAGAGCCCTGGTTGAGCAGCCCTAACTGGAAATCCAAAGCTCCTGAACATAAAGCATGTCGAGGGGAACTCTTTCCCCTCTCCCGCCAGTGCAGGGACGCACACCCAGGGCCTCGAAAACACGAGGGGAGTGTTTTACCACTGGGCAATATCTTTGCCCTCCCCCATCTTTAATTGGGGATTTTTTGGACTCTGGATGTCCAGCTTATATTATATTTACTTAGTTAAGATTTGTTAAATCAAAATTCATTTACTGACTTAGTGCTCAGTAGTTAACCCTGAAGATTATTTGCATCATCTTAAATGAGGAGAATTTGAGAATTCCTTTGCAGGGAAGAAAGCAACCAAATGAATGCCTTCGGTTTCCATATGGCCTCTGGGTATTGTCAGTCCTGCTGTCCTAGTGAAGCCTGATCCCATTTTCCTTTCCCTGTGCCCCAGCTCGGCATGTTGGCAAGACTTCCTATAACCAGGTTGGGGACAAGAGCCCACTTGCCTCAGGAAGCAGCCCTGCACAGGCAGTGCAGCCTAGGATTGGGATTCTGCTCCCCAAGTCATGTCTACTCTGTGTGGTCACTGTCACTCTGGATAATTCAGGGCCCAAAGAAGAGAAGGAAGAGATGCCATTTTAGTGAAAAAGTTCTTAAAGGGGAAGACAGTTCTCAAGAAAAAAGTAGAAAACAGAAGAAAGAAAAGCTTTTTTAAAAGAAAAAGAAAGGAGGGAGGACAGAAGGAAGGGAGGGAGGGGTGAGGAAGGGAAAGAGGGAGGGGGAGGGAGGAGGAAGGAGGGAGAAGGGGGCACAGAAGGAAGAAAGGGAGGGAGGGAGGGGGAGGAAGGATGGAAGGAAGAGAGGGAAGGAAGAGAGGGAGGGAAGGGGAGGGAGGGAGGGGGAGGAAAGGAAGGGGGAGGGAGGATGGAAGAGCAAGTGAGCAATGTACCAGGGAGCCGCGCCTTACATATAAAAGCTGAGTTCTAGTCTAGCTATGCCTGTCAGTGACTTTGGACAAGTCACTTGGCTTTTCTAAGCCTTCATTATCTCATATGAAAACTAGCAGTGATATCTGCTACCCTGAGTTATTATGAAGATGATTATGACATGAGCATCTGGTTTCTGATAATTTGCACTCAATGAATATTAGACACAAAGGAATCAACAGACAAAAGTGGTAGATACACCTCACTCCTGGATGAAAACAATATAAACCTGTTTTTATTTAAATCAGTTGAAAATAGAGTAAAAGTGCAAATGTTTTTACAACATCCTAACACAGATTTTCTAAGACTACAGATTTTAAAGAATTATAAAGGTGAACAACATAACTTAACTTAGTACGTTTACAATATAAATGGAAGAGATCACATTGGTTCTGATATGGAAGCTTCCTCCCAGCTGGCTAACTTTCCTAGTACCTGAAGTTGCTCAGCAGGGGACTAGGGGGAAGGGGAGCCATCAACAGTCTTACCCAGTTGTGAATGCAGCTAGCTACAATGACTCAGGGCAAGTGTTGCAAGTGTTCTAGGGTAACCAACCGTTTTCCCGTTGAATTAAAGTCTAGATCCACAAGGACAAAGAGCAGAGAACTGCATGCATTGTACTGTGATCTGACAAGAACCCAAGGTTGGGGAGCTCACTGGCCAGAAGGGAAAACCAACCATTTTGCTAAACGGTCAGAGTATCAAACTGGTATCTCTATCCCCAATGATTAGTGCCACTCTCAGAATCCTTAGAGAAGTTTCTTGGTGCTGGGGACTGTGGCTGGTGGGGAGTTAACACAGAAACCCAAGCAGGTCAAATGCAGAGAGCAAGTGTTTGTGTGGTGCTCACCCACAAGTGGGGCATCACATCTCCTCCCACCAAGGCTCAGGGAGCATCATGAAAGAAGAAGCAGACTATAAAAGCCAAAGTTCTGGGAGGAATGGAGCAAAACGCTGTCTTCTAGACATGAGAGGGCTGCTGACATTTGTAAATTCATGGCAGCTGTGCTTAGCTACAGACGAGCAAACCCATCCCCACCCACCCTTCGCTGAGGAGCTACTGACAATAGATGGCTTCTCGTGGGTCCCATACCCATGAGCACATGGACTCCATGGGCTTCAGATATATTATGTATATGGACACCAAGACGGGGAGTATATGTGAGAGGAGTTAGGGGGAAATATGGAGGGGTGAATAGGATCCAAAAACACTGAATGGAGATATAAAAACTCAAAGAATTAATAAAATATTACATGTCCAAAAAGATATAATTGGAACACAGACTCCTACGAAGTGATTTAAGCCATGTGGAAATTGACTCTGCAGCAACTGCACGCATCAGCACATCCTTCCCTACTACATACACTCCGAGGGCTGCACGAATGAGCAGCTGCGCTTTGTTAACTGGGGGAATCAACTCTGCGAAAACTGAGGTTACTGAGATACTGGCATGGTAGTGATTTTGTTACACACTACAGTCAAAAGAAAGCCTAGATTTTTCATAGTGAATAAACAGCCCCAGAAACAAAAAACTCACATAAGAAAAAACAAACAAAACAAAACAAAACAAAACCTCCCCATCAAAAGCAGGAATGGCTTCCCTGTGGCAGCAGGGTCACACGTTGTAAGCATTTACTACCAAGCCATCACTATGAGCTCCTTTTCTGCACATTGGTTTTGAAGACAGTAACAAATTAATGAACCACTGTATTTGGGTAAGATTTAACTCTAGAAAAAGAATATCTCCATTTTCTAATGAGAACTTAGGGGAGACCTGCCAGCAATAACTACCTTTAAGTATTTAAAACAAAACAGAAAAATACCTGAATACCACAGGAGGCCTTCCATTCTTATGTTTCACAAAGATGCCGTCAAGACAAGCACCGATGGATATGTCACTTCCTTGGCTATCCTAAAAGGAGGAAAAAAGGAAGAAACACTTGGGAAATAGGCCTGTACGGACAAAAGCATCCACCTCATTGAACTTGTCTGCCAGACAGAAAACTGCAGGACAGCTACTCAGAAAGAAAACTGTCAGAATGGTGTAAACTCATTACCTTGCCAGGAAGGATGGAGACAGGAGGAATTTGTTCATTTTTTAAAAAATGCCTTTATTATTACATTTACTTATTTACTTTGTATATGGGTGCACACGTGCCACAGCGCACACGGAGAGGTCAGAGGACAGACAACCTGTGGGAGTTGGTTTCCTCCTCCTACTGGGAGAATCCCAGAATCAACCTCAGGTCATCAGGCTTGGTGGCAAGTGCCTTAACCTTCTAAGCCAAGATTAGACTCTGAAGTACTCTATTTCTGGACCCTACCAAAGCACAAATTAGAATACAGGATTATGTTTTACTAAAAATTTCTTGTCAAAAAAAGACCCCAACCATGCTATTTTCTCAAATAACTAAGTGTCATACCCATCTGTTCCCTCTGTTGTCCCTCTACCCACCCACCCTGCTTTTTTCTTTAACAGGACCTCACTCCGTTTCCTATTCTATTTTCAAATGACTCCCCTGTCTCAGCCACCAGAGCAGCTGGGAGTACGGGTAGGCAAAGCCATGCCCAGCTTACCTTGGCAGGATAGCTCTCCTCTCCATAACCATCCATTCTCTCTACTTCCTGCATATACAGCATCTCAGCCTCAGGAGCTGTTAGCCCTCTGCAACCCAAAAGATGTTAGTGAGATTAATCCCAAATCTAAATTTTTTAAACAATGCTTTTCTTAAAAGCTATACTTCGATTTAGAATAGGGCATTATAAGCATTTCAAGCCATAAGCATCTGTGACTGCGTATACTGATCCTCTAATACTTATCAAAAACTGGCTACCTATGAAGCACTGTGCTAAATGCAGAGGGCGTGTGTGTGTTTATTATGTAACCTAATGCTTTAGGAAAGCAAGAGGAGAAGCAAGGAATGAAGCAGCTCCCAAGATATATTTAAGGCAAATCCAGGAGTTTTACCTAAAATAGCAAGCAGTTGCTTACTTATCCTAACATATCAGGAAACACTGAGAATGTCGGTTTAAAAGCCGATTGATGGGGCTAGAGAAATAGATCTGCGGTTAAGAGCGCTGGCTGCTCTTCCAGAAAACCTGGGTTAGATTCCCAGCACCCACGTGGCAGTTCACAACCAGCCTTAACTCCAGTTTCGGGAGATCTGATGCCCCCTTCTGACTCCACAGGCCAACACGTGATACATACATACGTGCAGGCAAAACAACTCATACATCTAAATAAAATAAAATGTTTTCAAAGACAAAATGACAAACGTAAGAAATGAGGGCAGGAAAAGGCCAGATGCAAATCCCTTTCAGTTCAGATGACTAGAGCAGCAGAAAAACATGAGGAAGGAAGTGCACTTAAATCCATGGCCTCCTCTCCCCTGCCTCACTGCTGCCCCATCCCATGTGCCAAGGTACCTCACACTGCAGCCATCCCAGACTCTGCATGTCTTTGAATATATTGTATTCCTCGCATTTCTGAACCTCTGTGCATGTAGATGCCTCTTACCATATCCGTATCATCCACACATGGGCCTGGCAATCACTAGTGTCCTCAGGGCTCGGCGTCTGACCATTCCTCCTGTCAGATTTTGGGTCTCCCCAGCGCCGGCCCCCTGCCCCATGTAGTCCTAGCACACTCTGCACAGCTCCACCACATCCACTACTCACACGCTGGGTTGTGTTGCCTAGCGTTAAGACTGCTGGGAACACATTCTTGGAAGGGAGAGAATTATTCTGTTTATCTTTAAGCCATCCAGCATTCTACCTCATAAGGATAGAAAGTATGTATGGGTTCCTACGTCTTATTACTTAAATAAAAGTACAAATGAATGAAGTAAAATGACAAAAAGCAGGATAAACGTTCCTGAGGGATCAAAAGCACTAGGAGAATAAATGGTTCACGCAGACATAGAGGTGAAGGGTAAGATTAGCAGGTTAAGGAGAGCAGGAAAATGCCCATGAGCATACGGGAAGGAATGCAGGAAGAGATGAGAGAATGATACCTTCAGAAAGTCACTCTTTTGCAACCAGCAGGGTCAGAGAGACTACAGGGGAAGACCGAGGGTTACAACCAGACACATCTACTTTCAATCACTTCTACCAGACACCAGAAACCTGAGTCACTCTGAGTTTAGTTTCCTTCATCTCTAAAACAGAGGTAATATCCTCCTTAAAGAATACTGAAGCTATTGGAATATAACTCTATATAAAGTATCTGGAACAACGCTGTGTGTTGCCTTAGAGTAAGAGCTAGCATCTTAGGAGAGTTTTACAGCCAACAGAGATTCACCAGCACAGACAAAGACGTGCAAAGATAGTCACAGACATGAGGACTCTTATTATTACTCCCCAGAGAAGAGAAATGCTACTTCGAAAAGTATACAGGGGAGCAATGGTCACGATGATGCATGTCTGTAATCCTAGTACTTGGGAGGCAGAGGCAGCAAGATATCAAGTTTGAAGGTAACCTGGTTCTCAAAAATCTAAAAGGCAGAGAATGTAGCTCAGTGGTAAAGTGTCTGCCTACCATGTACAAGGTACATGCCCTAGGGGAAAGGGGTAAGGGGAGAAGAAGAAGGAAGGGAGAGAGAGAGAGAGAGAGAGAGGGAGAGAGGGAGGGAGGAAGGGAGGGAGGAAGGAGGGAGGGAGGGAAGGGAGAAAGGAGAGAGGGAGGGAAGGGAGGAAGGAGAGAGGGAGGGAAGGGAGAAAGGAGAGAGGGAGGGAAGGGAGGAAGGAGAGAGGAAGGGAAGAGAGGAAGGAGGGAGGGAGGGAAGAGAGGAAGGAGGAAGAAAAGAAGGAGGGAAGGAAGGAAGGAAGGAAGGAAGACAGGCAGACAAAAGAAAGAGCACCTGGAGGGCCGAATTGTATATGATAAACTTTCGTAATCATGTACTAATTTATACAGGTTACCATCACACTTTTAATATACGGGGCGATGAACTGGTACCCTAAAGACTGGCTGCTTTCAGGATCTCTCCCAACCCCCGTTTCCTCATTGGCAAATGGATAATAATGGAAATGATGGGGATGCAGGTACTTAGAACAGCACTTGGCACACAGCGAATGTCACCCTAACAGCAAACAAGCCACAGGAGAGTTTAACACACAAAGTATGTTTCAGACTCTAGCAGCCATCAGTTGTGCGTCTTTTTCCTAGTGTTACCTGTATTTCTGATGCAACAAGGCCACTTTCTGGGTTGCTTCTTCCAGCACCTTTTCATCCTGTAGCCACCCCTGCAGGAAACACACAGCAGTAAGCACATGCATTTCTAAAGACTGAATCAGCCTTTCACTTCAGGCAAGCTTCTGAACCGTGCTAACATCGGGGGTCTTTGCTGTTCTGTACAGTCATGATGCAGCTAATGAATTAAGTGGCCTCTTCTCAGAAGCCAAAAGATCTGCCCTGCCTTCCCAGTTCCTCCCAGGGGAAGTTTCAGCTGAGGTTGAAGGTTGGTAGCATTCATCAGGCAGTTGTGAGCTCAGAGCTGACCCGCTCACTCTGAAGAACATTCCGCCCTCCTCGGCTGTGTCAGTGAAATGTTCACATCAATTCCTTCAACAGTAGCTCCAGAAAGTACAGGCAGGATTTTCAACACTGATGGAAAGTCAAGTTCATTCCAACATTAACTTTATGATTCTCCAAAACTGAAAACAAATCCCTCTCCTTAAACACACAATTAAAGGAAGGATATCCTTAGGACAGCAAACAACATCCTTTTTTGGTTTTTGTTTTTGGGTTTGGTTTGGTTTGGTTTTGGTTTCTCGACACAGGGGCTTACTACATAGCCCTGGACCCTGGCTGTCCTGGAATCCACTCTGTAGACTAGGCTGGCCACGAACTCACAGAGATCCACCCACCTCTGCCTCTCGAGTACTGGGATTGAAAGCAAGTGCCACCACTGCCCGGCCTAACTACCCACTTCTGTTCCTGTGAATTTACAAAGACCCAGAAGACTGCAACAGGGAAAGACTGGCACACGAGCTGTTGACAAAAGGAACTGACTTCGTAATGTTAGTCCTGTTTAAACATCTACCGTGTGGACATTCAAGGGTTGCTAAGAGTACAGGAATAAGCCATGTATTAAAAGGCCCAATGCCAAAAGAAGTCTTACCACAGGGAGCAAGGCGAATTTCTGAAGAAAGTCTTGGGATTCATACTGATCAAAGTCACCAAAATCAGCTATGTAGAATGATAAACATACACATGTTGATTACATTTCATTTTTACAACAACACATTGGCACAACAAAAATCAGTAAGTAAATGTTAATGACACGCTTGTGCTTCAGAAGCCAAGTCTGTGCAACAGGTAACAGGGCAAGTTTTCAGAGTATCTTTTAAAAGTCACTAGGTAGACTTGTGCATCTTGGCTTGAGAAGATGTCTATGAAGTAAAACAAAGCTGCCCTGCATGTGACATGTGCTTCTATGCAGGTAAGTGTCAGGTGGAAACCAAGTGGGGACAGGGAATGGAGCCCCGTGAATGCTCCTGTTCAGGCACTATGTAAGGAATGGCCCACCTCGGTGTCAGACGTTTGTTTATCTCAAGATGACAGGTGTCCGTGCCTGTTAGCATCTGGAAGAATTTTATCATTTTTTTTTCTTTCCTTTGTGTTTTGTTTTAAGACATGGTCCCACTGTGTAGCCTTGACTGGTCTGGAACTCTCTATGTAGAAAAGACTGGCCTTGAGCTCACATAGATCTGCTTCCTTGCTGAGATTAAAGGTCTGTGCTGCCCATAAAATTTTTTTTATATAATTAAATTCCAGCTCCATGGTTAAATGCCAGTTACCAACTGAAATAATGCACCAGCAGAATTTCCCTAGTGCACAGATATACACAAAGATATATACACTAGGCATGAACAATGTTGAATTAATTAAAAAATATTTATGAAACACAAAACTACTTCCATTATGAGTAATGATGCTCTAATCTGAAATATATTATTTGAGAAAGAAAGAAATGGGATGTACTTAAAACATAAACAATGTAGTTTCGTGAACCTCATTGATGGAAAGGTTGTTCCCCCCGATATTAGGATCAAAACAAGTCTTAGAGTAAAATTAAAACTTAGTATGTTAAATTCTTTGATTTTTCTATACAAGCATACATTTGACGTTATGTAATAATTTTCCAGAAATGTCTACAAGTCTCACATTTCATTGAAGTAATGCAAATTGTCTTCCTACAATAAAGTCGTACCTAATGGCATAATATTCCACTGACACATAAATACTAAACAATTCGCACAGGAAATCAATTTCTTTCAGAACCCTCTCGGTTTTTAACAGACATCTTACTCCGCCAGAATGACCTTCACATGCATTGCTCACCTTGAACAGCTAAGCCAGCTAGCTGAATGGCTTGTTCTAACGTACACGGAAGGTTTCCTTCCAGAATATCTTTCTTCAGCTGCAGGTAATACTGATACCTACGTGAGAAGATGAGTGTATGAAACCAAATTCACTATAACTGGACCAAGACACAGTGCACTTTACCACAGGTTAGCAGAGGAACATAATCTGTCAAATGAAACCGTAATCCTAGATGTTTCAAAAAATGAAAAGAATGCCACTGACAGTATAAGCACATCATTTAATCTGTTTAATGAGATGATTTTTTTAACCCTTGCTTTAATTATTTCAAAGCTAAAACCAGGGTTCAGGGATGTATCTCTGGGGTAAATATTTGCTTAGGACGTGTGAGCATAGCTTGATCCCCACAAAACCCAAACCTTTCAGAAAAGCCAAGGTTAAAGTCATCTATAGGACAACTCACCCACCCCCTGTCTTGCACCCTGTAAAATGGTCCTGTGTGTTTTATAGTTCTTTATAATTCTTTAAAGCTATCTGTTCTTTATAGTAAGGAAGGCACACACTCAAGGACCAATCTTTACTTTTAAACCTCCCTTGTAACTTGGCAATGAGATTTTAGGTATTTAGTTAGATAAAAACTTCACTAGCCATTAAAGACAAAACTTAAGGAAAATGATTCTTGATATTAAACTTTATAAAGTGTAAAGAATAACTTCTAAAAGTGTTTCTTAGCATTCCGTAACACAGGGCTACCTCTGTCTGTGCCCTTAGTATCAAGTGCGCCTAAGTTTAAATTCCAGCTCTCCAATTTAGGAGTCTGCATGATTCTGGGTAAGTCACAGCTTAGACTCATAAGCTATTACCAATAAAATGAAGATATAACCATCCCTTCCCTGGTCAAACATCGCCAAGTGGCCTGCAGAAAGCTGCTGACAACACTGACACGTGCCCGCCCTCGGGCAGCAGCAGGGGCGATCAGCGTGCTTCCAGTGTTTCATCAGCGCTTTTCCACCGGATAAAGCTCCAGAGTGTAATGCTTCCTTCGGCTCACTGAACAGGTCAGCGCTAGGTCTGCCATTGCTCTACAACGTTCTAGACACTGGAGACGGTGAGATTTGGTCCAGTGTCTCTGCCAGTTCTGTTTATGGTGCCATCTCAACCTGAGTCTCTCTAAGTTTGGTGCCTTTGAGCAGTCCAAGCATAGCCCATATCTGAATTCTCCAGAATTTATATACAGTCTTATGTTACCCATATAGCTAGGCTTCAAGCCTCTGTTCCTTGGTACCAAATGGCCTGACCGACACACCGTCCATTCAAATAAAAAGAATTCAGACCCAGCCTTTCCCTTTTACCACCTAGCAGATATCACGGGTTTCCAAAGTCAGTGAATAGAATGTTAGGAACTCAGGGTCAGAGGGGAAGCTGCTGCTTTCTTCAAGGCTTTCAAATGCCAAGAGGTTGCATTCAGGGAGGTATATCTAGTAGCATGCTCCACATACCTCATTGTCATTATTCTAGACTCTTCTATCTCTGTACATAAAAAGCTTGGAATGCAACATTCATGGGCCAAATTGAGCTTCCAATACAACCTTTTCTTACCTTAGCTTTGAATGGGTTTACTACGAGAGCCTATTCTTTCATATACGCTGCAAATGTTCACTGCTAGTTCAATATCCTTTACAAAAACTCTTGTGTGAAAATTCCCTGGTAAATGACATACCGGGAAAGTGTCACACTGACAAGCAAGCACGTTCCAGACTGGCGAGCAAGAGAAGCTTCTTCCCATTAAAATCTATGCAGGCTCTAACAACTATTGTTGTAAGCAACAAAAGACGGCCTGGTGTAGTAACAGTGGGGTCACACACTACCAGTTCGTGAATTTGTAAAGCTTCAATCTATCCAGTCATTATTCTTCATTATTCTCAAAATTTCCTATCCTTTGCAAACAGAAATCCCTGTAAGTCCCACCATATGGGCGACACTTTTCTGCTGCCTTGTGCTACATTTTTCTGACAAGGCCTCATGCTCTGAAGACATGGTTCAGAATTTTGTTCTTTTTTTTTTTTTTTTTTTTTTTTTTTTTGGTGTTTTGGAGACAGGGTTTCTCTGTGTAGTTTTGGAGCCTGTCCTGGAACTAACTCTGTAGACCAGGCTGCACTTGATTTCACACAGATCTGCCTGTCTCTGCCTCCGGAGTGCTGCGATTTGGGATTAAAAGTATGGGTCACCACTGTCCAGCATCTCTGCTTTTTTTCTTAAAATACTTTTGAATTTTTTTTGGTTCAATCTTTAGAAAAAAAAAACAACTATCTTTTCTCATTTTACATGCCAAATCCAGTTCCCACTTCCTCCACTCCTCCTACTCCCTCCACCTCCCTTCCCCCTCCATCCACTCCTCAGAGAGGGTAAGGCCTATTGCTTTGAGGCAGGACCAAGGCCCTTCACACTATATCTAGGCTGAGCAAGGAATCCATCCAAAGAGAATGGGCTCTAAAAAGCCAGAACAAGCAGTAGGGATAAATCCTGTTCTCACGCCAGTGGCCCCACAGTCTGCCCCAGCCATACAACTGTCACCCACATTCAGAGGCCTAGTTTGGTCCTATGCTGGTTCCCTTGCTGTCAGGCCAGAGTTGGTGGGCTCCCATGGGTGTCCCCATCATGGTCTTGACCCCTTTGCTTGTCTTCTCACTCCTCCCACTCTTCAACAGGGTAAACCTTTTCTTTTGTCCCCAGGTATCATCCGAGGCTTCCTATTCTCCCTGCTTTCCACAAGCCACACACCCCCCAACTAGAAGATTCCTTCTAAAGTCTACCAAGAAGCCCAATGTTTCCTTCTTTAGTCAATGCTCCGCCCCGAGGAATCCAGAGCTTTAAATGAAATGTTTGTTATCACGGGATATTATGACTATTTCTGTACATGAACTGCCAGTTCCACCAGACGGTGAGTGAGCAACTCCTCCAGGTCACATTCAAATGCCGACCTAACTACTCTCAGATCACAGAATAGCTTCAGTAAAGGTTTAAATGAGTTAAGCGGCCAGTTCATATTTTTCCTCATGGCTTACACTTCTCTCTTCAATATTTGTATTTCAGACCTGTTCACAGTCCATTCAGGCCTAGACCTACTACCTGACCTCAGTCTCCTAGCGTCTTCTGATAATTACCTGGCACATTCAAACAGCATTCCACGACCATGAGGCAGCAGCAGTTCTTACTATCTGCAGGGCATTACAGCTCGCAAGTGGAGGGTAAAGCCAAAGAAAACAGGGACTAAGATGCAGAAAGAAGATAAGACAGGCACACAAATAATCCTAACAGGAGGCCGTGACACCAACCACACATCCAAAGACAGCACAGGGTAAACAACATGCGCCCCATCCTGGGGCGTCCCAGAGCTTCACAGAGTCAGATGGATATGAGAAAGACACAGGACACAAAGATAAAAGGTACGTGATGTTTAGACACTGACATCGCCCAGCCTGGCTCCAAAGTAATGTTATTTTTTTTTTAAATGTATTTATTATGTATACAATATTATGTCTGTGTTTGCCTGCTGGCCAGAAGAGGGCACCAGACCTCATTACAGATGGTTGTGAGCCACCATGTGGTTGCTGGGAATTGAACTCAGGACCTTTGGAAGAGCAGGCAATGCTCTTAACCTCTGAGCCATCTCTCCAGCCCCCAAAGTAATGTTATTAAGTAGGGTTTAAAAGATAAAGCAGTGGTAAGTTTTAGACAACTCAGGAAACTCAAGCTTTCACAGTTTGTATTTCTCGCCCCTTCCCCCTCCCCCTTTTTGGTGTTTCAAGACAGGATTTCTCTGGGTGGTCCTGGCTGTCCTGGAACTCGCTCACTATGTAGACCAGGCTGGCCTCCAACTCAGAGATCCGCCTGCCTCTTGCCTCCTGAGTGCTGGGGTTAAAGGCATGCACCACCACTGCCTGGCTATTTCTTTTTTTATTTCTTAGATGCTGGAGGAGAAAGCACGGACCCTGAGTATGCCAGGCAGGACCCTCCACAGGCACAGAGCTACACCCAAAGCTAAAAAAAAAAAAAAAAATTCAAGACTTTTCTTACTATTTTGTTTTGTCTTCAGGAAACTTTACAAAAGAATTTATAATAGCTAAGTTCTAGAGCTAACCTAAGTGTTCATCAGCAAGGAAAAGATAAAGAGAATACGGACACAAGGTAATTTTGGAAGCATAAAGAAGAATGAAGTTATGGTATTTGAAGGAAAATGGGTACAACTGGAGTTAATCATATCAGGGGAATTAAGTCAATCTCTGAAAGACAAAAACTGCATGCTGTTTCTCTCATTTCTTAACAAGGTCATTTACTGTAAGCAAACGAGGAAGCAGAAATAAAACTGTGTAGGGGGAACAATGGGAACTGATGGGACAGGAAGGGACACAAAAGGGGACAGTGGAGGGACACTGAAGGAGCATGCTCTGAGTGCAATACCCCTGTAACCCAGGAGGATGAAACAAAGCCAGACACTGAGTTCCTGCACTGCCCTTTCCTTCTGCTTTTGCCCCTTTAAGTGTATTTACTGCTAGTATCCTCTGATCAAGTCTTCTGGCTCCCTCTACAGAATACAGCCCTGGAGTCAGAACTCTAAGAGCCCGCCAGTTCCTTGAGGAGAACACAGAGTTTACACATTCTAAATCTCTCCTCTCCTGCTTCCTTATTACCAGGAACCAGAAGCAGAACAGTGAAGACCTTAAAGAGGATATCATAGGAGTTCACCGCCAGGGTGAGTCGACTGCCTTTCCTGTGCCTTTGGGCCTGGTGAACCATAATTCAGTCTGACACACCACATTCCAGAACCTCCCTAGGAATGCGGTGACTAAAACTGTGGGCTGGAGGGCAAAGTCAGTCACGGGCTTTTATCTGAGGGCCTTTGACCTCAGCTCCACTCTTCCGACCTCACCGGACTACTTTCTCAACCCAGGCAGCAGGGAACTTCTCACCTGGTAATCTCCTGCTGCAGCTGGGAGACGGAAGGCACATAAAACACCACTCCAAAGTAGACAGTGGGCTCCAGCGCGTGTTTATCCAACTGCTTCTTCAGGGGCTTCTCCAAATCCACCCAGCGACGCTGGTTCTGCTTGTTGTAGTACCAGAGGCTGAAGTAAGTGACCTGGAAGGAAGGAGAGAAGGTCACTGAAGCAGGCGGTAGTGCACAAAAAGATTCCAATGATTTCCACTGCCAAAGGCCCGGGACCAAGTGGCAGTGGCCTCTTACTGCCTCTCAGAAAGGGGCAATAGCCAAGGCTTATAGAAGAAAGAAAGAAAAAAAAAAAAAAAAAAGAGGGAATGTCAAGCTCCATTTAGAGAATAGTATTCAGGAAAAAGAGGTAGGAAAAAAAAAAGATAGTTGTTTGTCATTTCTTGAACTGAAAACAAAAATGCTGAAGAAAAAAAAAACGCTAGTTACCATTATGAAAATATATTAACACGTGTGCATACTCGTGTGTGGAGTTCAAAGGATGAGTCATAGGAATTGGTTCTTTTTCTCTAAAATGGGCTCTTGGGAATAAAACTCTGGTGCTCAGGCTTGCACAGCAAGAAATTTTCCCTACTGGGCCATCCAGCTGCCTGGTACTACCTAAAAAGCCTTAAGTAGCCCTCTACCCAGGATAACCCTAGACCGTGGTGCTGACCCAACTTTTCAGTCTTCTGGGATTTGACTTCTATATAAATAAACCTGCTTCACGTAAATGTCAGACATTTAGCAACAGATGCAATGACAGCTCTACCTTGCCCCTCCAAGTGTCTTAGATAAAAATTCAAAGCAACCGAGATGTTTTAAATTCCCAGTTTAACATATAGAGTGAACTCTGAATTAAAGAGCAGAATGTGGGTGGAGATGCCCTCCCCATGCCCTGTGTGTGGTTCTATTATTCTCCCACAAACAAACACAGACCCCACAGGAAAAAAACAAAATCACAGTGCAGTAAAATGACCTAAGGGGATTACTAACTCAGTTTGAAGTTTTGGACCCCAATAAGACATGGAGGCACATGCGTTGGACCCCAGTACCCAGAAGGCTTCCTACCCCATTCCAATGCACACACACAGAGTAAACTGGCATTCAGACCGCACTTGTTGTCAATAGCAGCCCTGGCCTGGTCAACCTAAACGGGTATGAAAGCACTTCACAGAGGAAATGGAAGCCTCTAATCACTGCTAACACTGACCTCAAAATCAATTCACAGATGAAGGCCATTGGAAAATCACAGCTCTGCTATTCTAGACTCTAGAGCAACGCTGTCAAATAGAAGCCTGCGCAGTGATGCACAGGTTCCATATCTGTCCTGTCTGAAGCAGCAGCTCCCGGCTACGGGTGGCAACTAGTGCCTCTGAGGAACTGTGCTTTTTCGTAGTACTCCGTTATGCTCGCGAATGGAAGAGCTGCAGAACCGTACTGGGCAGTGTAACTTCACAGCACCAGTAAACTTAAAAATAACTCGGATTATTTTATTTGACCTGCAATACTTATTAAAGTAAAAATGAGCTTTAAGCCAGGCATGGTGTTGAATGCCTATATTTCCAGGATTTAGGAGACTCAGGCAAGAAGACTACAGTGAGTTCAAGGCCAGTCTTGGCTGCACTGTGAATTTAAGGCCATCCTGGTAGGATACACAGCAAAACCCACCTTAAAAAAAATTAAATTAATTAATTAATTAAAGTTAGACATGACAGCTCAGGCCTGGAAAGTGGAGGCAGGAGGATTGTGCTTAGGCTATTGAGCAAGGTCCAGTCTCAAAAAGAATTTGTGTGTGTGTGTGTGTGTGTGTGTGTGTGTGTAGTTTTCCAAGACAGGGTTTTTCTGTGTAGCCCTGGGTACACAGAACTTACTCTGCAGACCAAGCTGGCCTTGAACTCACACAGATTGGCCAGAAAGATGGCTCAGCATCACTGGCTACTCTTGCAGAGGATGCAGGTCGCTCACAACTGTCTAAATTCCAGTTCCAGGGCATCTCATGCCCTCTTCTGACTTATGAGAGCAGCAGGCAGATACACGGCACACATACATGTATACAGGCATATTCAAACACATAAAATAAATCTAAAACTTAAGAACTTTTAATTTCCATGGATATTCTCGACACATCATTTTTACAAAGAAAAAAATCTTAATAGTGATCTATCACTTTCTACAAGTGGAATGCTCCTAGTGTTCCTTTATTTCTACAAATAGAATACTGTAGAAATTCACTAAGTTTGGTTGAATGAATAGTCTCTTATTCCTGTCACCCAAGAACAGTTTGATCATCAAATATCCATCTGTACCCCAAGAACCATAGGCATAAACCCCAAAGTCAGTGACTTTCCACTCACTGCCCACAAGGCACCCTTACCAGAATTACATAGAGCTCCTGGTGCCCGAGAGAACCATGAAGTTCCTAGGTAACTCTCTGCCACTAAAGATGGAAAGCATCACAGCACACCACACTACCCACCAGCACTAGCTAGGCAGTTGTACACGGCCTATGTTTACCTACACAGGTCATGCCTCTAGCCTAGACTCCTCAAGTCGAGGGAGGGCAATCACAAATTTGTCTGGGCTACACAGTGAGTTCCAGTCCCACCCGCCTCAAACTCAAACACACACACACACACACACACACACACACACACACACACACACACACACACACCCCTATGCTTAAAAAGTTGCATGGGTATCAATTCCTTTTTACTCCATGAAGTAAAGAAGTGAAAAGTCCAGGTCCACTGTTGTTTTCTGTCGCCCATGGATCATATTTCTGAGAAAGCAACTACTGTTCCTGCCCTTCTACAATTTACAGGACAGACAAAACCCTGGCTGAATAGGAATGGCTTGATGCTTCTGTTCCGGAGTTCTAGGCTTGGTTTCCAGCAGGCAGATGCTAGCTGTGAACTGGAAGAAATCAGTCCGACCTGTTTCCTTGAGCATAAAATAACTCACAACTCCAGGACAGGGGATGGGTGGGAAACCAAATGAACGCATGTTGCTGTGAAAAGAACATTAAAATATATATTTGTCTTTAATTTTTTAAATTTTAATTAAATTTATTTTTAATATATCATATAATATGTTTTGGTCATACTCCTATTTGAGGGATGATTTCGTTTTGCCCACTCTACCAAATACCAAAAAAAAATTAATTATTGGCTCCTTCCTCCAAAAATCTTTTCTACTTCTAATTTCAAAAATTTGGATGAATTCTTGTGCAAGGCAGTGGTGTTGCACACTTTCAATCCCAGAACTTGGAAGGCAGAAGCAGGCAGATCTCCAGGTTTGAAACCAGCTTGGTCTACACAGTGAGTTCTGAGACAGCCAGGGTCACACAGAGAAACCCTGTCTCAGGAAATAATAATAGTTTAGAATGAGTATAACACTTTTTAAAGCACACATGCTGATCCTGTCTTCCATCCTAGGATGAACACAGCCCACGCTTGGCCTACTCTGACACCACGTCCAGGCACTTGGTCCGCGTTTCCATTCAGTTTTGTCTGAGAAAAAAGGTCTCACTATGCAACTCAAGAGGACCTCAGATTTACCATGTGGCCCAGGTTGGCCTCAAACTCACAATCCTCCCGCCTCTACTCTGTAAGTCAAACATTTTTCTTCTATAATGATAAATAAGCCCAGAGTAGATACGCCATAGGGCTGAAAACTGTGCGGGCTGGTCATGAAAATATACCCTCTCTTGGGGCTGGAGAGATGATCACTGGTTAAGAGCACCGGCTGCTCTTTCACACAGCCCAGGTTTCATACCCGGCACCCACATGGAGGCTCACAAGCGTAACTCCAGTTCCAGGAGTTCCACGAACATGATGCACAGACATAAATGTAGGCAAAACACCCATATACATAAAACAATAAATTAATTTATTTTTTTAAATTAAGTATATCATCTCTTAGCCAGGCACTATGGCACATGCCTTTAATCCCAGCTCGTGGGAGGCAAAGGCAGGCAGATCTCTTGAGTTCAAGTCCAGCCTGGTCTACTAGGGCTATACAGTGAAACCTTGACTCAAAAGACCAATGCTTCCCCCCCCCAGCATATCATCTCTTATAACTAAAATTAAAGGATGTTAAACTTGCTCTGGGTATATTACTTGTTCCTTTATAAACATCTGGACTTGGCTACTTCAAACACAAAAGTTTAAATAGACAAATATAGTGGCCATACACCTATAATTCTAGCACTCAGGAAGCAATGGGATGTGGGTTCCAGGATGTGGACTACAGAGTGAGCTTCAGGTTAACTTGGGCTACAGTGAGAATTTGCCTCTAAATAACAAAAGCAACCATAAAAAGAGAGGTAGAGAAATTTATAAAATTTCTGGAGACCAGCAAGGATAATAAAATAATGATAAGCTGTACCCCCAACAAAGTTGTCCAGATGTTTCATTTCCTGGAGACAGAAAAATGGCTTGCTTTTTATCAAGCTTTATGGTACTCGACTTATCTGTAGTTTCTCCATCTGCAGCAGATGCTTCCAAAGCCAAATACCCAGGAGTTTTCTACTCTCGCCCTTGTTTGTACCTACCCGTATATAGGGGCCTTGGGAACACTTTGTCTGCCAGTAACAGAGAAGCTCTGCCTGAGGGCAGTTAGGGAACAAACCTACCCCTGAATTCACACTCCAGGATCTCTGTCAACCAGCTCTTCAACAAGGGACTTCCTCAGTAAGCCCCAGCTCTCCACGGGGGCACTCTGCCTTCCTCACAAGGGCTGCTGAGAACCACAAGAGTTCCCGCGACTCCTAATGGCCTTAATCGCTGCTTTCCCTTCGAGGCTCCGTGTTTCCCTACCCACTTTCCAGAACTTTCCAGGTGACTCTGTCTGTCTGTCCTTGCGGAGAACACACCCTAACAGAAGCTTCTCAAACACTGACACTTCTGGAATTCTCACAGAAATTTATTTACAGTGATTGTTAACTACATTTCTTTTGTTTTAGTATTTTTATTTATTGTATGTGCGTGGGTACATACCAGTTGTGTGTCTTGTTACCACAGAGGTCAGAAGAGGGTGTTTGATGCCTGAAACTGGAGTTAACAGATGGTTCTGAGCTGCATGTGGGTGCTGGGAATTGAACCCAGGTCCTCTGGAAAAGGTGCTCTTAATCACTGAGACCCCTCCCCAGCCCCTAGGAAGCTTTGTCAGTGCCAGATATTTAACATTGTCTTTCTTTTCTATTCTAGCTTGTTCAAAAAAAAAAAAAAAACATAATAACCTTCAAAAATATTTGGTGACTTCCTTGTGCCGTTTAAAAATTCTCACTACTGCTCTCCTTCATTTGTAGCTCACTGTCTGCTGGGTAAATAGAGCAAAGACAAAGTTAAATAGACTTGGTGTCTCTTCAGACAACATGGCTGCCTCCCTCGAAATGAACACAGACCAGCTGCTCTAGGCAGGTCCGAATCCCAACAGAACGCAAACCTCTTCCTAATTCCCAGGTCATTTCTTGTCTAATTATTTTAAGACTCTTTTTTTTTATTGTACTATTTTTAAAATAGACCAGGGAGATACACAAATTATATGGAGGGTTTTTAAGCCACTAGTGCATTATGTTTAATAAAAGTTAATCCCATGTAAAATTGCAGATATAATTTTACCCTGGTGCCTCTCTTCAACCTGCTGAAGTTAGGTCTTTCATCAGGACCAAGATGAGAAGAGACAGCCCAAGATAACGTCTATCCCAAGCAGAGATCGCCTAACAAAGGCGCTTAGCAAGCTCTAGGCTAATTCTAGCCCTGAGCTGACCTCCACAGGGAGTCTGCCATAAATAATGAAGTATGGAACCTCTTCCCCCTAGCAGATGGCAGTGGTCACACTGCCTCCACACAACAGTCCCTCCCCTTTCTGTTTAGCTTTTCTCCATAATCTTCTTACTTTAACCAAATTACATACTCTGTATTTTATAGGCAATAAGCCGTGGGAAAACAACAAATATAATTATACTCGATTTGATCAAACTGAAGTCCAAGTAACTGAACTCAGACTGTCCAAGCTCCTTCACTGCGGCTAACATTTAAGCACAGCATGAAATTATAAGCCAAATCCAGAGATTTATTAAAAGGAAGTCCAAGGGGGGAACAGGACAACTGTCTGCTTGGATAAACCGCTCTCATCTTCCCATTACAATCCCAACTAGATACTTTGAAGCATTTTATCACTGTAAACAGATAATTTTAAAACTATATTCTTGGGACTGAAGATTTAATTCCATGATAAAGACATTGCCTAGCAAGTTACAACCGCTGCACTAAAAGAAAAAAAATTCTTGGGCTGGCCATGTAGCTAAGCAGTTGTGAGGGCCAGCCATGATAATCTAAGTCTGGGCAGAAAGGAAGCTCTTTACTTCCAACCATTATCACCTGGGATTCTGGCCATCGATAAATTTAAATGAAGTCTGGAGTCTCAATAGTTTACCCTGAGACAATGCCTGGCAGGCCGAGATTACCTGACCCCCACCCAAGAGCAGACCATTCAAAGGAAATTCCTGGCATTCCAAGCACTGTAGATAGAAACACCTGCCAGCACCTCACCAGGACACCCCTAGACAAATATCAGCCAAACAGGGGTCCTGAAACCTCAGAGACCCCCCTCACCCCCACCTTTACTACTATAAAAACCCAATTCTAGTTGAGCTCGGGGCTCTCCGAATATTCCAATATGTTGAACATGCTGAGAGACCGAGTTTGCAAACTTGATTAAAATAAAGGGTCTTTGCTTTTACATATGGGACTCGGTCTCCTTTGTAGGCTTTTGTGGGGACCCACGGATTTGGGCATAACCATAGTAAAATACAGACACAGCACATAGCAGCCTATGGGGGCTGATTCATGGCACCACTCAGCTAATTATAAAAATAAAACAAGTCCATCTATATTTCTTAGGTGCCCTAAATTCATTTACTCCTTCAGCTCACATTAACTGACCACCTCCGAGGTGTCCAATGCTACCCTGGGTGCAAGCAGACAGCACTGAAGCAGAGAGCAGGGCTGTGTCCTGGGAGAAAAGACAAGCAATGCAGACGTTTACACTGGCTAAGGTCGCTCCAAAGGAACCTATTCCTCATACTGGGTTGCCTTACCAAGTCTCAAGGAGAGAAGGGGCTTAATCTTCCCCAGTTTGATATGCCGTGTTTTGTTGATACTCAGGGGAGGCCTGCCCCTTTCGGAGTAGAAACAAAGGAGGAATGGTTTGAAGGTGGGGAGAAGCAGAGGAGAGGTGGGGGAAGGGAATGGTAAGGGAGACTGTAGTCAGGATGCAAAATATATGAATAAATTTAATTAATAAAAGAAAATAGATGCCCCCTAGAAGAACATTTGATTCTGAGACTAAAATACCAACCTGTTTTTAAAGAGTAAACTAGGGTTAAATAGGAATTTTTAACATATATAAACGTTGTATTCCCCAAAGATAAGAGTGATAACCAAGGGGGCTGGAGAGATGGCTCAGTGGTTAAGAGCATTGCTTGCTCTTCCGAAGGTCCTGAGTTCAATTCCCAGCAATCACATGGTGGCTCGTAACCATCTGTAATGAAGTCTGGTGCCCTCTTCTGGCCTTCAGGCATACACACAGACAGAATATTATATACTTAATAAATAAATAAATATAAAAAAAAGAGTGATAACCAAGATAAGTACACAAAGTTTCACTATAAAGGCAAGTGTATTCTGTGTACTACTGTACAGAAAGTCATTCTGGTTGGAGCTCACAAAACTGAGGGCCATCAGAGCTTCTCATTCTTTGATCAGTTTGCGCTACCATAGGGCCATTCTTGCATCTCATCCCAATAAATGGGTTATGGGTATTTTGTTTTTGTTTTTAAATCTTATCAATTTCAGACCCTTTGGGCCTGTTTATGAGCTTAACTCAAACATCTATGTTTTCTTTAAGATTCATTTTTGTATTTTATTTTATGTGCACTGATGTTTGCCTGTGCATATATATGTATACTTCAGGTATGCCTGGTAACAAAACAGCCAGAAGGGGGTGCTAGATGTCCTGGAAGGATCCCCTGGAACTGTAGTGAGCTGCCATTTAGGTGCTAAGAACTAAACTCTGGTCCTCTGTAGTGCAGAGCCATCCCGGCTGCCCACAGTCATTCCTTACGATTACACATACTCCATGCTAGGCATGCTGGCCCACACCTATCATACCAGTGCTTGGGAGGTACAAACAGGAGGGTCGAGAATTCAAAGCTATTTTCTCGTACACAATAAGTTCAAGGGCAATCTGGGCAAACAAATAAGGCTGGCAAGATGGTCCTGCGGGTAAAGGCACTGTCTGCAAAGCCTAACAACCCAAGTTGAATCACTGACGCCCACATAAGTGGAAGGAGAGAACCAACCCCACAAGTCATCTATCTGGCTTTGATATGCAAGCTTCTGCATGCACACACCCACACGAATACATACTCACACAAAATAAATGTAAACAAAAGGGATCTTTTTTTGATGTTATACTATCCTAACATATATTCACTTTAAAAGGTATACTAGCAGTAAAAACACAGAAAGTCAAATATGTAACTGTTTAAATAATACCTGTGGATACAAAATTTGGGGAAAGGAGAATTAAAGTTATTTTCTAAATAATTTATACCAAACCTGGCAAAAAGAGAGATGTATGGTGGGTACTTTAATTCTCAGTAGTATACCTCCAAACTGTCATAATTCTCCATTCATCTTTTCTGGCTCATTTCCCCTTAGTATATTACTATGATCAATAAATTTACAAGATGAAAAAGAAACTGAAAAAGACTTAAAGAGGGGGCTGGAGAGATGGCTCAGAGGTTAAGAGCATTGCCTGCTCTTCCAAAGGTCCCGAGTTCAATTCCCAGCAACCACATGGTGGCTCACACCCATCTGTAATGAGGTCTGGTGCCCTCTTCTGGCCTGCTGGCATACACACAGACAGAATATTGTATACATAATAAATAAAAAAATATTTAAAAAAAGACTTAAAGAAAACTAGCTCAACACTAATTTAAAAAAAAAAATTGTCACCCAACAAGCATCTCATGAACACTGCTCACCTTTGGCTCCTCATTGGTTAGACAGCAGAGAAAGCAGGAAGTCAATTGTGGGCTCCAGTAAGCACACGTGAAGCACCAGATATAGCTTGTAGACAGCCAGTGCCCCCCCAAAAGCTACCTTTCGGGGACACAAACCCAAACCTATTTTGTTCCCTCCAACCCAGCTAAATTGAAGACTACAAAATCCAAGTTGTTGAGAATGTACATTAATTAACCAAGTCAGAGCCTGAGCAATCTAAATAGTATGTAAATGAGCCAAGACAAGCTGATCTTAGATTCAGAAAGAAAATGTACTAAACATTGTGATGCATATCTATAATATCAGCACTCAGAAGGCTAACCTGGGCTACATAAAAAGACCCTGGCTCCGAAAGGAGGGAGGAACAGAAAAGGGACAGCAAAAACAAAGAAAAGAGGCTTTTGCCACCAGGTATGATATTATTGTCCACTGTCTTAGCCTGTTTATTATTCAAAATAACTACACTGTCTACACAGCAATACACACCGTGCAAGGGAATCTGAGTGATGCACAAACCCTTGATGAGTCATTTATAACTCACATTCTAACTCTTCTTCAGGACCTGTGACACAGTTTCTTCTAGTGAAATTAGTATTTTCAGAATAAATTTCAATAGCCTCTGGACAGTTTACTTGTTCATTAAAAGATAAATGAGGGTTAGGTATGGCGTACACCTGTAATCATAGCATTCCTGAGCCTGAGGCAGAAGGACCTGGAGCTCTAGGCTAGCCTGGGCTACATAGTGAATGCCTGTCTCAAACCACTGGGTCTTGGAGATGGCTCAGCAGGTAAATAAAGACACTTGCCGAGCCTGATGACTTCCTGAGTTCAATGCCCAGGAACCACATGGCAGAAGGAGAGAATCAACACACACACACTAAAAAGTAAATAAATAAAGCTCAAACAAACAAAAAGAGCCCAGAGTCTGTGATTTCAGTCAATTCCAGGAAAGTGCTCTGCTTTGGAGGCTAGCCTGGTAAGTTCTAGGCCTTCCTAGGCCACAGAATGAGACCTTATTTGAAAATCCCAAAAGTAATTAAATAAATAAGCTAGGAAAAATCTGAGATACAGCACTGGCCTTGTCTGCATAAGGACATGTGTCTAATCCCCAACACCAGAGGACGGCAGAAACAAGAGAAAAGTTGACTGGAAAGGCAATCGAATGTTTGTCAGCGTGCAAGCTGCTTGAAGAACAGAACAAGAAAATATTTGCAAACCCAGCACATAACACAAACTATAAGAAAACAATGACTCCTTGTTATTAGAAAAGAAAATGCCATATTGCAGTAAGGTGCACATCTGACAAGAAAAATGAACTAGAAGGTTCAATAGATAAATGGCCCAGGAACTCATTGTTTACAGGAAGTGTGAGTCACCAGTCCAGACACTGCAGATCTGTCACATGCTCACTATCCCGATGGGCACAAAGGTGATGCCCGGTAGACAACACAAACATTGATCTATGATCCATGTCACAGTGAAGGAACTCGCACTCAAGACCGCCCTCTCTGCCCTCTGGGAGCCTTTTCCTTAACAGCAAATCACCCCATCAAGGAAATGACGCTGGCAGAGAACCACTGAGTGGAGGCTAGTGTGGATGTATACCAGGCAAGCCTGGCACAGAATGGGACCTTAACTCAAAACTCCAATAAACATGCATCTGGAGAGATGGCTCAAGGGTTAAGAGTACTGGATGTTCTTCGTGAGGACCTGAATTCTATTCCCAGCACCCACATGGTGGCTCACAACTGCCTGTAATCCCTGTTCTTAAGGATCCAATGCCCTTTCTTCTGGCCCCTCACAGGCACTGCACACAAAGGATGCACAGATACCATGCAGGCAAAACACCCAGACTCACAAAACTGAACTAAGTCAACCTAAAGAGAAAACCCTACTCCAATAAGTAAATAAGCTAATCATCATCATCATCATCATCATCATCATCATCATCATCATCATCATCAATGGTCTTCCTGAGCCTTATGAAAGAAAGTCACAGAAGAAAATGCATTTTTAGAGGGAAAGGAGACCATACTGAGAGGCAATTTGTGTCTGGGTAGCATAGTGGGGGAGATTAGAGTATGGACACACAGGTAGGAGAAATGAGTCTGTCGGTCAGGCTACAGCCATCAACAAAAAGACAAATAAGAATCTGAAGGTTCACAACACATAGAAATGTTGGATATTTGAGGGAATGAAAATGCTGTCTTTACTCCATCTTTACAAATTAAGTACATGTGTGGAAATACTCTTACTATACTCCAGAATTAGGTACAAGTATTTTGTGTCAAGTTTTAAAAATGAAGGTCAGGAGGCTAAAAGAGGACAGTCTGGAACATACAGTGAGAGACCATTCGGGGACAGCGACAGAACGGGGTGAGTGCCCCACCAACCTTCGGAACTCTCACAGGACTTCCTGGTGAGCAAACACAAGCTCCAGTCACCTGCAAATCCCAATACTGGAGCACACGTATTGATTGCCCTTTGTGTTTTGTTCCTTGAGACAGGGTCTCAAGTACCCTATGCTGGCCTTGAGCTTGCTAGGTAGTCCAAGATGAATTTGAACTTCTGATCTGCTTGCTTCCACCTCTCCGGGGCTGGGATTACAGGTGTGGGCTACCATATTCAGTTTTATGCCTTGCTAGGGACTAAACTTGGGGGTCTGTGTATGTCAGACAATACACCCTAACCGTTGAGCTACCCCGATCTGCCCTTAAGTTTATTAAACATCAAACTAAAGTCGCATAAAACTCTATCATTTAAGTAAATGGGTTTCCAAATTCGAAAACACATGATTCTATATTATGTATTTCAGATGCATACAAATATCCATGCTTATTCATATGACTCTCTTATTTACTTATGTTATTTTTGCTATCATGACCAAAAGTACCTTCATTATCAAGAGAACAGTAACAGAATGGGACTGGCAAGTTAGTTAGGGAAGAAGTTTGCCCACAATACTGATGGCCTGAATTTGTGCCCCGGGATCTAAGTGGTAGAGAGAACCAACTCCTGTAAGTTATGCCCTGACCTCCACACGTGCACCAGGACACATGTGTACCCACACCCACACGCACTAAATCAAAATGTAATTTAAAAGATTGTTTCACGGGGACTGAGAGATGGCTCAGTGGTTAAGAGCATTGACTGCTCTTCCAAAGGTCCTGAGTTCAATACCCAGCAACCACATGGTGTCTCACAGCCATCTGTAATGAGGCCTGGTGCCCTCTTCTGGCCTGCAGGGATACACACAGACAGAATATTGTATACATAATAAATAAATAAATATTTTGAAAAAAAAGATTGTTTCACAGAAATCTAAAAATCAAGAAAATTTCTTAGTCATTTATGATTGACCTTTGGAGTTTGAAAACTGTTCAGGTGAGAGGTCGATCTAAAATCCCAGTCCCTCCAGAAGGTTCCATAACTCTTAGTGAAATGCTTGTCTTTCTTCATACCACAATCTTACCTAGTATACAAATATGTGCCCAAATTCCGCTTGACTACTCATCACAAAACATTTGCATGTGATGGACTCTTTCTTAGGCTTTGGTTATTTAATGAAACCAGGCAGAAGACAGAGAAATGCACGGGAAACTCCCACATCTTCTCAGATTCCAGTGGAGATAAGACCAAAGGATATCTGGAATACCTGACTGGCTGATTGAAAAATGGAACACTCCCAAGCCAAGAGCACTTCCTAGATCAGGGGGAAGCTGACCCTGCCTGACACAGCAGAGCTAGAGGGGCCTGTTTCCAGAAGAATCCCCGAAGTGAGAGTGAAATGTGTGCAGCTCTTTTCAGGGTCACCCGTGCTCCTGTAAGTAACCTTTCATCTACGCTTTATAGCAAGCCCAATAAAGTCACTGGCATCACCAATAAATAAATAGCAGGAGCTAGAGATATGGCTCCCTGGCTTAGAGCACTTGTGTCTCTTGCAAAGGAGCCTGGTTAGATTCCCAGCACCTGCATGGTGCCTCACAACCATCAGTAACTCTAGTGCCAGGGGATCCTACACCCTCTTCTGATCTCCATGGGCTCCAGACACACACGTGGTGTAATACATACATGCACGTAAAATATGCATATGCACAAAACAACATAAACTTTTAGAAAATCTTTTAAAATATATATATATATATATATGGTAAGCAGTGGCCCATCCAAGACATCCCAGTTACTCCAGAGGCTGGAGGGAAAAGATGGCAAGTTTGGAGACAGCCTGAGCTACATAACAAGACCCTGAATGAAAGAAAGAAAGAGCAAATATGCAAGAAAGAAACGGAGTAGAGTAGAGGAGGAAAGGGGGATGAGGGAAGGAAAGAGAAAAGAAAAGGAGAGACCAAGAAAAAAGAAAAGAAAGGAAGTGGGGGAGAAAGAAATGGTGTTTTTGTAACCGTGTACAAAGTTTTGGAAATGCTCCACTCTCTCCAGGAAATGAAATCACAGAGCAGAGCAAAGCTGAGCAAATGAATGGCAATCATACTTATTGTTCTAGGTTTAGAAAACCAATCTTGTGTAAATGGATATTTAGTTAGGAACTGCGTGCAATAATGTGGCAGGCACTATTCTAGACACCAGAAATCCACCAGGGAACAGCGATCCTCTTCCAATGGAGTTTGCACGCTAAAACAGAAAGTGCTGAGGTCTATTTAAATGCTATTTAAAACTTATTTCATAAAGATCTATAATGAAGCACAACCATGTAAGCAAACGCCCAAAGCCAGGAAGTAAAATGTAAGAGATAAAATTTTATTTGTATCATCCATCTTCAAAAAATGCAGCAATAATTTTAGAGGCTGCTTAACATTTAACTCAACTTTAAATGAGTTAGTCATGTGTACATGGAATAACCAAAGAATATTCTCCCTAAAGCATCTACACACAGAATCATGTGCTTAAGTGCGCGCGCGCGCACACACACACACACACACACACACACACACACACACACACACACCTTTCAAAAACAGTAAAGGTGTTAAGATTTAGGGTATAAAACTGCCCCATTCTGGGATTTCACAACTTCCCTGTATCCTAATTGGGATTTTAAAACTTTGAAAAGCAAATGTAAATTTAAGTCACATAAGGACCCCAAAATCAAGGCAGGATATACAAGAAATAAGTTTGCAATAAACCTAATTAAAATCCAATCCATTGTAGCATAATATTGTTAAATAAGACTTCCTCTAAAAGGCATACTCTAAAGAAAGTAATATAAACTGGGTCCAATATTTCACAGCCTAGGATCTGGGCTGAGCCTAAGGGAAGCAAAGAGTGACTTGACGTTCCAACACTGCTGTCGGCAATGGGCAAGGACACCGCACAAAGGACTGTGTCAGCTTGTGTGCAAACAGTGGTTCAATTGTGGTGGCAGGCTACCATTTCAGTATTTGAGAACTGTGCAAGCAGTATGACTAACAGTGCCTGCTGCGAGAATATTCTATGCACGTGCACTCTCCCAGTTAATTATCAAAAGAAAAGAACTCAACCAAAGAGAATTCGGCCAGTCCCTGCTGCAACACAGGTCACAGGCACCACAAATGAAAACAAAAGGTTGGGCGTGGTGGCTCATGCCTGGAATCCCAGGACTGCCTGGGCTGTACAGTGAGACCTGCCTCAGAATAATAATGACAAGTCTAATGGATAAACATTGAGAGTTCCCTAACATCAAGTGCTCTCTGCTCAATGCCACACTTTAATATTAAATTTTTTTCCTGTCTTTTGTTTTGTTTCTCGAGACAGGGTTTCTCTGTGTAGCTCTGGCTGTCCTGGAACTCACTATGTAGACCAAACTGGCCTCGAACTCACAGAGATCCATCTGTCTCTACCTCCCAAGTTTTGGGATTAAAGGTGTGCACCAACACTGCCCAGCTTTAATATTAATTTTTTTTACCTTTCTAATTGATTTATTTTTTATTGTTTTTATTGAGCTATGTATTTTTCTCCACTCCCCTCCCTTCCTCCCCACTTCCCTTCTACCCTCTCCCATGACCCCATGCTCCCAATTTACTCAGGAGATCTTGTCTTTTTCTATTTCCCGTGTTGATTAGAAATATTAAATTTTTAAACCACCACAAATTCTTAATTTGAAAAACTGGTAGACATAATTTAATATTCAGTGAGTGACAGGAACTGGTATCCAATCCTACGGGAAGAGCTGCAAAGGTCTCTGGAACTCTACTGCCAAACAGCCTTCTGAGGTGCAAACTGAGGGGGCTCTGCTGACACACTGGTCCAGGAAAGGGTCTTTTCTCCACTCAAAAGAACCTGCCTGCTTCTGGAGGCATTGGGATTCCCTCTGAAACTGCACTGCTTTTAAGGCAATACCTCTTCCAGAGGCTTTGCCTCCCATGTGTCCTCCTTTTAGGCTGGAGGTGGATCACAGAGCACAGAAACAAGGGGCGCTTGGCAGCTCCATGCTGCAGTTTTAGGTTACTGAAGGGTCCTGGTTTTACCTATCATCCTGAGTGAACTGGGTAATCCTTACTTATTTCTGGTTATGATTATAGGGGTTTGTGATATTATTGTCTGTTCAGCTGGTTTCTTGAAACAGACTCGGGCTAGCCTCAAACTTAAATTTGAGATCTTCCTAACCCAGGAGGGTAAAGTACTAATAAATGCTAATGTCCCTGGCTCTAGCATTCTATGGCATTATTGTAAAGTCCTTATTGTTGCATTACAGAAGCAAATGGTATTTAAGTAAGAAAAAGAAATAATTTTTTTCCTGCAGCTTATATTTGACAGCAGCGAAACTCTTCACCCGAATGTACAATAATAAACCTAGGCTTGCTTGTTTGGGCTCTAGTGGGAGAAACCAACACACTGGTAGCTCTTGCTTGAATCTCGCATACACTGAATGCACACAATCGAGGAACAGGTGTCCCCCACTCAGATTATCTCATAACAGGCATTTGGAAGGGTTAGGCCTAGTGTCCAAGACATCTGTTTACACATTACAAAGCGGACCTTCTGGAGCTTTCCAAGAGAAAGTTTGCTAAACTTTCTTCTAATCGTGACTGTTGCTAGAAGCTGAAGCAGCAGACGGTCTTTCCAAGGACAAGATGGTTCCTTAAGAATTACGCCTGTTCTCTCTCTGTTAAAAACTGGCCTCAGAGACTAATCACAGGGGCACATTCCTACAATCCCAGCACTCCTAAGATGAGACAGGAGGATAAGCAATTCAGGCCAGCCTGAGCTACATAAGACCTTCTCTTTATAACAACAACAACAAATTTTAAAAAGAAAAAGAAAAATCTTGGGCTGAGGGTATGCCCATAGCAGATAAAACTGCTTAACTCCTGAGCTGGCTACTCTAACAGAAGATGGCACTCTCCCTAGGCTGCTGATGCTTTTTTAAAATTTTGCTTACTTTTATTTTATGTGTGCAAGACTTCCGCCTGCACAGTGCATGCCGCTATGTCACACTATGTTCATGCTAGTGCCCACAGAGGCCAGAAGAGGGTATGATATCCCCCCGCAACTGGAGTTAAAGGTAGTTGTGACCCACCATGTAGATGCTGGGAACCAAACTCAGATCCTCTGTAAGAGCAGTCAGTGCTCTGAACTGCCTAGCCATGATGTCTCCAGCCCTGGGCTTCTTGACTAACAGAAGAAAAGCAATGGTAGTGAGCTCAATTCTTCCTATTTACTGAGCACACTTTATGCTTTGGTTACAAAAATGGATACACCATAGTCCTTAGGAAGCTCACTCTCTGAGTGTGAGGGCAGATATGGTGTATTTTGATGAACTTCATGGGGGTGGGGGTGGGGCAAACTGGGGATGGGGATGCAGAGATGAGTGAAGTACAAAAAATGGCCGAATAAATGCAAATAAGCAGGATAGTCACTAAGGCCCACTCCCCCAAACTGTTTTCCCTTTTTCCTACTTGGTGGACCTACCAATTCATTCCAAGGCTCTCCTTTGCTGCCTCCTTCTGAGCTCTCGGCTGGCTTCCATCCACCCAGCTGGGCTGAGACTCCCAAGCCTCTCTCCTTCAGCCTGGATCTCTCGCTTGGCCCTCCACAAAGCATATCCACGTCTCTGATCAACATCTCCAGCTCATACCAAGAGGTTCCAACTGGCACCTCCAACCTAGCACTCAGGTCCCAAGCTGAACACAGCTCTCCCATATTTACTCTCTTAATTACAGCCCCCACGATCTACTGAGAACCTGAGAACAAGCTACGACCCCCCAGTTGTTTGGTTGGTCCTCAAGATCTCCAGCTTCCACCCATCTTCTCTCCATCCCAGAGCAAAGGCAGGTGGCTACAGTCTGCATCTGAGCTACTGTTTGATCATACTCAAGAGGACTCATTTAGGCAAAACCACACCTTGTCCTAATTAGCCAAGTTGTCTTCCCCATTCCTATCTAGTAGAAACCTTTTAACAACAAAAATGCCTCTGTTACTTTTATAGGAACAAGGATTTGCAGTCTGACAGGACCCCTTTGCCTAGCCTTCAAGTCACAGCTTAGATATTACTTTCCCTAAGGAGCTTTACCTCCGCTGCCTCTCCCCGCCCTGCCTTCTCACTGGGCCTCCACACTGGGGTGAGCTACTGGAGCCTCTGTACATGGCTGGCACTTAAGAGTTTAAGTTAAGACTTTGGCTCTCATCTCTTCCTCATTGGGAGGGGAGCTAGCAGATTCACCATCCAGCAGGCACAGGCAGGATTTGCTTCCAGTGTCAGGCAGGCTAGGATACACAGCCACCATGAGGTAAGAGGAGAAGACATGCCAGAGAAACCTGCAGCCTCGTTTGCAGCTTACCTCCCTCAGCTCCAGTCTCTGGGCTACAGCTTCTAGGCTCTCCTGGCCGGTGCTCTCCACAGACAGAGTGAACTCCACAAACTCACTATTGAGCAGCTGGATTCGTGCAACCAGGCAGCTCTTGCTGGACACAGTGTAGCGCCGGGTGCGTTTCAATTTCAGACCAAACGGCAGTGGCATCTTCTCCCTTCGACAGTGGAGGGACCAGGAAGGACCAAGCCAGCAGTGGTGGAGCCAACTAAAAGCTCCCTCTCGAGTCAGAACAAACTCTAGTCTCCAGTTGCTCACCCAACAGCCGCCGCCGTCATTAAAAAGCAACCGAGTCTCCGAAGGCCAAGAGATGGGAGCATCCACACCAGCGCTGAAGAAAGAGGGAAGCAGTTACTATGGACTCTGCCATTAAAATTTTAAAAAGAAAAAAACAGATGTAACTGAATCAAAAAAAAAAAAAAAAGCTTTGCCTCTCTGCTGGAATAGGAAAGCTCTAACAGGGAGGTAGCAGGAAAGTTTATCAGGAGGGTTGAGGGTGGGGCCCAGGGTCAGACCCCACCCCTCATTCTACCACACTCACTTCTATTGATAGCAGCCCGGGCTGTTGGGATTAAATGAGATAATGCCCAGCACGCCTAGAACTACAAAAACAATTAGTGGTCGTCTTGCTAGTTTGGAGGAAAGGGTTTTTTTTTTAGTTTCCTAAGACTTAGGTGTCTTCAGTTCCTGATTGTGTTTAAGTGCACAGCAAGAGAACTGGTCCTTCAGGCAAATTAACCCTGAACCCAAATGGGGAGAATAATCCCATCTTTCTAACATATGGCAACTGTAAGGTTCAAAGGAGATGAAGTGCTTATCAAGAATTTCTAAAGCCCCTTCTGGTTCATCATTAACATCACCACAAAGATTTGAGTATAAACAAGTTATAAGCACCCTAAAGATGCTCGTTCTCGAATCATAGCATTCTGAAAAGCGTGTTCTGGACTCCTATCCCGGGTAGGAACACCTAAGGAGGCTGTGGACGCTCACCTAAAGAGAAGGGCGAGGTCCTAAACGCCATCCTGGTTAAAGAGGACAAGCAAGACTGGGCAAGCCCATGTAGCCAAATGCAGCGGAGGGCCTCAGCTCCGGATCCTCCGAGTCCCCTCCCTGGGAGAAAAGCAAGCGGTGTTGCCTGGCCAACAGGGAATGTCGGAAGCCTCGCGAGCCCCGGAACCCTCCGCCTGCGGCCCCGTTTCCGGGCGGACGTGCTCCAAAAGGACCGGCCCCCCTGTGATCGGAGGAGGGAGGATTTAAAGGGGCCGGCGTTAGTCCTCCAGGCAGGGAGAGATTGGTCGAGCAGTTTGAGGCTGTATCCACGTCAACAGCAGCCCCAAAACATGCTACTTTTTTAACCATACTTGTTGATGGTAACTTCTGCGGTGAGATAAACTGGGGGCGAGCGACATCTCGGGATTTTTATGTCAACTAGAGTTATTTTCTCCTAAACAATTCGACAAAAATCTCAG
Organism: Dicrostonyx torquatus; assembly: GCA_028555095.1. Taxonomy (NCBI): domain Eukaryota; kingdom Metazoa; phylum Chordata; class Mammalia; order Rodentia; family Cricetidae; genus Dicrostonyx; species Dicrostonyx torquatus. The sequence continues at coordinate 6,715,498 of JAQHUG010000055.1, read as the reverse complement.
CTATTTCCATCCCTCGCACTGCTGTCAGTCTCACCTCCGCCCCTTCCTCCGGGGATAAGTCGTTTAGCCTGGCAGGGTCCTAGCTGATTACCCGATTTGGGTGCGAGGCCGCGCGGTGGGGCAGTCTGTCCCTAAGCCTCACCAGGCAAACAGAACCCAGGCCTCAGCAGAAGCAGCTCTCTCGGCCTCACCGTCACTGAAACCTAGCTGGGTATCCTCCGGCTTTCTCCACTGCTCCCAGCATTCTTTTCTGCCCTGCTCTCCAGTCTTAAACTCAACCCCAGAGGTTTTGAGCACTCAGGCCTGCGGAAGGACTGAACTAGAAAATGAGGTTTAGACTTTGCCAAACTGAACGTCTTGGAATTCCGTTCCACAAATGCGCACTGCCATCCCTGAGCCCAAGGCAGTTGATGAGCATCTTGAGGAAATCTAAGACGAATCCTAAGCCGTCTGTGCCCTTAAGGAGATTACAGGCATCTATAATTATAGTCAGAGCTGTATCGCTAGCAAAACCATGGTCAAAGTTTCTCAAATTTTTGTTTATGTTTTGCATTTTGGAGCTCTATAGTGAGGTGATCTCCCAGCCACCATTCCGGAAAGATAAAACAAGCATAAAACCAAGGGGCAGAGAGAAATGCCAGAGGGGAAAGTAGAACCTACACCATTAAGTTAACATTTGCTGAATGCCTTCCTTGGGTAAAAGCACTGTTCCCATAGAAGGAATGGGGGAGGGGTTATAATAAGATAGCGTTTCGATCTGCAATATTTTTCAAAGTTCTTTGTTGTTTCCAGAGTATAAACAGATGAAGCAGAATTTTTTTAAAAAAAAATTGAAAACACTTAAAAAAAAACCCACACCTTAAAACGAGTTTTCACCCAGAAGATACACCAATAATGTTTCTGTAAATTTAAAAACAAAAACCATGGGTAGTATACAAAGTATTATCGCAAGAGATAAAGTTCTAGGTTTCAGACTTACAAATTGTGGTAACTGGAAATATTAAGCATGTGCAGAAAAAGATAGCTTTATATGTCCAAAGGGAGGACATCTTATTGGGTCCTGGCAAATGTGTTAATGTCTTCACTGTGAAGATGGAACTATGCCTTAAACACAGTATACTACACTACATAGCTTAATTATTAACTCTAGCTCTGATTAGGTAAACTCAAATTTCCAGTTGTTCCTGAGATTGGAAATGTTTTACAGCATTGGAGATGAGGAAAAGCCTTTTTTTCCTCTTTTCTCTTGGCAGTTGTTATAATTTGCTTGTAATATTTCTGTGTTTTTCCTCCTAAGAATGTCTGGTTTCTTGATTACTCATATAAAACCCACTGTAGCAAAAGTCCTGCTTAGTAACTTTAAAATTTATAATTGATGAATATATCTTAATGAATAAAGTTCTGTTTGAGCCGGGCGGTGGTGGCGCACGCCTTTAATCCCAGCACTCGGGAGGCAGAGACAGGCGGATCTTTGTGAGTTCGAGACCAGCCTGGTCTACAAGAGCTAGTTCCAGTGCAGACTCCAAAGCCACAGAGAAACCCTGTCTCGAAAAACNGAACTCACTTTTTAAAACCTGGAGACTATAAATGCCTAGAGATTTTGAATGGAGTTGGTTGGTTTGTTTGTTTGTTTAAGTTTTATAGTAGTATGGTAGAAAAGTTCTTTGGTCCAGTCATTCAATCCTAAATGAACAGGATACAAGTGATCCTGATTGGACATGACGATGCTAACGAGATTTGTCTCCCCTGGATGGCTCCCTTCTAAAGATTGGTAAATAAGGCGAATGTACACTTTGTTTGCCAGAAAGAAGATAGCGTTAGAATTTCTGGTAGATAATTAAAAGTAACTATAAACTTATTACTAAGTCTTCTAAAAGTTTGTATATATTTGAACCTTTCTCATTCTTTAGTTTGAAGCCAGTTCCTCACCCTAAGTCAGTGATTCTCAACCCAGAGAACATTGGTTATCTGAAGTTTTTTTTAAAAAATGCTAATTAATTAAAGGGTAATCTCTGGGAAGTGAGCCAGGTGATTTTTTTTTTTTTAAGACCTCATCACAGCCTTTAATCCCAGCACTTGGGAGGCAGAGGCAGGCGGATCTTTGTGAGTTCGAGACCAGCCTGGTCTACAAGAGCTAGTTCCAGTGCAGACTCCAAAGCCACAGAGAAACCCTGTCTCGAAAAACAAAAAAAACAAAAAAACATAAAGTTCTGTTTGACTATTACTACCAATAAGTTACTCTGGGGAGAGCTGATTTAGGTGTCAATTACTAAATGAAATAGGCTATAAACAGCCCTTAAAGGAAAAAAACAGTATAATTTCTCTACAAAACTATTCCATTGCAGAATAAGAAATATTCTGCATATTGAATTCTGCTTCATAAGTTTGCAAACGGCGGTCTGCTCTGTTAGTGAGTCCATTTTCATGTTCTTGTCCATACTCCCTTCCAAAGGTTTCTCAAATTCACTTTAAGCCTGAGTCTCACGGGATACCCACCCCAAATCCATGGAACTAGCCACATGTCCATGGAACTTGGCCACTATTCCTTTAGCATTAAATGATCACAGAAAAGGAAGTATCTGGCATTTTTAGAACTTTAAATGAATTCTATGTCTCTCACAAAACAACATTTGCGCATTGGTAATCTATAGTTAAATGGCCTACAAACAACTTTTTTCAGAGTGAAATTGCTAAACTAAAAAAGAAAGAAAAAGAAAAAGAAATCTGTCAGTAACTATTAGCTTGTAAGTGTTCAGAACGTCTTTTCTAGCATTATCAGTTATCATAAGGTTTTCTCATCGGGGGCTGGGGCTAAGACTGGCATGCTCAGAGAGGCCAATCTAATCAGGGTTTGCAGAAATCACTGAAATTTGCAGATCCAATAATTCTCCAGGAGTAAAGACGCTTTACTCCAAAACCGAAACAAGGAGTTGCCAAACCGTCCTTCCTTTATGCCCCTTGTCGCCAAAGTTATCGGGCAACTTTCATACTCCACATTCCGAGATAGTCCACATATTCCAAAAGGCACAACAATGCCCAAGATTTCAAACTCTGATCCAGAATTAAACCGCAGTCATCCGCGGAGGAGTCCGGAATAGAAGTTCCAGACTCTTTTTAGAAATGACTCCAGGAGATCAGAGCGAGCCTGCAAAACGAAGACTTCGCTCTTTGTTACGCCCCTGCCCGAGTGCCCCGCGCCTCACCTGCTCCCGCTCCCGCCGGGTCGGGGCTGCGCGCTGGCTCCCGCCTCCCCGGGCTCCGCTCGCCTGTCTGCGTCCGGGCCCACGCACCAACCTCACACCTTGCCCGCACCCGCCGGGCCGCGGCGGGACTCGCTGGGGAAGCTCAGGGGCTGGGGCCGGAGCTGCGGGGCCCGCGTCCCTCCCCCTGGGCCGGGCGCGCGGATCCGGGGAGGCGGCGGCGCGTGACCTCAGAGAGCTGGAATGCGGGCGGCGGGGCGCGGGGGAGGCCGGACAGCTGCGCCCGGCCGCCGGGGAGGGGGCGCGCCGCTGCTGTTTTTAACCGTGTGACCAGTTATTTTAAGTTTCCAAATAAAGCAGAGCTTTAAGAAATAAAAAATAAAAAAGGAAGGGAAGGGGACGTTATTTTGGGTCCAGGTAAAAAGGGATGTGGTGCTTTGAATGGTGGTCTGTAAAGTAACTGGAGTTAGTGGTGATATTCTTGTACATTGCTGAAGACGGTTCAAACCGTTCTACACCCCCCCCCCTTAGTGCCTGCTCCTCCTGTAAGTACACACAGCTCCTCCGTAGGAACTCGAGAGAAGTGGACGACTGACACAAATAGGAATGGGGCTGGAGGTACTGCTTCCCCGGAATCCTCTTGATAGGGAGCACAGAGCATGCTGGAGAGGAGAGTTCTACAAATAAGGGTGACCAGGGAAGTCATTCTGGACCTAAAGTTGGGATAGCTGAGCTTTACCTTGGGGACCACTGGAAAGGACTAACAAACCCGCAAGGTAGCTATGGGGGTAGTTTGGAGGGAAAGAGAACTGGGGAGCTGGCCCCACCCCCACCCCAGACAATTGAGACTCCTGGGGAACAGGATCCCCCAGAGAGAACAGTAAGCATACTCAGTGCAGAATCAAGCTCCAGGATCAGATTGTTTGGATTCAAATCCCACCTCCAACCCTTACTGGCAAATTCCTTAGCTTTTTGTGGACTTGCTTCCTCTCCCCAAAGCTGGGAATGGTCGCGATCCAGCAACCTTGAGTAAAATACGTGTGGAAGGTTTCACTCCATTCTAGGCCCAGCTACTAGTGCTCATCATTACACTGTATTTTTGCTGCCCCTCATCGTGGGCACATGGCATCAGCTCCTCAGTGTCTTTCCCTTTCAGCTACCCCATGGTTAGTTACCTCTCTCTCTCTCTCTCTCTCTCTTTCTCTCTGGTTTTTTAGTCCTTTCCAGTGATCGCCCAAGGTGAAGTTCAGCTAGCAGACCTCTAAGTGATCTAGAATGGCTGGCCCCCTGGCCACCCTTACTGCTCTCTTCTCCCCGGCATGCCTGCTGCATGCTCCCCATCGAGAGAGGATCTGGGCGGCACCTCCAGACCCTTCCCATTTGCGTCAGCCCTCCACACCTCTCCAACTCAATCCGGGACTCTACTTCCAAGACACAGTTCTAGCCACCCTGTAGCGGCCGCGCTTGGCTGGATTATTAAAAACTGTTTCACGGAGGCTTCTTTTATATCTCCTGGAATTACGAGGGAAGTACTGGGCGGACAGTAGGCACTAAATAAAAACGTGTTAATTGAATCGGGAAGAAAATGAAAGAATTTTAAAAATAGAAAATGATCATAAAACCCAAGTGGTGCTTTAGACAACTGAGCTGAACTTCTTCACAGTCTACAAATGTCAGCTCCCAGCCACGCACTTCAGTTCTATTTTCCCTCATGTTAATTTGGCAGAAACATTCCCACAACAAGGCAGGAGGACAACCCCTCCCAGGTATTAGGTATAAGACAACTATTAACTTACACTTCCGACGAAAGAGAGTGAGGTCATTTATATAGTTCAACCCCAACATACACAAAGTAATTGTTAAGTGAAAGCCTTACCAGCCTGCCTGCTGGACATCCAGCTCTTCTGGAGATGGTTATTTGAGTTCTCTGTATCTGCACAGAGATATGGGCTACTATACCCACATGTGCACATGCTTACTTCTTTTTACCCAGAAAGCGCTACATCATACACTCCTCAATTGAAGGTAATTCTTTTGTTTTTTGTTTGTTGTTGTTGTTTTTAAAATATTTATTTATTATGTATACAATATTCTGTCTGTGTGTATGTCTGCAGGCCAGAAGAGTGCACCAGACCTCATTACAGATGGTTGTGAGCCACCATGTGGTTGCCAGGAATTGAACTCAGGACCTTTGGAAGAACAGGCAATGCTCTTAACCATTGAGCCATCTCTCCAGCCTTGTTTGTTGTTTTTTAGAGACAGGATTTCTCTGTATAACCTTGGCTGTCTTGGAACTCAAGCTGTAGACCAGGCAAAAGTTATTAATATTATTATTATTATTATCTTGGTTTTGAGACAGGGTTTCTCTGTGTAGCCCTGGCTGTCCTAGAATTCAGAGATCCTCCTGCCTCTGCCTCCTGAGCGCTGGGATAAAAGGCGTGCACCACCACCACCGGGCATCAATTTTTATTAAAATATACAAATACAAATTAGAGAGAGTGCTGGAAAGATGGTGGTTCAGCAGGTACAGGCAAGCACTGTTCTTTCAGGGGGCCTGTGTTCAATTCCTAGCTTCTGTGTGAGGTGGTTCATAACCTGTAACTCTAGCTCCAAAGGGGACCCAACACCTCTAATGTCTGCCTGTATCTGCGCTTGTATGCACATATCTACCCCTTTCAGATACACACATACAATTAAACATAAATCTTCAACAAAACTGTAAAAAGGAAGGAAGGAGGAAAGGAAGGAAGCAAGCAAGCTCTGACATAAAATAAAGAAAGACAGGACAAAACTGTGGTCTGGGAGATCCCCTGACTATTATTAAGGATGTATTTTTATGCACATGCATGTTTGTTCGTATGACATGTGTGCACATAAATGCAAATGTTGTTGGAAGCTGGAAAAAGACTCTGAATGCCCTAGAGCTGAAGTTGCAGGTCCAATGTGGGTGCTAGGAACCCAACATGGACCTCTGCAAGAGCAGTGCATGCTCTTCATTGCCTCCAGCTCCTCAAGAAGTATTTTCTTAGGAGTTAAGTTAATTTGCTTTGGTATCTTGGTGACCATCCATCATATATTACTACATGAATTATCATTCACTGTCAGAATCAAGACTTGCTTCAGCCTACAAAGACAAGAATGCTAGAGAGGGGTGGAGATTAGAACCAAAATGGGAGATGTTAGGGCTGGAGAGATGACTTAGTGGTTAAGAGTACTTATTGCTGTTGTAGAGGAACCGGTTCAATTCCTAGCACTCACATGGTAGCTCACAGGCATCTGTAGAGCTGGTTCCAGGAGCCCTGACAGGTGCAATCACCTTTTTTCCTGAAATTTTGGCCCTTATCTCTGACTCCCTCACTCAGCACTGGGCTAGGTACAACACTTCCACACATTCAGGAGTGGTGATTTTTGAGGACCAGTTCTCTTGGACCTCAAGAAAGTGATGTTGGCCACATTTGCATTGAAATGGCCAGGACAATAGAAAGGGTGCCAACCTCATAGCCACAGAGACAGACTGGTGTGACAGTGATTCCCAACACTCGGGCTTTGTTTTAAACAATTTTATTTATTATTTTCATGGCCAGGGTGGGGCTGTTGCATGTGTGGAGGTCAGAGGACAACCGTGTGGAGCTGGTTCTCTCCTTTACTCACATTCCAGAGATTGAACTCGGGTGTCCAGACTTGCATCATGGAAGGAAGGCAGTGCTGTTGCCCGCAGGCCCCGAGCATCTATAGATTCTGATCCAAAGGCAGACATACCATTTGAGATTCAGCACTGAAGAGAAACATCTATTCTCTCTCTGCGTGTACTAGAAGCTGGTGTTTTGCATGGAGAAAGACAAACAAGATGCATGTCTTGCCCCTTCAAGGACTCATCCTGTGAACAATAGGTGACGTGAAATAAGAAAACTTACACAAAGGTATAACCCAAAAGGATTGATAATGCCTAGTTAATCATTGTGAGGATCCTGTTTGAGTCTGGAAAGACAAATATAAGGTCACTAAACATTCAAGGAAAATAAAACCATTCCAAGCTGGGGAAGAACAACCACCCCTGCCTCCCTTATTCCACAGGCTGGTACAGCAGGCTCTCATGCTCTCGCTCTCTCTCTCTCTCTCTCCCTCTCTCTCTCTCTCTCTACACACACACACACACACACACACACACACACACACACACACACACCCCATAAAATCCATCTGAAATGTAGCCCTGAGGGGAGACTGGAAACACAGGGGGCACCATTGTTAGAGAACTTAGGCTTTGCAGAGCTGAAGCTGGCACTCAGGTCCTGCCAACTTCATAACCAAGGCTCCTTTTCAGTTCTCTCCTCTGTCTGGAAGGTAGCCAAGAACCCTCTTAGCTGGCACTGTAGTTCATTGTGATCTGGCTCTCATACTATCCCTTAGGAGAAAAATATGCCATTTGTCATGGGCCAGTTTATTCTTTTGTGAGACTAATACTTCCAGTCCCTTCAAGGATGTGGATTGTGAGGTTGTATCTTACAGGGAAGCACCCTGAACAGCCTCCAATCCCTAAGTGCCCTTGGCCTAGTGGGGACACTCTCTATGACTCAGACTCTTTATCCTCTGAGATCTGAACATGTTTGAGTTCTCAAATACCCTGCAATGCTCTTCCATAAATGTAAGCTGGTTGTCCTAAAAGAGAACCCTGTCTTCAACACCTTTAATAAATTCCTTGTTATAAATTAAAAACAAAACAGAACAGGATCTTGCTATCTTGCTATGTTGCCAGGTTGGACTTAAACTCATGATTCTCCTTCCCCAGCTTCGCAAGTACTGGGACTGCAGACATGTGCCACAATGCCTGGCTTTGAGTGTGTGTGTGTGTGTGTGTCTGTGTGTGCGCGTGCGTGCGTACATGTCTGTATGTGGAGGCCAGAAGTAGGTGTTGATGTCTTCTTCAATTGTTTTACCTCTTATTTCTAAGGCAGGGCCTCTCACTGGACCAAGGGCTTGCAGATTTGCCTAGACTAGCTGACCAGCAAGCCCTAGGGATTCCCCTGTCTTCAGTTCCCCAATTCAGGGATTACAGGCACATAACACATGGGTGCTGGGGGCTATTGAGGTCTTTATGTATGGCAAATACTTCACTGACTGTCTCTCCAGACTTCTGGGTACCTTTTAGTGGAAATGCTCTTGGCTCTTTTTACACAAGATTTTCCAATAGTAACTAAATTGTTGAATGCCAATTTGCTTAAAGTACAATAAACTTGTTCCTGTTCTTAGTGATGGAATGGTGGAGAAAAGAAAACAAGTTAGAAGACTTACCTGGCTTTTGAACTGTGTGATGAGTACAGAGACGTGGTTCTACTCACCTGTGGGCTCTGGCTCTTACCACATTGTCTGGCTCAGTGCAGGCATTTAATTTTTAATCAACAAACATAACGCTGGTGGGAGCCAGGCACAGGTCGAAATGCTTTGCAAATATTAACTTACCTCCACCTTATATAAGAACCCTTTGCAGGAGAAAAAATATTATGTCTATGCTACATATGAGGAAACTGAGGCCCAAGGAAAAGAGGCAACTTTCTTAAGGTCTCGGAGAGAGTGGCAGAGCTGCACTCAAACCCAGATAGCATGGCTCCAGGGTCCCTGTTCTCTGTCACTCTGCTCCTCTCATCAATGTTTCATGACTCTATGGTCAATGGATTTACCCAGGAAAAATGCCTTTGTAAATTAAGTATCTGATTTCTTTTAATCTATAAATATTTGATGTTTATTATGTGCTTACCATTCCAAAAGAACTTCTGTAAAATATAAAAGACACATGGGACTCCGTTGATCATTTTTGCTAGGGAGAATGAACACATACATAGAAAACATATGCCATCATATTAGTTTCCATATAGATGATGGAAGAATTTGGAAGATTACAGGCAACTGTTGAGGGGCCCATGGCAGACAGACTCTGTAACCCTGTGGTTACTGCTCTTTGATAATGCCTGTGATTGTGGGTTGCTTTAACTAGTGGGTACAGTAAAGACAAGAGATTTTGCAGATATAAAGAAGGTCCTAATTCACTTGATCTAAGTATCAGGCTTAGATGAACCCAAATGAATGAGATGAAAGTCCTTGACAGAGGAACCAAGGTGTGCTGGGAGGGGATTGTATCTTTGCTAAATTAAGGTAACAGCTACTTGGCAAGGAACTATGGGCCAATTTTTTTTTTTTTTGGTTTTGTTTTGTTTTTTGTTTTTTCGATTCAGGGTTTCTCTGTAGCTTTGGGGCCTGTCCTTGAACTAGCTCTTGTAGACCAGGCTGGCCTCGAACTCACAGAGATCCGCCTGTCTCTGCCTCCCGAGTGCTGGGATTGAAGGTGTGGGCCCACTGCCCATCACATTTCTTCTTAGACCATCTCTTCTAGATCATAGCTGGCAAGAAGATGAAGCCTTTGCTCATAAAGATCCCAGGAGCCGGGTGGTGGTGGCGCACGCCTTTAATCCCAGCACTCGGGAGGCAGAGGCAAGCAGATCTTTGTGAGTTCGAGACCAGCATGGTCTACAAGAGCTAGTTCCAGCGCAGGCTCCAAAGCCACAGAGAAACCCTGTCTCGAAAAACAACAACAACAACAACAACAACAAAAAGATCCCAGGAAATCCTTTCCTGATAAGGAGCGTGACATGGGATTCTCTGTTAGTCAAATCCCAGATGTGAATACAGCCTGTCTGCAGCTCTGAGGAGGCCTACCGAGATGCCAAGTTTAAGATGAAAGCACTCTGCCTAGACTAACTGATGAAAGCTGCAAGATGAGAAACATGGATATTCCAAACTGCTACACCTGTGCTCACTCGTTATGCACCGAGAGCTAGCTAATGGAAGCTCATTCTTAAGGAGCTAGGCACAGTTGGTGCATGCCTGTAATCCGCGTACTGGCATGAGGAATCTGAGTCCAGACCTATTGAGGCCATGCCACAAGGCCAACACCAAAATCTAAAAACAAAACAAATCACTTAGAAACTTGAGGAATGGGGAGTGGGGAGAACGGAAACTTCTCTAGATGTCTATGCTGAAACGAAAAGAAAAAGATTCTTACATGTTTTGTGATCAGGGACAAGGAGAACTAATGAAGTCCACTGTAGAAATACATTTACCTTGGAGGTGATAAAGATGGCTTTGGGGTTGGAGAGATGGCTCAGTGGCTAAGAGTACTGCCTGTCCTGAGTTCAATTCCCAGCAACCACATGGTGGCTCACAACCATCTGTAATGAGATCTGGTGCCCTCTTCTGGCCTGCAGGCATACATGCAGACAGAATACTGAGAATACTGTATACATAACAACAACAACAACAAAAAGACGGCTTTGCCCTGAAAAGCTGAATTTAGAAGGGAATAAAATGGACGTAGTTACTTAGAATTTGGGAGTGGGTGTTCAGGTGAGAACACAAGGTAAATGGTAGAGTTGGTCTTTATTAGTCTGAAAATGACAAATGAGATAAGTGAGAGATTGACCTACTTGTGTCTCTAGGAAAGTGTCGCTTATGCTAAAGAACTCTGAGATCTGTTCAAATCAACCACTCTGAGTGGTAAGCTCCTCCAGCGTGTGCTCTGAGCACCCCTTGACGCTCAGTCTCCGATAAACCAGCAGAGATGCTAGGAGCTCAACAACTTGACACCTATTAGCAGTTACTGGACTGTCCCTTGATGCCCTGGATACCTTGACCAACCAGCCAGACTACTCTTACTCCAGCGCCCACAGTCCAGAAACAGCCATGCAAAGACTGCAGGTGGTCGTCCCAGCTGCGGAGTGCTGGGCTGTAACCAAGGCTGTTTGAAATATTTTGTACCTGATAGTTTGCGATCCTGAGCCTCGAAGAACTTCAAAGAACCTGCAATTATTTCTTCCCAGGCCAGAGGGCAAGCACTTCTCCTTGTGGTTTAGCAGAGGGACGGCTGCGATTGGGGCTAAGAGGCAAAGTTGTGATTAGTCCAACGTATGGCTGGGCTCGGTCAAAACAAATAGCTGTGATTAAGCCAAACACCCCAATTTGAGCTCCATAAGCGAGCTACTCCGGCCCGGGAGACGCTCTCCTGTGCTCCTTCCCCTAGGGTTCCAACAGTGGGCCTAACATGAGACTTTCTGTCAAGTGCTCCTTTCTCCCCCACTTTCGGTTGTATGGACCAAGAGAGCGGCAGCAGACGGAAGAGCGAGTGCACTGCCAGGATAAGGCGGAAGGAGGCAGATGCAGAGAGGGAGACAGCAAGAGGTGTAGAGCACTAGAGAGACTGCAGGCCCTGGTCACAAGAAAAACCTGTGAGAATTGAAGGGTCTCCAGGGCCAGAAGTGTCAAGTGGCTGGCCGAGAGCTTTAACTGGCTGCTACCAAAGCCTGAGGACTTGAAGAAGCTGCAACCCCAACCTGTAGGCCCAAGGAGCTCAAATACATGCAGGGATAAGAGTCCCACTATCCTAGGCCTGCACACCAACTCTAACACTAGAGGGCAGCACTTGCCGCTCACTTGTAACACTAGAGGGCGCCACTTGCCACTCTTCGAGTTACCTGTAGCTGTAGCGGGTTGATTAGCTAACAATAGAGGAGTCCTGGAAATAAGTGTCCTCCAAAGAAGCATTTCAGAGAGGAAGGGGCAGGAGGAGGATTCATCTTGGGTAAAGCACACTGGTAGTATGGGAGAAAAAAGGCAGAACCAAAGCCAGGAGAGCAAGGACGTTTAGAATTACAGTGGCAACACCTCTAATCCCAGCACTCAGGAGGCAGAAGCAGGTGGATCTCTGAGTTCGATGACAGCCAGAGAGAGTTCCAGGATTATCAGGGCTACACAGAGAAACCCTGTCTCGAAAAACCAAACCAAACCAAACAAACAAACAAAAAAACACCACCAACAACAACAAAAACCCTGTAGAATTAAAGTAAAGGCATGCTGGATGGGTTCTGCTGCTACTCTGGATATGGCCCCTCCACCTCACCAAGTCTAACGACAGACAGAACGTTTCTGGAAGAAAATGAAAACTTCAAGAGTTAACAATCTGTATCGATCCCATACTTGAGGTTAGATTTGAACTCAGATCAAGACCCATGATGTTCGCGCTACCCATCCTTATAACCTATAGGAGACTAAAATCAGCTAGAAATCATGAAAGGGAAGAAAGGAGGTTCCCCTGGTTTAGGAAGGGATAGGAGAAGCCAGGGTACCTGCACACCATTGTCCCCTGTGCGGCCAGCAGAGGGCGCCGGAGCACAGGTCCCAGACCCGCTGGGGACGTTCGTGCGCATGCGTGCGTGCAGACGCATGCGCGCTGGCTCGCGCTTGCACGGGGGCGCCAGCAGGGGCGGGGACACGCAGAGCGCACGGTCGGAGGCGGAGCGGCTGCGGCGGTGGTGGGGGGTCAGGCTGCAGGGTGGCAGCCCGCGGCGGGCTCCAGGTAACCGAAACGCCGCGCAGTGCTAATCCGGCCGCCCGCCGCGGAACCATGGAAATCGGCACCGAGATCAGCCGCAAGATCCGGGTGAGGCCCGCGTTGGCGGGCGGCGAGCGGGCGGTTGCCAGGAGTAACGGGGCGGGTGGGCCCGGCCTGCCGCGTCTCCTCGGCGCGGGCCGCCTCTGACAGGGCGCAGGCGCGGCGGCTCGGGGAACATCAGCGGCCCCTGGGAGCCACCGGGGCGGCGACTGAGGAAAGCGCCGCGAGGGGGTCGGGCGTCCCTTCCCCCACCTTCCCTGGGCGGGGAGCCGGGTGGGGGGGTCGCTTTCTCCTGTCGGGGTTTTCACAGGCACCTTTGCTGTTTTTTTTTTCCTCTCCCTCTTTCCTCCTCAGAGTGCCATTAAGGGGAAATTGCAAGAATTAGGAGCTTACGTGGGTAAGTTGTCATTCGCCTAACTATAATGGAAGCCTTGCAACTGATTGGATGTGTCTGCGTGAGTCTGCCCACAGCTCTTTGGGTGGTCTACCTTGAAATTGAAGATTCCCAGGTTTCCTCCACCCTCGTTTCATTGAACCATCCATAGCAGCACCCCGAGTCCCCACCCAACTCCACCCCCCGTGTCCTGTCTAAAGCGTTATTTTCGAATAGCCTAATCTTTTTCTTCCGCCTAGGCTGTCGTTTTCTAAACCCATAATGTTTGTTCGAATCTTGTTCTGCTTTTCTCGTTACTTTCGTCATGACCTTTAATTTCAGATCTATCATCTTGGATATGAACGCTTGATGCTTCTGGCGTTTGCCACAGAGCTGGTTCAGTGAGTTTTATGTTTTAGGTTGTTTTTTTTTTTTTTTTAAATGTTCTTCCTACTCGAACCTGACTGAAGTTCATTTTCCTCTCTTGTTTTAAGAGAGTTTACTTTGGACAGTGTGTAGCTGTCCCATATATACAATAAGTCACCACTAAATGTGAGTGATAATGTTTCCAGTTGTACAAATAGAAACAAAGGCTTTGGATACTTGAACCGGGTTGTAGGAAGAGACCTGGTCTGACTGTACAGCTAGTGGCTACAGGTGTAAATTGTGGGTAACTTGGGTGTTGGAGACCTTTACGGGCCTGTGGAGTCAAAATTGTTTTCGTAATAGTTATAAGGCTTGGCTTTTCGCTATGTTTACATTTGGATTACATGAGAGCAGTGGTTAGAAACCTAAGTTAAGGGTAGTCATGCCAAGTTGTCCTAGAATTAATTCTTAGTCAAATTACTTCTTGTAGTTACAAAAGGAAACCAGTTCCATTTAGGATGTTATTAATGAAACAGTTAATATGATGTTTTTAAAATTGGCTTCTCAACTGGGAGGTGAGAGCCCAGGATTTTAATCCCAGCACTCAGGAGCGGAGGCAGAGGCAGGCAGCTCTCTGTGAGCTCCCGGCTGGCCTAGCCTACAGAGTCAATTCCAAACGTCCGTCCTTTTAGGATTTGATTGTGAGTACACAGAAGTGCTTGGGAAGCAGTGGCACTCGGAGCTGATAGGCCTGCTCTAAGGAAGGCATTAGTGATTTTGAACTAAGGTTGACAGTTGACTGTGCTAGCATGTCAACGTGATCCAAGCTAGAGGCATTTGGGAAGAGGAGGCCCGGCTTGAGAAAGTGCCACCACCACCAGACATGTTTGTGGGTAAGGCTGTGGGGCATTTTCTTGATGGGTGTGGGAGGGCCAGTTTACTGTGGCTGGTACCACCCCTGGTATGGTGATTCTAGGTGCTTAAAAAAAGAAAAGCAGGCAGAAAGCCAGGCATTGGTGGCGCATGTCTTTAATACCAGCTCTCACCTGTAATCCCAGCACATGGGAGGTAGAGGCAGGTGGATCTCTGTGATTTAGAGGCCAGCCTGGTCTACAGAGTGAGTTCCAGAAACCCTGTCTTGGAAAACTTGAAAGCAGGCAGAGCAAGTCAGGAAATAGCTCTCCTCCATGGCCTCTGCATCAGTTCCTGCCTCCAGTTCCTTCCCTGACTTTCCTGGATGATGGACCATAGCTGTAAGATGAAGTAAACATTCTCCTCATCAAGTACCTTTTGTTCTATCACAGAAGTGGAAACTTTTCTACCTTCTAAGAAGTGATAAACTGGTTTTGTGCACTTAGGTATTTGGTAAACATGAAAAAAATGCCAATAGTTTTTATTGCCAATGACAAGTTGAGCTTTCAAATGAAAACGAAAACTTTGAAGTTTGGGTTTACCTCTGTGAACTGGAGAGCTTCTCAGAATGGAAAGACTTTTGTGATGAAAATACAGAGGTGTGACACTGTGGCTTCATAGAATGAAATGTATCAACATGTCCTTGGTTCACTAGTATTTTCCAGGTGACCAGTACATATTATTAAATATGCAAAAGTTAAAGGATGCATAGGTGGATTTCCTTGCAACAGTACAAAGAGTTAATTGGTGGTGTATTAGATTCTATATTGCTCATAAGTTGCCTCTTAAGTTTTTGTATGGTATCCACAAGTTCTAGAAAGGCTTTTAAAATACTCCAAGTATGGACGTGTAGGACTAGATTTTCTTTGCATTCCCCAATATTAAACAACTTGACCACAGATTAGATGCAATAAACGGAGATTTAGAATTCATTTGTCTTTTAGACCAGATAGCAAAAAGATTTGTGGAAGTAGAAAGCAATACCACGCTTAGAGCTGTGTTTTTTTTTGTCTGGGAGACTTTAGTTTTCAAAAAACTATTAGTTAATATAATTGGGCTACCAGCTTGTAATTGGTATATTAATAATTAAATCCTTTAAAATTTCTCTATTTTAAATTCATGTCGTTAATATTAGTAGATACAATTCACATCAACCAAAGAAGGACCCTGAGACTGAACAGGCTAAGAATTACTAGTTTATGAATTATAGCTGATAGGTGGATTTCAGGTTTGTTTCGGGATTGTTGTGACACTCCTCATGGGCATGAAAAATGAAGCTGAACCTGGACCTTCTTAGGTTTGTTTCTTTCATTTAACACTTAATGGGCTCCAGCTGTGAGAGATCTACCTCTCATGTGGCAAATTAGTAATGGCCAGTGTGGGACATAAGCACCTGTTCATTGAGGCAGATTCATCCCTGTCCCTTACCAGAAATTCTAAGCCAAATTTCTTTTTTCTTTTCTTTCTTTTTTTTAAAAAAATATTACCCTTATAGTTGCATTTGTTTCTGAAAATACTGGTGGGGTTGGAGCGGTGGTATTGCCCTGGGAGAGCGCTGCACTGGAGCCTGTCAGTAGCAGGATCAGGGGCTCAGGTTTGGGGGTCCTTGGTGCTTCTGTTAGGGAAGGATGGATGGTCCCGTCCCACCTTCCCTCCTTCCCCTTTACTTGATCTTAGGTTCCCATAAGCTCTTAATACCATCCTTCCCCAAAACTGGAAATTCCTTAAAGCTAACTAGTTCATGATGGGTTCTAGCAGAGGGCCTGGTGTTTACTGACTGTCAGTTAACAGATGTCATCTTCCATTTCTTTGAAATAAAGCATGGTCATTTTAGTGTTTGCAGTTAGTTACCTTATTATTTGAAGTTGGCTATACCTCACTGTATGGAACAGGGTGGCTTTTGTTTTCTTTGAGGTGGAATCTCATACTGTGTAGCTCAGGCTGGCTTGCCACTCATGATATAGCTTGTACCAGCCTCCAACTGATCCTCCTGATTCTGCCTCTGGGTGCTGGGGTTGCAGTCACACACTACTACTAGTCCCAGCTCTCACTTTTTTTTCTCTCTCTCTCTCACATTTCTTTATACCTGAAAAGAGTCCCAGAGCTCTGGAAGGTTATGAAGACAGTTTTTTGTTTGTTTGTTTGTTTTGTTTTGTTTTTCGAGACAGGGTTTCTCTGTGGCTTTGGAGCCTGCACTGGAACTAGCTCTTGTAGACCACGCTGGTCTCGAACTCACAAAGATCCACCTGCCTCTGCCTCCCGAGTGCTGGGATTAAAGGCGTGCGCCACCACCGCCCGGCATGAAGACAGTTCTTCAATAATTATTTGAGTATTTGTTTTTCAAAGTATTGGGTGGAGTACAAAGAAGAACCACCGTTCTTTAAAGCCTGTGCTTATGTGGAGCAGCTCAGTGCTGCAGCATTTCACAGTCTAGTGTTCTTTTGTTTGTTTTTGTTTTTCTGTTTTGTTTTTGTTTTTTTTTAACAGACCTTTTATTTTTCTTGTATAAAAACCGTAATGTGGTAGCCATACCTGGAGCCTGGGTCCTCTGAATAGAGACTCTGGTGTGGGTTTTCACATGTTGGTCAGTGAATTCCTGATAAGGAGACTTAGTGAATACAGTCTCTTTTTAGAGGTCGGGGGTCAGGTAACTGTAGGTCTTAGAGATGGCATCAAAGGTGGCCTTAGCAAAGTTACCTAGGGTGCCAGTTTAGTCCCTGGCTGATGTGTAGTAGTCATCAATACCGGCCATCAGCAGTAGCTGCTTGGACACAGGAGACTGCCAGTGCCTCTGGGGGCAGGGATGAGACACACCAACACAGAGCCACAGCGGCCTGTCACTTTGTGTGGTACAGTGTGGAGCTTGCCAATCTTGTTCCCCCAGTAGCTTCTCCATACCGGGACAATGGAAAGCTTGGCCAAGATGATGGGCTCCTCGGATCTACCTTCGTGGAACACTTAGCACCGAGATCAACATGACCATTGTAGTCCCCAATAGCAACGGAAGCCTTGAACCTAGTCTGCTGACCTGCCCTAGTCTGCTTTTTACTTTTTTATCTTCAGAACCTCATCCTTTAGGGACTCTCCCAGGAAAAAAATCAATAATCTCAGATTCCTTAATGTCCAAGGAGAACAAGTAGATCTCCTCTAGGGACTTGATGTTCATCTCCTTACCCAGGCGGCCCAGCTTGGTGATGGGGATCAACTCCTTGTCTTCGGCTTCACCTTCGGTCTTCGTGAGCCTCGTAGCCTTGACCATGACTGTGGCCCCTAAGCCACTGCCGAATCCTCTGTGCAAGCCATCACGGCCTCCGAGTCTTCCAGGCCCCCCTACTGCATTATTGGTGTTTTCAAGAAGTGACAGTCCAGTTTTTATTCACACCACAGAGGAGAGCTTCTCTGAACCTTCTTAGCTTTTACTGCTGCCCTCTATTTCCAGTATGCTAATTCAAGATGTATTTCAGAGGTCTATCTGAACTGTCAAAGAAGAGTTTATGGTCACATGCTACTTTTGCATTAGGTTCTTAATTTCCATTGTATTGTCTACTCAGAAAACAATATGTGACTTCTAAAGGCTTTGCTGAGAAATAATTGTTAGTTACATATATTTTCTTATTAGTATATTTGGTATGTTTTAATGTGTATATATCCAGAACATCACCAGTCAAATCTACTAGACTGGGTATAGCTGTCTAACACTGTGCAAGCTCCCATGCTTGAATCCAAGCACCACTTAAAAAAAAATACTCATTAATCCTCTCCCTTCCCAAATTTTCAGTAGCTCCTTTGGCTTTGTAACCTGTTTTTACTCCTTTTTTTTTTTTTTTGTTCCCATTCTATACCAAGACAACCACTGATCTCATGAAATTTAAGAAAATACAATTTGATACAGTGACAGTCATTTCATTGGCACTGTGAGAGGAAGAATAGCCTATCTGTCCAAGTGTCTTAGCAGTCCTCTCTGTTCACACTTTCTGAGTTAGTAGTGTTGGATCATAGTAGGTATATAAATATAAATATGTCATATAAATAAAGATTAGTTTATCTATTACAATTACAGTGAGAGCTTTTTTGATACTTTCGCAAAAAAGATTGGCCACCTTATTTACATTTCCTTCTTTATTGCATGCTTCCATGAAATACTGCCTTCTCTTTTGTCCTGCGTCTATACTGGAGTTTGGGTGTTTTCTTTCTTTTTAATGATTTATTTATTATTTTATGTGATTGGTGTTTTGTCTTTATGTATGTCTGTGTGAGAGTGTTGGACCCCCCCGGAAAGTGGAGTTACAGACAGTTGAGAGCTGCTATATGGGTGCTAGGAATTGAACCTGGATTATCCAAAGAGCATCCAGTGCTGTTAACATTTGAGCCGTCTCTTTCACCCCTAGATGTTTTCCTTTGAAACAAGTGTCTGGCAGATGAAACTTCCTTTCTGTTTATGTGGAAGTTATGAGTATTTTAGTCATTAAGGAAATTTTAATAAAGACATGTTTGAAGTTGGATGTGGAGGTGTATGTTAGTAATCTCAGTATTTGAGAGGGCAGAGGGAAAAGAATCATGACCCTCCCATGGGCCATATGTCTGGGATGGGGTAGATAGACACCTACTTTTTTCAGAAAGAAATTAATTTTCTCATCACTTTGCTTCTTTTTCTTTCTTTCTTTTTTTTTTTTGGTTTTTTCAAGACAGGGTTTCTCTGTGGCTTTGGAGCCTGCACTGGAACTAGCTCTTGTAGACCAGGCTGGTCTCGAACTCACAAAGATCCACCTGCCTCTGCCTCTTAAGTGCTGGGATTAAAGACGTGTGCCACCACCACCCAGCTTCACTTTGCTTCTTTATTGAAGTGTTGGGCTTTTTACTGGCAGTCATTATGTAGGGTTGCCACTGTCCGGAAGAAAAGTTGAATTGCCTTTTAGCTTTTTTTCCCTCCTTTGATATTAGCAGTTGAACTCTTGGCATTGTACGTACTGCAGAGTTGTGTAATTTTAGTGTGTATGATGTTGCTGGAAGTTTATTACATGGAGTAATTGCAGCCTACCTTTACTAAGCAGAAGCATATTCTCTAGTGAAAGAGTGCTGTGTAAGAACAGAAAACAATGCAATTATTGGTGATAATAATTGTACCTTCTAAAAGTGTCTGAAGTTGATGAGAATTGAGAAGACTTCTTACAAAAACTGGCACATTCTCTTAGTTGATTCTGTGACCATGGATGCCTAATTTTATCACTAGAAATGCAGTTTCCTCCAGTTCCTGGCCTTCTATTATGGAAGTACTTTTGGCGTAAAGGGGGAAATTGGGAGCTGAGCTTCCTTGTCCAACCTATGTTAGAGTGAGGTACCAGTTCTCAAGGCTGTTTTTCTGTTTTTAAGCACATTGATTTTGAGCAAAAGAAAAATATTGAGGAAACACTTAAAAGTTTGGTATACTTTTCCTTTTAACTAGATGAAGAACTTCCTGATTACATTATGGTGATGGTGGCCAACAAGAAAAGTCAGGACCAAATGACAGAGGACCTGTCCCTGTTTCTAGGGAACAACACAATTCGATTCACCGTATGGTATGTTTCTGAATATCTGTGCCTCAGAGCAAAGTCAGAGTTGGTATTCTATCTATCTAGAAGGAGTTCTCCGCAGTCTTGTGAGGTCATTGTGGAGAGGCATTCTCTGGACTGTGCAGCACAAGCCTCTGGAGGTTTCTCCATCTGTCAGTGGGAATAGTAAGTCACCTGCTGTCTGTGAGGATAACTTTGCTGGTGCATCAGAGTGTTTACAGATATGCCTGCACCGAAGGAGCCCTTGATGTGTGTTCGTGGGTTTGTATTATTGCCTTCTACACTTCATCATCCCCTCCCGTCACCCCCTCCACACACTCCCCAGCACAACCACTTACAAATAGTGAGCTCCGCATTTTGAGCTAGGCTTCCTTTTGACTTTCATGGGGATAACTTTTTTCCTTTTGTTTTTGTTTTAAGCTGGCTATTTCTGACACATGCATGTCCTCATTTGACAAACATCTTGGTCATCTTTACAATTTGAAATTTCAAATAAGCAACTTATTTTTTCATATAAAATATTTATGATTTTATCAAACTACACGTTCCCTTAGTTGAGAATAAGCATAAGATTCAGTTTAAGAAGCCCAGCTTCGGGGTTGGAGAGATGGCTCAGTGGTTAAGAGCACTAGCCGCTCTTCCAGAGGTCCTGAGTTCAATTCCCAGCAACCACACGGTGGCTCACCACATAAACCATCCTCTAATCTGGGGCTGGAGAGATGGCTCAGTGGTTAAGAGCACTGACTGCTCTTCCAGAGGACCCGGGTTCAATTCCCAGCACCCACATGGCAGCTCACAACTGTCTGAAGATCCAGTTGCAGGAGATCTGACACCTTCACACCAATGCACATAAAATAAAGTTAAATAAACCATAAAAATATTTAAAAAAAAAAAAAGAAGCCCAGCTTCAGTTATCAGGCTTAAGGTAGAGCAAGAATGGGAAAGGATAATTAATGCTTGTCTGAGGACAGGTAGGAGGTACTCATAAGAAGGCCCACTGACTTAAGACCCATCAGCTACAGTGAAAGCTGATGATGGAGCAAAATTGAGTGAGCACTTAGCCTGCTTAATTTGAGTAGAAAGCACTAAGGGAGACGGTGCCTGTTCACATCTTGACTCTTAGGGAAAGAGTATCTTCACAGTGTTTTGGCAGCTGTATGCTTTATGGCTCTTACAGCAACACTATTTGAAAATCTGTGCAGAATTTTCTGCTTTATATTGCATATTTTGGAGCGCATTATTAAGAGTACAGTAATCCTTAGGTGTTTAACACACTGCTTCATTGTGTATATATACTCTACTTAATACATAGCTCACTCTCAATTGATCATGGTGTTCTCGACTGAACTTTCTATTATACTATGACTGAATACTTTCTTTAAAGTCATCAGTAGTTCAGGAATTTGTTTCGTAAGTATTATTGTAACCTGACCTTTGACTAAACCTATAGATCACTGGGGGTTTGCAGTCCATCTGATCTAAGCTAGAAGACTGGTCTCATAGGTTCTTTCTTAGATGACTTAATGGACTGCTTAAGACAGATTTCATAATATACCATTAATTTAATATGAACTTAAAATCAGTT
The DNA here is from genome assembly GCA_028555095.1 of Dicrostonyx torquatus. Lineage (NCBI taxonomy): Eukaryota > Metazoa > Chordata > Mammalia > Rodentia > Cricetidae > Dicrostonyx > Dicrostonyx torquatus. The sequence goes on along the minus strand of JAQHUG010000055.1, from coordinate 6,694,071 downwards.
CTCATCTTGCTCCAAATACAGTTTCACTTGTACTCATGCAAGGTTGGTACTTTACTTTCATCAGTTCACTAATGTTAAACAGGCTATCCTGATTTTTAATTGCTTTTTGTTCATGTATGTTTACCTATGTAGATACACATGGATGTGCGCGCACATATACATTTGTGGGCCTGAATTTGATGTTGGGTGTCTCACTGGATCACTCTCTACTTTAGTTATTGAGACAGGGTCTCTCACTAAGCTCAGAGCTCAACAGTCACTTTTAGTCTACCTAGAAAGTTTATCCCAAGCACCCCGTCTCTGCCTTAGTTGAAGTGCTGCTGGCTTTCAACACCCAGCCTTTACATGGGCTCTGGGAATCAACTTCAGGACCTACACCCCACTCTGACCAGCCATACTCTGGTGCTTTCTTGTTTTTCCTGTCAGTTTTTTAACTTTACACCAAGGTCTTTCTCTCTCTCTCTCTCTCTTTTTTTTTTTTCTCATTCTAATTTTTTTTTTGAAATCCTGAAATAATTGTGTTCATGAGGAAACTGGCATGTGAAGGGATTCTAAATGGGACAGTAGGAGACTTCTGGTGTGTGTGAGAGGATGTTGAAAGGATAGCTATGCAAGTATGTCTTCTATAAAACTATTAAGAGGAGTGTGTTACAGCAAGTTTGTAGTCTGTGTGCTTAATTTTGAAAATAATAGAGTAAAATGGGATAGTAACTTCTTTTTAACCTCTCAAAATCACATTGTTCAAGAAGCCATGTAAGTAGTTTAAATATTAACCACTGGATTAGGGTGTTTATAATTCAGTGGTAGAATGTGTGCTTACTGGAACATGATCCTTAGTTTAACCCTGGGAAAGGGTGAGAAATGAGAGCGAGTGTGAGACACACACGCACACCTAAGTAAAACAGTTGTGGCAAGTAGTATTCTGTGCTTGGGATAGTTGCTTGTTTTACTGTTAGCTGTATTGGTCTTTAGTCCTTAGAAAACAAGGTGACTTTTTTTTTTTTTTTAAATCAAGACTTGTCAGATGATGTCTTTGTCTTTTTTTTGTGTGCTGGGGGTTGAACCCAGGGCTTTGTGTGTGTTCTTAACATTCTGTTCTGGTTCTGCTGATGCCATGTAATACCTGGGGACTGAGGTAGGAGGTTCATGAGTTCAAGGCCAGCCTAGGCAACTTAGACCCTGTCTCAAGAAGTAAAAAAGAGAGCTGTGGATGTGTATCAGTGATATTAGAGTGCTTGGATGGTATGTATACTGGTGGAGATCAAATTTCTAGGACTTAGAGAAACTGCTCTGCTTCTGAGCTGCCTCCCACCCCAGTTTTTTAAATAATTTATTTAACTTTATGTGCATTGGTATGAAGGGATCAGATCCCCTGGAACTGGTGTTACAGACAGTTGTAAGCTGCCATGTGGGAGCTGCTGATTGAACCTGGGTCTTCTGGAAGAGCAGCCAGTGTTCTTAACTGCTGGGCCATCTCTCCAGCTCCTCCCCACTCCAATTGTAAGGCCTTTTAAAGAACAAAATAATGTGCAGTTGGAAAGTCCAGTTCAGTATTATTAAATGCCTTAAAAGAGCTAACCTGAATATAATGTCAGATTTAGAGTGGCAATTAAAATTTTTATTAAGGGATGCTTTGTTTTTTTTCTTTTTAGGCTCCTGATGTAAATAAAATTTTTATTAAGGGGGCTTTCTTTTTGTCTTTTTAGGCTCCATGGTGTATTAGATAAACTTCGCTCTGTTACAACCGGTAAGATTTGTAAAATTGAGAGCCTTTTGAAATTTCTGCTTTTATAGCATGTGATCCTTTCCTTTTTAAAGTTATTTATGGTGCTCTTGAAAGAATATCAGTCACTTTGGAGGTGTGGTTCATTTGAATTGTAAGAACATTAAACTTTCTGTGATTTGGTAGTAATGGGCAAGACTGCACTATGTATCGAAAGGAAGTAATTATAAATGTGCCCAAACCTTAACCTTTAGGAAACCTCACTGCTTTATAATTGAAAGTTATCTAAAGGTCTAATATCTACAGTCATTTTAAATCAGATAAACTATTATGATATATAGGAATGCTATTCAACAACTAAAAGTAATCTGGAATAAGATGAGAAAACACAAATATACTAGTATTTAAAACATGTGGATCCTCTTGCAAAATAGTAATAACATAATAAATTATTATTAGTAGTAGTAATAATAAATGTTACTTCTTATTGTGGCAGATCTCCTTTAAGGACCCCATCCCCCACATTTTCAGCTGTATTTTATTCCCTAGTGCTTAAAATCTCTTAATAAACACTAACTGCTTTTTAAACTACCACATTAGAGGAACTAGAAATGTAGCTCAGTTGGTAGAGTGCCTGCCTAACACACAAGAATCCTTGAGTTCAATTTCTGGCACTGAAGAAAACAGCCATGGTAACACATGCCTAGAATCCCCAATAATCCAGTGGTAGGAGCAGGAGAATGGGAACTTCAAAGTCATCCTTGGTGGTGTATCCAGTTATCTTGGACTTCATGAGATCTGTTTTGTTTGGAAAAAGAAAACAGCTGGACGGTGGTCCTTTTGGGACAGAGTTAGGTGGATCTCTGAGTTTAAGGCCAGCCTGGTCTACAAAGTGAGTTCCAGTACAGCTAGAGCATTTACACAGAGAAACCCTATCGTGAAAAACCAAAGAAAAAACAAACAAAAAATACTTTGAAGTTATTACTTTAAAAAAAATCTTTTTTACATTATTGCTTTTGAATTGGTAATGAGAGGAAGGAAAGATAAGAAAAAGATTACCAAGGCCATGCATTTTCTTTCCAGAGCCCTCTAGTCTCAAATCTTCAGACACCAGCATCTTTGATAGTAACGTGCCTTCAAACAAGAGCAGCTTTAGTCGAGGAGATGAGAGACGGCACGAAGCTGCAGTCCCTCCCCTTGCTGTTTCTAGCTCTAGGCCTGAAAAAAGAGATTCCAGAGTTTCTACAAGTTCACAGGAGCAGAAATCCACTAATGTCAGGTAAAGTCCAGGTCTGCTATGGTCAGATAGGTGTGTGAATGTGACACTTAGGTTAGTTATTATGTCCATTAATTCCTAGTTCAGCAATTTTTGGAGATACTGAAATGATCACAGATTAGTTACTTTTCTTGTCGTTTGTTGCTGTTACAAAATCTTGTATTTGGCTCAGAGTTCAGAAGGCTCTCAGTTCCTCACAGCTGTGGAAGCATGATAGAATTCATGGTAGCAAAAGCATATAAAAGAGATTCCTAATATCATAGGGGATGAGGAAGCAAAGAAAACTAAGCTAGAACCTGGCTTGGATAGTATCAGCAGAAGTCTGTTCTTAGACACTCATGACCTATATTGACCAGTTGGGCCCTTAGTCTTAAAAGGATCCATAGCCTTTAAAGTAGCGTAATGAACTAGGGATCTAGTATTTAACACATGAGCATGTATAGGACATTCCAGATTCGTTATTTTTATGTGCATAGGTGTTCTGCCTGCATATATGTCAATGAACCCTGTGCATGCCTGGTGCCTCTTGAGGCCAGAAGGCATTGGATCCCCTTGCACTGGAATTACAGATGGTTGTAGGCCAGTGTGGGTACTGGGAATGGAACCCAGGTCCTCTGGAAGACTAGATAGTGCTCTGGCCATCTCCCCAGGCCCCTCCATGTTCGGACCGTAACAGATCGTGAACAAGTTTTTGAATAAACTAATGGTGACCAGAATATGATTTTTTTTTCTTATTTTAAATGTAATAAAAGTTTAAAGTATGAGGGCTAGGTATGGTGGCATAAGCACTTAATTTTTTTATTGTTTGGTATTTTGCCTGTATGTATGTCTGTGTACCATGCCCTTGTAGCATCCATGGAGTCTTCAGAGGACTTTGGAGCCATTGGAACTGGAGTTACACATACCTGTTAGTTGCAGTGTGGGTGTTGGGAATCAAACCTGGATCATCTACAAGAGTTCTCAGAATCACTGAGCTATCCCTCCAGCCCTGGTACAAGCCTTTAGTCCCAGCACTTAGGAAGTAGAGGCAGATGGATGGATCTTAAACCAGCCAGAGCTACATAGTAAGACACTGTCTCGAAAAGAAAAGAAGAAAAATTAATGAATGAATATGATTTGAAAACAGTTTGAATATTAAAAAGCCTTCCATACTTTTCTCATTAAAATTCTTTTGAGTAAACATTTTGTGAAGTTGTAAGGATAATAATGCTTTGTTTTATGTTGTCTTACTAGACATTGTTATGATGATGGAGCTTCAACCCGGCTAATGTCAACAGTGAAACCTCTGAGGGAGCCAGCACCCTCTGAAGATGTGATTGATATCAAGCCAGAACCAGATGATCTCATTGATGAAGACCTCAATTTTGTGCAGGAGAATCCCTTATCTCAGAAAAAACCTACAGTGACACTTACGTATGGTTCTTCTCGCCCTTCTATTGAAATTTATCGACCACCTGCAAGTAGAAATGCAGACACTAGCACTCATCTAAACAGGCTGCAACTTCAGCAGCAGCAAAACAGTCCTCACGCTGCCAAGCAGCTGGATGTTCAGAGCAGCCAGGTGTACGAATCAGGACGTTTGTGTGAACCAGAAGTGCTTAGCAGCGTAGATGACACTTACAGCCCCTTCTTCAGAAACAACTTGGAGAAAATGAGTATTGAGGTTTGTATAGATTTTATATAGATTTTAGCTTAATCAGGCTAGAAACTGACAGTTGTTGATTCCTGTTGATTCCACATGTAACCTAAGCAACTAAACATATTGCATGTTTATTTTAAACTGTGTCCTCTCTTGGACTGGCTCTGTATTTTTATGTCATGCATATGTGCCTTGTAATTTTAGCAATTTGAGTTAGTTTTGCCCTTCTTTTTCTTTCTGGTACCTATGCAGATAGATCCATTTTAGACTTAAACAACCAAATAACTCACTTTGAATAGTTTATCTAACAGTGCTGTGCATAACCATTATAAAATAAATTGAAAGTTCTTTGGAGTTAGCTTTTCTTGGAGATATTTTCCTTTGTTTTACAAAAACCCAGCCCTTTCAAGTCTAAAGTCATCTTTTTTTTTTGGTTTTTTTTCTTTTCTTTTTTTTTTTTTTTTTTTGTTTGTTTGTTTTTGAGACAGGGTTTCTCTGTAGCTTTGGAGCCTGTTCAAGAACTAGCTCTGTAGACCAGGCTGGTTTCGAACTCACAGAGATCCGCCTACCTCTGCCTCTGGGATTAAAGGCGTGCGCCACCACCACCCATCTAAAGTCATCTTAAAATGAAAACAAGTATTTTTTGATAGAACTTTGTTTTCACTTAAGCTTAAATGTATCTCATTATAGGATGAAAACTTTCGGAAGAGAAAGTTGCCTGTGGTAAGTTCAGTTGTAAAAGTAAAAAGATTCAGTCATGATGGAGAAGAGGATGAGGAAGATGAGGATTATGGCTCCCGGATAGGAAGTTTGTCCAGCAGTGTGTCGGTGCCAGCAAAGCCTGAGAGGAGGTACCTGGGTATAGCTGTAAATTAATCTTCAACTGCTTGGTGTGGCTGCAGAGTTTTTGTTTGATTGTTTGTTTGGCAGTGTTGGGGAAGAAACCTGGGGACTGCATGCTAATGCTACCTAGATAAGTGCCCTGGCACTAAGCTGTCTTACAGCATCGCTTGGGTTTTGAGAGATACACCTATTCATGGAAAATGACTTGCTTAAAATTGGAGAAAATTGCAAAGACTAGAAATTAATGAAGGAGAAAATGTTAATATAGCATCATTTTTTCAAAAAGCTATAGGGTTCCAATCTAATTGACATGTTCTAGAAACTATGTTGTGTTTAAAACAGAAGGCTATATAGTAACAGCATAATAGATGTTAGCATGTAAAGAATTGAAATTTAAAACATTATAAAAATACCTTTTCTTAAAACTCTTTTAGACCTTCTCTTCCACCTTCTAAACAAGCTAACAAGAATCTAATTTTGAAGGCTATCTCTGAAGCTCAAGAGTCTGTAACAAAGACAACTAACTATTCTGCAGGTAATTTCAATGTAGTCTGTGTTTGCCAGTAAGAGATCGTTTCCTTAAACTAAGCATGCTTGTCTTGATGTTTAAAGTAAAGGTTCCTACCAGATACTAAGGCCAGAAGGAAAGTCTTCCAGAAGAATAGCTTTAGAGGTTTCAGCAGTTGGAGAGGCTGTCAGAGGAGTTCTTCTTGGAGCTCTGTTCTCATATGCATAAACTAGATAATACCCACGAGTTATACAGGGAATTTTGAGAAAGTTCTTGGCTTTCATATTAACATTTAGCTCATTATTATATATGTGCTTTCGTAGAAAAGAACAAAATTGGACAATAATAACAAGTTGCTGAAACTAGAGAGATTTTGTATTTGCTCTTGCCATGCAGCAGATTGAACTCATATGCTTGGAAAGCCCTGTTCCACTGAACCACACCTCCAGAGCCAAGCAAGGAATTTCTTTAAAACTACTATATAAATAGACCAGTCTCTTTTCCCTTGATGGGACCATGTAATAGAATGTAAAACGGAGAATTGTTAGTTTTTACCCTAATTATAATAGAAGCACTAAAATCATTTGGGGTCACTTCTTACAGAAGACTCATTCTAAAATGCAAGGTGGTCAGTATTGTTCTGTGCTGCTGCTGCATTCTGGACTTGTTCATCTGCTGAAGCTAGTGGAGAATTTTGTAATAGAAATGGCCAACTCTGAAATACAAGTTTCTATGTGAATTTGGTGGACATTCTTATAGCTTTCTTCTGCTTGCCTTTTGTCACCCATGACCCTTTCTTGAAGCGAAGTAAACAATTCTTGGGACTCACCTTCTGCTTCTCCTCATCCCTCATTTAAACTTGAGCATAGGGCGTTAAATAGATTTGGGGTGGTCAAGGGAAGATGAGCTTGTGCTCCAACTATCTGCCTTTACATTCTTCTGGGAGAGCAGAATTGCTTAGAATAAGACCATGACCTTGAAACTCCTTGCTTTGTACACTTTCTTTTTCACGTTTTTGAATATTTTGCTTGCATAGAGTCCATAAAAGTGCATTGGATCCCCTAGAACTAGAATTACTGATGGTTGTGAGCCACCATTTGGGTGCTGGGAATCCAACCCTAGTCCTTTGAAAGAGCAGTTGTCTGAGCCAGGCGGTGGTGGTATACGCCTTTAATCCCAGCACTCAGGAGGCAGAAGCAGGCGGATCTCTGACTTGGAGGCCAGCCTGGTCTACAAGAGCTAGTTCCAGGACAGGCACCAAATCTACAAAGAAACCTTGTCTCAAAAAAAACCAAAAGAAAGTGAAAGAGAGAGAGAGAGAAGGAGAGAGAAAGCATCTGTTAGAGAAATTAATATGCCTTCCTGCTGAGGAATCATGCCAGACACTCAACCGTTAATAAAGGAGATCTGTGTTGTTTCTGGCTAAATGCGCAAAATACGACCAGCCTTAAACAGAACATTTTACTAGGTTTATAGCTATGCCTTAGGCTTATGCATTCTATATGTGCTGTCATCCTTAAATCTCATCAGTTCCTGCCTCTAAGTCACACTTTGAACAATTTAGACAGGTTACATACAAGTCTAGCTATTTGGACAAATGGGAAATTTACACAGCAAAAGTATTGTCACAGTTACTTAAGTATATCAGTGTTTTGTGTCTGTGTCCCATTCTCCTATAGTAGTTATTGAGGGTCATTCTATCCCATGACAGAATTAAACTTTTTCTGGAAAGAACCAGGGCTTGATGACAGTCTGGGACTTAATGAGGATTGTTGCTCATTGCCCAGTGCTTGCCTTTATAGACCTGTCCTTTGAAATGGGGATGAGCCTAAGGGCAGGTTGTAAATTAAGGTGATTTCCTTTTGTTCTGGAAGTAGAGGTAACTGGAAACATATTAGTGAACAAATCTTTTGGGGAGAAGTTTTTTTGTTTTGTTTCATTTGAAACAGATTGCTATTATGTAGCTCCTCCTGGAACTCATTAGGTAGACCAGGCTGACCTGGAACCCAGCAGAGATCTGCCTGTCTCTGCCTCCCAAGTTCTGGGATTAAAGCTATGTGCCACCACACCAGGATCTTAGTGAGCAAATTGTTCACTAAAACAATAATAGAAACATTTCTCGGCAAACCTAAATTTTAATTATGTTACAAATATAAAATTGTCCTTTCCACAGCTTCTAACAAGTCTAGTCAGTATACTAAGTTTTGAGTTCTACTGGTGGTACCTCTCCTTGAGCTCCTTTGTGCAGCTTACTACCCAAGCAATTTTAGTAGATCCTTTATAGCATAAATTTATTACTAACAGTGTCTTCTAGATCAGATTAACAACTGTCTCTCCAACTATTTCAAAAGTAGACTGTTGGGCTATAGAAATGATTCAGCACTGGCTGTTCTTCCAGAGGATCTGGGTTTAATCCCAGTACCTATTTCATTGCTCAGAACCATCCATGACTCTTCTGACCTTCACACAGGCTCCAGGCCTGCACATAGGTACACATACATACACGTGGGCAAAACACATAATTCTAAAAAGGAAATTTAGAAAGTAGTTCGAGATTCCCACATTTTAAGAATATAAAAAAGCCTGGTTGTGCATGCCTGTAATCCTAGCACATGGGAAATAGAGGCAAGAGAGTAAGATCATTTTCAATTTAGTGAATTTGAGACCAGCCTGATGGCCCAGCAGTTAAGAGCACTACCTGCTCTTCCAAAGGTCCTGAGTTCAATTGCCAGCAACCACATGGTGGCTCACAGCCATCTGTAATAAGATCTGGTGCCCTCTTGAGGAAGAGGCCTGATTGTCCTCATCAACTTAGACTATGAAACCCAGTTTGGACAAGTTCACCAGAACCGCCATATATTTGCTGCCCATGTATTGCCAGGGCATAAATTTTATTTTCATTTCATTTTCTGGTCTGCAGTCAGACCTTGTCACAAAAGAATTTTTAAAAAATAGCATTGAAACATTCTTTACTTATTTATATTACAGTTTGAAATCACTGTAAGACCCTATCACTGCATCTGGTTTAAAATGACTACATACGTGATAAATTGTATTGTGACATACAGTTTTTGTTTGGGTTTTTTTTTAAATATTTATTTATTTATTATTTATACAATATTCTATCTGTGAGTATGTCTGCAGGTCAGAAGAGGGCACCAGACCTCATTGCAGATGGTTGTGAGCCACCATGTGGTTGCTGGGAATTGAACTCAGGACCTTTGGAAGAGCAGGCAATGCTCTTAACCACTGAGCCATCTCTCCAGCCCCTGTTTGGGGTTTTTGAAGCAGGCTTTCACTATGTAGTCCAGTCTGGTCCAGAACTCATTGTAAATCCATTGCCTCAACCTCTTTAGTGCTGAGATTCAAGCTTTAGATGCTGTTTACATAGAAGCAAGGCAAATAACTTAAATGTCTTTCTATTAGGAATATTATAAGAAAAACTAGTTTCTTTGTTCTGAACTCCATAACTAGTCTGAACCCAAGGATAGCATTTGTATATGTGTTGTTAACTGTGACGTTTTGAAGTAGTAACCACGATTATATTTTTGTTTCTTTTGTTTTTATGTGAAGTTCCACAGAAACAGACACTTCCAGTTGCTCCCAGAACTCGAACTTCTCAAGAAGAATTGCTAGCGGAAATGGTCCAGGGGCAAAGCAGGGCCCCCAGAATAAGTCCCCCTGTTAAAGAGGAAGAAGCAAAAGGAGATGGTACAGACAAAATTCAAGGTAAGATATAACCGTTTTACTTACACTTTATCCTTGGAATACTAAATATTTTCAAATAAGTTTTTATGGAATATTAGTTATATTATGAAGAAAGTGATGAATTATGTACACAAAGAATGAGATCTTGTAGAGAACTCAATGCTTTTCAGACACTTTAAAGTTTTTATAATGAAAAACTGAATATTCCCAAAAGTAGAGAGATTGTTGGTGAACTGCCTTGACTGTGTCCCCAGCCTTAATCATTAAAGATTTTTTCTCAGGATTAGAATAGTCCTACTTAAAGATTCATTAATATCTATGCCCAGTCTTTTTGTTTACTGTTTGTCTAATGAAGGTGTAGGTGTCTGGAAGAACATGCTTGTAAAGGTCCATTAGAACCTGTGGGGTTGGTTTCCTCCTTCCACCATGTGGGTTTTGCGGTTCCAACTCTAGTTATCTGGTTTGGCACAAAGTGCCTTCACCTGCTAAACCATCTCTCTAGCCTCACTTTACATCTGTTTGCTATCCCTACTCCTATTCCTCTAACTTAAAATCTCGTTTCCTTGAAACTTCTCCTAGCATCCTATCGCAGTGTCTTTTCATATTTGTCCTGCGAGTGCTGGTTTGGCTTCGATGCCTGACACATTGGAAACAGTGCTTTCACTAATTGTTGTACCTCTTTGTTCATTTTTATTTCTGCTGCCTCTTTTTTTTCACCTTCTTTCCACCCCAGCTTCTACATACCAAAGTGCAACTCTATCATATGACTTGGTATGTCTCCCCACTCTGTCCCATGTTTATTGCCCAATACTGACACCATTATTGGATCTTGAGACAGCTGTGTTATGGTCCTTTGGGTGTGCTTGCTTCTCTGCTACTTCCATACCTGTTCTTTCCATTTACACCAGAAGAGACTGAAGTGTGTTTCTTTTATCACTTTTTCTATTAAGATCATAAGTGAAGGGGCATCGGTATCTTCAGTGTCTTTACTGAACATTTTCTTAAATATATTTTTAGAGATGCATACACTGTATTTTTTTTATTGTAGTAAATCTACATTCTTTCCCAATGTGTCCCATATCCAACTCCCAACCACTCCCAACTTTGTCTTTTTGGTTTTTTTGTTTTGTTTTGTTTTGTTTGTTTTAAATAGCCCACTGGTTCTAATTTGTGCTGCCCGTAAACTAATAGGTGGCAGATTGTCTACTGAAAGGTGGTCAACCTATGTACCAGGGGGTCATACCCTTAAAAGAAAAGTGACTCTTCCCTCAGAAACCATTATCTTCTCAGTAGCTATTCAGCTAGGAGTCAGGGCTTAATCTTGTGCAGGCAGCTGCAGCAGTGCTAAGACTTCATGAGTATAGTTATGTTGGCATGTCCAGAACACAGTTTTGCTCTGTCTGTCTTTAAAATATGTAGAATTCCCACTACTTATTACCTCTTCAATTATTACTGTCAGCTGCTGTCTGTGACTTGCCTAGATTATTGGGATAATGACCTTCCAAATCTGTGCTGCCTTTCTCATTCTCTTTAAATTTTTAACATATTAAAATTACGTAATTTCTTCCTCATTCTTTTGAACAGAAATCACACTGCTCCTTTACTGAAAACCCCATGGTGCTCCTTATTTCACTCCAGTTTTCCACCAGCGACTTCCCTGGCCTTATCGGCTTCCTCCCTGTCAATCCCCTCTGATACCCTGTTCCCCATGTATATCTGTCTCTTTTCTAGTTCCACATCTTCATACTCACCCCTCTCTACACCACCAAAAATTCCTTTTCTCCAGCAGGTATATGAAATTATGCCATTGTTGTGTTTTGAAGTCTATACTCCTCAGGAAGTTCATTTGGTTATGTCTGCAGCCAATATTTGCCCATCTTTTTTCTACTCTCAGGGGTTGTTGAAACCTTGTCTGTTATGATCCTGTCCCTCACTCCCATCTTTAAATCAATGATCATATTTTAACTGTACAATATCAGTGGTCATTTTAAAAGGTATGTACTAAGTATACATACTTATATATCTTAATGTATACATTGTGATGCTGAGCATAGTAATCTAAGAGTGATAGTATTACTATTAGTATTAAGTATTATTAACTTAATTGAAGCTTTAATATTTTCTTAGGTATCTCAGTGAATAATGTGCACACAGTGCTACATTTGGAGTTGTGTTCCTGTTTAAGTGCTTTGCTTTGTCTTTTTGGCCTCTCCAGAAGGAATAACTGTAAATGAGCATGCAAATACTTTAAAATATGTGATGGCTTCTAGTCCAATAAACCCATGCTTCTTGTTTTTCTTTATCTGTTTTCTTTGAGATAGGGACTCACTGTGTAACTGGGGCTATCCTGGAACTCACTATGTAGACCAGGCTGGCCTCAAACTCTCAGAGATATGACCTGTCTTTGCTTCACTAGTGCTGGGGTTAAAGGTGTACATCACTGTGCCCAGCTAAACCTATGTCTTTTGAAAATATTTGTCATAAATTCCGTCTAGACTGCCGGGCAGTCCAACACTCAGGAGGCAGAGGCAGGCGGATCTCTCTGAGTTCAAGGCCAGCCTGGTCTACAGAGCGAGTTCTAGGACAGACGCCAGAGCTACACAGAAACATTGTCTCAGGGGAAAGGAAAAAAAAAAGTCCTCCTAGATGGCAGGCTTGGTGGTGCATACTTGTAATACCAGATGCTTGAGAGGCTAAAGTAGGAGGCATGCAAACTTAGTGCTTCCCTGGGCAACTTAAGACTGTCTCAGAATGAAAAGTGAAAATGCTGAGGTTACATCTCAGAGGTAGGATCAGTCAGCCCCACATATGTTGTTTTCTTTTAACCTGTTTAGATAATTTAACGTTACTCAGTTTTGATTGAACAAAATTATCTGATACAGGGTTTCTATTCAGTGTAACATAGCATAACACTGTAAGTATACAGCATTAACTGCCTACCCTTGTGATCAGACACGGTCATAAAACACATGGCTTAATGCCTCAGCTGCCCAAAATTATAAGAGATTATCTTCTACTTAACACTAGCCTAAGAATAAGCATATATCATAGTGCAGTGTATTCTGAGTGTGTATCACTTTCACACCATGTAAAGTTGAGAAAATGGAAGTCATTAACGATCATAAGGTGGGTGCCTGTGTACTTGATATGTCCTACTGGACAGGGAGCACTGGAAGATTGTTACTAAAGAGGAGTGTTGTGTTCTGAGGAAGGAAACTCACACCCGCTTTTCTCTGCCGCCCTGCTTGAAGGTAAGCATTGAAGTTTTGTATTATGTGGTATTATGGACAGTTTCACATCTATAAACATTTGATTTTGAGTGGTATTCTGTGTGTGCTTATGTATGTACATGCACATATACATAGAACAGTATACTGCATGGAGTTCTATAGCTTTTTGTTCCATTTAACAAGTCATAGAGACAAGTACAGTAACAGTAATTGCAAAGTCTTGGGGTGCTAAATCAAGCCTTGCCCTTTACTAGCTGATACAGACCTTTCTTTGTCCTAATTTCCTAATCTGTAAATAGGTATAACAATGATCTTACTTACTTCACCATTATTTTAAAGAATGTGTTAAAATATTCAGGTTCTGTGTTAATGGACCTTTTCATAGGACTCTTTGGAAGAGTTCTTTTAGTTTTTGTGTGTAAAGCTGGCATGGGTACCACAAGCAATTCAAGGGTCATCTGCTAGGCTGTTGAGTACTTTGTTTCTGTGTGACTTCTGTTAGGCCGCTGTCCTGATTTTGTCTTCCTGGTGGCTTGCTGCCCTGGTGAGCAAGCTGGTTTGCAGATAGTTCTTAATGAGGATATGCTGTTCTTAACATTGATCTGGATGTATCTGTCAGCTAGGTTATCTTAAATGCTATTAGAATTCAAAGCCTTATAAGTTTTGTACACTGTCTTCTATTTGAATTAAAATTTATTTTAATTATTATTAGATTATAGGTAAATAATGATATTTATATAAAGATTGCTTTATAAGTTTCCTCTAACAGTTCTTTTTTGAGAAAAGTATTCTCTTTTGTAGCTCTGGTTGTCCTGGAACTCTGTAGACCAGACCGACCTTAAATGCAGAGCTTCACCTGCATCTGCCTCCTGCGTGATTGCGTATAAAGGTGTGCGCTGCCATCACCCAGCTCTCTTTTTTTTTCTTCTTATAATTATGATCTGTAGCTATTTGACTAGCAAACCAAAGGCTATAATTTGGGGGGCGTGTCTTTCTTCTTTTTTTAATCTTTTCAAAACAAATTTTTACTGCCCCAAACAGTCTTAGATTTGTGGTCTTCTACTGGAGCCTTACTGGGGGCTATACTCTTAAAGAAACTGACTCTGCCTTTCCCTTGCCAGAGGTAGGATTTTGTACCTCCTCTCTCCATGCTGGAATTTGGTCTGGTTTGGGCTCAATATCTCAACCACTGTAGCAATGTAATTGATTACTCCCATGTTGTTTGCACCCATAGGCATGTCTTGCCGGCATTGGTTATTGTTGTAGTTTCCAGAGTTTATATATAATTGATTACTTTTCTCCTTTGGTGCATAGTATGAAAGTAGCCAGTAAGAATAAAACTCGAGTTGTGAACCAAGTTGATTTGATCATGTCCTGTGACTCAAGAATGTGGTGTCTTCAGCTATAGGGTCTTACCATCAAGTTCTGGGCAGTAGCTAAGAGCATTGACAATAACCTGGAATGTTTGGGGGGGGGTTCTTTGGGACCCCATTGGCCAATAACTCCAAAAGAAGTAGCTCATTCCTGGCACCAAGTTTTATTTGTTAGTGTCTGGTGTTGAATAGGAGCATTGCTTTGTTAATGAGGTAACTCCATTTTAACTCTGACCTAGGAGTCATCTATGGTGATATAGATTTCCATGTGTCTTTTTTTGAGAGGTCTTTATTGTCGTTTATCTCTCCCATACTTCTCTACCTTGCCATCTGCTCCTTTATCCCACGTTAATCCTTCCTGTTCCGTTATTTCACTTTAATCCTTTATAGTAGTCCATTCAATCTCTTCTTCCTCCTTTAAAGTTTCTCTCCATGACTCCTTAGTAATTTCCTGACCTCTATGGGTATTCCAAACAAAACACACATATCTGAAGATTCAAAGCTAATGTCTACAGATGGAAAAAAATGTAGTTGACTTTCTAGGACTGGGATACCTCATAAGGATTGTTTCCAGCTTTAAAAGATTTTCCATGTAAATGATTTGGAAAACTTAATTGCCAGTAAGGTAACTGGTGTAATTTATTTAAAAATGCTGCAAACAGAAGATATGCCATGTAACAGGGCTCACATAGGAGGTTTATTGGAAGAGGAGGTGGTGTGTGTGGGGGGGAGGCAGAGAACAGTCCCTGGGGACAAGAGTGGCAGAAGGGAGAGAAAGAGATGGGAGGTAGACAAAGCCTTTAAAAGGTAACATAGTGAATGTGCACAGGAGATGCTCTCAGTAGCTGCAGCTGATGATGTATCCCGTAGGGACCCCAAGGGCAGGCCAGTATAGATGCCTGAATATTTATAATAGCAACTGTCCAAGTCAATAAATAATTTCAACTTGGTCTCCATGGAAACTCCCTACGTGCTTTTTTGTAAAAATTAGCCATTTGAATGCTAAAATTCATCTGGAAATAGGATCTAGAGGAATCAAAACTGTTGAAAATACTACTGGAGATGGGGTTCTGTTTCTGGATTTGAAAACGTAATACAAAATGCATAATGAGCTTGACTGATGTGAAGTTAAACTTACACTGAGGGTCAGTACCAAAGTCCAGGTAGCCATATGTTCCTTGTCAGTTGATGGGGTTTTCTGTTTTGTGCTTTTTTTTCTTTTTTTAAACAAGTGCAATAAAACAATTCAGTGAAGAAAGAACAGTGTTTAACAAGTATTACTGGGTCATCTGCATGTCCGAATGAAAAATGAAAATGTTGGGGATCTTCCCAAATATATAAGAAATAACTGAAAATGAATCAGAAGACCTGCATTGTTGAGATAATTATAAGATTTTTTTTTAAAAATTTATTTATTTTACATATATGAATGCTTTATCTGCATGTGTGACTTTATGCCAAAAGAGAGCATCAGATTCCACTATAGGTGGTTGTGAACCATCATGTGGTTGTTGGGAATTGAACTTAGGACCTCTGAAAGAGCAGTCAGTGCTTTTTTTTTTTTTTTGGTTTTTCGAGACAGGGTTTCTCTGTGGCTTTGGAGCCTGTCCTGGAACTAGCTCTTGTAGACCAGGCTGGTCTCGAACTCACAGAGATCTGCCTGCCTCTGCCTCCCGAGTGCTGGGATTAAAGGCGTGCGCCACCACCGCCCGGCGCAGTCAGTGCTCTTAACCTCTGAGCCATCTCTCCAACGCCAGTTATAAGACTCATAAGGGAAAAAGTAAGTATAAATACATGTCCTTGAATTGAGTGGTTCCTAAGAATACCAAATCACAAGAAACAAAAGAAGAAATAAATTAGACCACAAAATAAAAACCTGTTTCAGAGGAAATTGTCAAAAAAAAGTACCCATAAAATGGGAGAAAATATTTGAGAAGCTTTTATCATATCCAAGGCAACAGAGATTATTTTTCTGTTTTAAAAGTAACACCATGGGGGCTGGAGAGATGGCTCAGTGGTTAAGAGAACTGCCTGTTCTCCTAGAGGACCTGAGTTCAAGTCCCAGCACCCATATGGCAGCTCACAACCGTCTGTAACTCCAAGATCTTATACACTCACACAGACATACATGCACACCAATACACATAAACTAAAAATAATTAAAAAATAAATAAAAGTAACACCATTTTGATTTTTTGTTTGAAGTGGTGCTGAGGAAATGAGTCAGGGTCCTCTAAGCTAGGCAGGCTCCACTGCTGAGCTGCGCCACCACTGTCCCTCAGTTTAGAGAGGTGCGCAGGTGAAGTGGGTTACTGGGTCAGTTTTAAGAGATTGATCTGTGATTGTGAGTCTAGTTGCCTGCCCTGTCAAGAATGCCAGTGCAGTGCTGTCATCTACTGCTGTCAGAGGAAACAGAATTTAACATCAAGCAGCTGAACGAAATCCACAGCTCCATACTTGGTTGGTTTATGGAGCAGCTCTTCAGGTTCCTAACACATGAAGTAAATAATAGAACGTTCTTTGAGTGGCATGTGTCTCTGCTCGGCCAATCAGAATTCAGGATTATTTTGTATGTAATAATAGAGTTTATTTGCAGAGGAACTGCTAAGTAGGTAGGACTTAAAGGACACAAGTGTTGGTGCCAGTGCTCTCAATTGTCAAAGGGAATATTGGTCTGGTGCGCTCAACTTTCACAGTATGAGTTCTTACTCTAGAATTATATCACCTTATTTTTTTATTTATAGGTTTTAAAGTATAGTTGCTAGCACTTTTAAAGGTGACATTATTGGTGATTACTTTTACTTTTGATGAAATAATTTAATGGCCTGTGAAAATGCCAAGAATTTTATGAAAATGTCATCAAGGTTTCCATCACCATCTTTACCAGTTTTCCTCTCACCAGAACCATCTGACTTATGCTCTCTGACAAGTGATTCTTGTTCACTAAGCGAGCTGGACAATATTTCCCACCTTTTGAGGAAAATAGCAACTGATATCAATGAAATTAAAGGAATGAAAGCAGCTATTTTGACAGTGGAAGCAAATCTTTTTGATTTGAATGTTAGAGTGTCCCAGAACGAAGCAAAAATTTCATCTTTAGTGTTTAAAATGAATGATTATTCAGCATCAACATCCGAATGCAACAGACAGTTGGAAGATTTTCAAGAGAGAATAGAATTTGAATCACAGTCAAAGGCTACTGATGTAAAAATGATTGGCTTCCTAACAAATATTGAGAAAGGTAAATTTTATGTCTTTGTTGCTGATCCTTAGATGTTTCCACACTCTAACTAGCTCTGGTATAGAGGCAGCGCCCCATAGAAAAAGAAGTTGGAGTTTTCATTAGTTGGAACTCTGTATAGTAACTTGGCAGTCTACAGTGTATCAAACTTCAGCAGTACCTTTTGTTGCTGTTTTTAGGTGCTGTGGACTGAATATAGTTCTTTGTACATGCTGGGCTAGGCAAGAACTCAGCAAGTTATAACCCCCTTAATATTGTTTTTGGGCCAGGTGGTGGTGGCGCACGCCTTTAATCCCAGCACTTGGGAAGCAGAGGCAGGCGGATCTTTGTGAGTTCGAGACCAGCCTGGTCTACAAGAGCTAGTTCCAGCGCAGGCTCCAAAGCCACAGAGAAACCCTGTCTCGAAAATCAAAAAAAAAAAAAATTTTGGGGGGGGAGTCAGCTGTTTTGGCGCACCCTTAATACCAGAACTCAGGACATAGACTCAGATAGATGTCTTGAGTCTAAGGTTAGCCTCCATGCAACAAGTTCCAGGCCAGCCAGACCTTACGAAGTAAGACACTGTCTCCAGAAAAGGAGGGGGGGTATTTTGGGTAAGGTTTTAGCTAAGTTACACTTGGTGGTGTCAATTTGTGATCCTCCTACCTTGGATTCTAAGTGCCACCATTCCTTGCTTAGGGTGATGATTTGAAAAGATGTGTAAGTAAAACTTGAGAGGGAATGATTCTCTTCAAGTATTTGTTGTGTTATTTTGCTATAAGACTTTAATTTCATTAGTGGTTCTGTAACCTATATAACATGTTTGTAGGTTGTCCAACAGGAATACAGGTTAAGCAAATGATCGATGAACTAAGGTTTATTCCCCGTGATTGTTTTTGCATGGTAATTTTCAAAGGAATTTGCTCACACTCTCTCTTTTTTTTTTTTCCTTCCAAGACAGGGCTTCTCTGTGGCTTTGGAGCCTGTCCTGGAACTAGCTCTTATAGACCAGGCTGGCCTCGAACTCACAGAGATCCGCCTGCCTCTGCCTTCCGAGTGCTGGGATTAAAGGCGTGTGCCACAACCTCCCGGCGGAATTTGCTCTCTTTTGCACACATAGAAATACCTTAATAAAAACCAGTTGGTAAAATGTTAACTTGAGTATACCTTTTAAAACTTAAAAGCATGTTGCAGTGATGTACCTGACACCTTATTCTGGCCTCTGAGTACTAGGCACACGTGCAATGAACATACATACATTGATGCAAACAGTCACAACTTCAAAATAAAAATAAATGTTAAATAGTTTTGAGTATGTGAATATGAGGGCTCTGTATCTGTCACTATCAGTAACAGCTCATCTGGCTGACTCGGCAGATAAACCTTTCCTCACTGCTCCATTTTGAATGTCTCCCAAAGCTACATATTTAGTTGAAGAGAACAACCTTCCCTGCTAGAACCCTCCAAGCAAGGACTCAAGAATACTAGTATGAATTAGTATTATGATAGATAAAATCTCCAGAGTAAATTGGAAGAGGGGAGAGAAAAGGAGGGAACAGGATGGTTGAGTTGGGGAAGGGACAGAGAGGGAGAGCAAGTAAGATATAAAGAGAGAGATCTTTATAGAAGGAGCTATAATGGGATTAGGAAGAAATCTGGTGCTAGGGAAACTCCTAGGAATCCACAGGGGTGACCCCAGCTAAGATTCTAAGCAATAGTGGAGAAAGTGCCTGAACTACCCTTTCCCTATAGTCAGATTGATGGCTATCTTAAATGTCATCATAGAACCTTCATCCAGCAACTGATGGAAGCAGATGCAGAGATCCACAGCTAAGCACTGGGCTGAGCTCCTAGAGTCCAGCTGAGGAGAGGGAGGAGGGATTATATGAGCAAAGGGGTTAAGATCATGATGGGAAAACCCACAGAGACAGCTGACCTGAGCTTGTGGGAGCTCACGGACACTGAACGGACAGCTAGGGAGCCGGCATGGAACCAAACTAGACCCTCTGAATGTGGGTAACAGTTCTGTGGCTTAGACAGCCTGGGGCCACTGGCAATGGGACCAGGATTTATCCCAGGTGCATGAACTGGCTTTTTGAAGTCCATTCCCTGTGGAGGGAAACCTTCCTCAGCATAGATACAGAGGGGTGGGGCTTGGTCCTGCCTCAACTTGATGTTTCAGACTTTGTTGACTCCCCATGAGAGGCCTTACCCTCTCTGAGGAGTGGATGGGGGTTTGTGGGAGTAGTGAAAGGAGGGAAGGGAAGGGGAACTGTAGTTGGTATGTAAAATGAAAAAAAAACTTTCAAGTAAAAAGATTTTAAAAAGAAATGAACGTTAAGAGCTATTTTAGGAAGAAGTACTTTATTTGATCAACTACAAATTACATCTGTGGTTCTCAACCTATAGGTTGCAGCACCGTTGGGTCAAAAAACCCTTTCACAGCACCTAAGACCATCAGAAAACATAGATATTTATATTACACTTCATAACAGGGGCAAAATTACAGTTATGAAGTAGCAGTGAAAATAATTTTATGGTTGGGGGTCACCACAGCATGTTGTATGGTATTAGGAAGCTTGAGAACCACTGAATTATGCTCAGACCACATTACCTGATGACAGGACTGTCTCATCATTGGGCAGAGTCCACTTTGAGAAACAGGTCACTGTCACATTACGAGGAGATGCCTGTTGGGCCGCTCTTGAGCAGCTGAACATTTTAACGAAGCTCATGAACAGTCTGATTTGCAGCCAGCGGAGGATCTAGATTGCAGATTCTGTCATCCTTGGTCCATCGTTCATTTTGCATCTGTCTATGCCAGTTTGTCTTTTAAGAATTTTATCACACAGTAATTGTGGGATGTTTTAGCTTGGGTTTTAAGTTCCCACATGCTTTGCTGTTTTCAAAGATCAGAAGGAGGTCATGGGGAAGTGCACTTAGTGTGGAGTATGTAGTGATTATAAGAGTTCCAGAAGCGGACTTTCCATGTCTATTGTATGGTTGATTGTCACCCCCTAGTCACAAAAAACTAACTTCTGTTTTATTCCACCCTTTTGTTTTTGCCACATTTTCTTCAATCCAAGAAGACTGGCCACCTCCCATGTGGAGCTTCATTACCATTTTTAGTTTAATCCAAGAACAGCTTTTTGTTTAACAGAAATATGCTTGAAGACTGTTAATATTAGCAGATTGTGTTGTAGAAGTTTTATTTTTAAGACTTTAAAATAAATTCAAAGATAAATCTCTGAGAAATTAATGTTGACATTTGTGTTAAGCTTAGTGAAGTTTTAAAACTTGTGTTCTAGGCACTCAGCAGAGGCAGTTACTATCCCGCCTGCAGATTGACCCGGTAATGGTAGAGGCAATGGAGATGAGTCCAGGTGGGTGATGTTTACATTTTCACTGTCATGTGTCGGTGTTCTGTTGCCATTCCCATTCCTTACACCTCACGCAGTGTAGCATGTATCTCTTAGATCCTGCCCTAAGACAACACAATTAGATTGATGAAAATTTTTTAGGGCTGGGATGTAAGATCTACATTTCCTTCATGTGTGGTGTTCATGAGCTTTCTTTCCTCCATGCTTTGCCTCCTTGACTCTTAGCTGCTCACTTTGCTGCTGTGAAGTCAGCTAGAGTCCCTAATCCACCTTCTCCCCTCTGCCACTCATTCTTGCTGTCTGGACAGCTCGTGTCCATAGCTCACCTTCTCCCACCTTTGCTGTTTTTCCAGGGCTGATTCAGCACCCCCTCAGCGCCAGTTCAACTTACCCAGTGTGCTGACGTTACTGTACAGTCTCCTTCTGGGGACCAGTAACCACATGTCTAAACCTTCTTGACAAGCAAGTTGACTCACCCTGATGCACACCCTGTGGGCTGCTTCAGGATGGAGTGCGGTCCTTATTTTTGTCTGTGTCTTTGGTTTCCCAATTCCTGCCAGGTCCACATTCAGTGCTAGATAAATGCAGGGAATAGTTGGATATCTGAAACTTTTTCTTCTTGCAGAGTTTTATTATGTGGCCCAAACTGACTGCAACTTGCAGTCCTGCTTTCATGTCCAAGGGCCCAAACTGACTGCAACTTGCAGTCCTGCTTTCATGTCCAAGTGCTGAGATTACTTGCGCTGCCACCATGCCTAACACTTCTTTTCTTGTGTTTCCCGTGAAGCCGTCCTTTGTTGGAGATCCTGCTCGATTCCTTTCTTTGCTTTCTACTTTTTAAACCATCTTACCCTCTCAGAACTCCACAATCATTGTTTCCCTAGTTCTGTATGTCTCAATACATGCCTTTGCTCTCAAAGGTTGACCTCTATCTAGATTTCAGGTTCTACCCATCTGAATGGGATGGAGTCGCTCTACTTCCAGCCTTAACCCTACTTCTCCTGCCTTCTGCCTATCGAGTGCTGAGATGCCGGGCCTTGCAACCTTTCCTTACAGAGTTTCTACATAAGAGTCTTGTTTGAAGTGCGGTGGCCAAAGGCTATTGTTATACCCACTGATCAGCTCTTAGGCATTCCTTTTTCTTTTTTCCTTGTTTATATCTTCATTGCACAGCTCAGCTTGAAGCATTAGGTACTTCTATGAGGCAAACAGTCTTTCTCTGTTCATGTTCCTTTTTTTTTTTAACACTTTGGTTTTGTTTCATACATGTAACACTTTTTTTGGTGGGGGTTTCAAGACAGGGTTTCTCTGTAGCCATGAAGCTTGTCCTTGAACTAGGTCTTGTAGACCAGGCTGGCCTCGAACTCATAGAGATCCACCTGCCTCTGCTTCCTGAGTGCTGGGATTAAAGGCGAGCGCCACCACTGCCCAGCACATATCATACTTTTTATTTCTTTGAGAATATTAAAAGTTGGTTTTGACATTTTTCTTTTCCCTTCTTGGTCTTGTTTTCTCTTAATCTGTTGGTTTTGGCTTTCATGATAGAGGCTTTCCTGTGTAATTCTTTGGTTATCTACTTAAAAAGAGAATCAGTGAAAAGTTGATTGGTATTCTGGATTCCTGTGTTGGTTCGTGTGTGTTTGGACTTTGTTTTTGAATGTGGATCCTGAGTGGAGAATGATTTGTCATGTCAGTCTGGTTTGAGGGGCACCCTGATTACTAATGCTACTTCAGTCTTCTTAGACTCATCAACTGTACCAATAAAAGTCTTCCTAATAATAGCCTGATTGTCAAAGTTCACATAGCTCAGTAGAGGAGGACCATGGAGAAACCTTAATATTAATTATTATATAGTGTTTACTTAATTCTTCTCCCTGTTTCACTACAGATTTGAGTATGATTGGTCTTTTGGAAATTTATTGTCTAAAGCCCCACCTTTTCCAAGGAAGGGAATGTGTAAAATGGGTTAGAGTTTTCAGGAAAACTGCCTTTTAAACAGTCTTTCACAATGTTCATTCTTGTTACTTTGTTGTGACACCTTTCTGTCATAGAGCTAGGTAACTCATCCCTGCTTCTGCATCAGTGATGGACAGGAGAGTACAGACCTGGTCATTCTAAAGTCTTCACTGTAGTGGTTGAGGTGGGAGTGGTAAGAATCCAAACAGAAAATAGGTGCATGGACTGAGACTTTTGGAAAGGCTCATTGCTTCTGAAGTGAGTGGACATCTAGCATGCCTTTCTTTTGCCCTGCCCAAGGTCCCCTTTGTTGTTAGTTCTCAGTCTTTGGAGAACTTTGTGTTCTAAATTAGATAGCTTTATTGCTGTCTCAGAATTAGTTTCTACTCCTGCTTTTTTACTTTGAAAATATGGCTGTCTGCCTTTTATTTATGGGTGTATACCTTTTTGTTTTAAAAGCAAAACTCTTCATGACCATTTTTGTTAGGCTTCAGAAAGGGCTAGAAGGTAAACGCTCCATCTCAACCCAGATCTCTACCTAGACAAAGTGTTACGCTTCTCTCTGCAGTGATTCATTGACATCTAGTGCCTAAACTAAGCTGAAGTGGGCAGTGCATGGATATATAGAGTAGAGAAATTTAGTTTCTTGTCCATGTATGTGCTTGTGGCCTGCATGTTCATGTGTGTGGGTTCACATGAATGTATGTGCATGTCGAGGCTTAGGTTGATGGTTGGAATCAGCCTCCTTCACTCTTCCACCTTATTTACTGAGGCGGGGTCTCAGTCAAACCTAGAGCTTCCTAATACGGCTAGTTTAGGTCTGAGATTCCAATCTCTGCTTTCTGAAGCTGAAATGAAGAGGTGAATCACCAGTCCCACCTGTTAATTAGATGGGTTCTGAGGGATCCAAACTACAGTTCTCATGCCTGGCTCAGCAAATACTTTAGCCACTGAGCAATCTCCTTGGCCTGAAACTGGATTCATTGGACTTTTCCCTAAACTCGGTAGCCTGTGGAAGTTGTGTTCCAGTGTTCTTTTGGCTTTTTATGCTTTTGTTCTCATTGCCTTTCTTTCTCCTTTGCCAGCCCTTCTCCCCTGGTGCTCCATAAATACTAACTTTACCTGTGTTTTCTTGTCAACATTATTTTTGTCTTTTCTGCGCTCTATTGAGGTGTGAACTGGAGAGGGCAGCAATACCACGCAAAGTGCAGGAAGGTAGGAAGGTAGTACAGATTCCTTACACTGAGCTCTGGGCTTTGCTCTAGGTAGCCAGACACACAGTGAGCTTTTAAGAGCTCAGACTGCCTCAGTAACATGGGAGGAACACTGCCAAGTCAGATTCTTGGTGGGTATCAGTAATAGTTGATCACAGTTAGACACTGACCATGACACTGCTACTCTTCTCTTCAGAGGTCAGATTTCAAATTTTTGCCTTCCTTCTAAATAGGTAGGAACCCCAGAGGAGTTCACACTAAATAATTCTAAAATTGATGCTTTTATATTGGCTTCTCCTCTCCCTGTACTTATAATTTCACTTCATGTCTTTTCTTCTGCCCACTTCACTTTCCCTACTTGTGCTTGCAGTGCAGCCCCTGTGAAGTCGTGTGGAGCATGTACTTTTTCTTTGTCATGTGCTGGAGGAATGAGGGGGGGTCTTTTATTTTTATTTGTACTTATTTGAGACCGGGTTTTACTTTGTAGGCCTGGCTGGCTTGGAACTCACTGTGTAGATCAGCCTAGCCTTGGACTCACAGATATCCTCCTGCATCTGCCTCTCCTGAGTGCTGGGACTAAAGAGCTATATAACCGTGCCCAGCATAGGAAGAGAATATTTTAGCTATTTTTCTGGAAACCTGTTGATAGTGTTATTTCCATACTCAAGAACCTATTATTCTTTCCA
Source organism: Dicrostonyx torquatus (assembly GCA_028555095.1). Taxonomy (NCBI): domain Eukaryota; kingdom Metazoa; phylum Chordata; class Mammalia; order Rodentia; family Cricetidae; genus Dicrostonyx; species Dicrostonyx torquatus. The sequence goes on along the minus strand of JAQHUG010000055.1, from coordinate 6,669,315 downwards.
GACCAAAATCCAAAATAGTGAGGCATGTCATCCATCAGTACATTCTTTCTCACCTAATCACCCTCCCTTACCATCACAAACATCTTTTTAGCTACTCCACACTTCTTACCTTTTCTCGGTGCCTTGTGAAAGAGCCTTCCTTGCTCCATGTGTTTTTCTTTGCCTGTATTGGCTCTCTTGATTCTCCCTGCTGTCCTCGAACTCATTGTTGTAATACTCATTTTACATATTCATCTTCAGCAAGCTTTTCTTTGGAGGAGGTTCCTCCCTCATGTTTCTACCAGCACCTCTTTATTCCCTTTCTTGGCTTTGCTGTTCTAGAATTGTGTGTCTGGTTTTCTTTTCCTTTTTATGTACGTACCCAGCACAGTCCTTAGTTGCCCAGTAAATAACCATTCAGTGAATTAACAGCCTGAAGTTTGGTCTCTTTTTATTGGTTGGTTTTAAAAGACAATTAGCTTTTGTCATATGATGGCATACTGATTGATAGGTTATCATACCCACTCAGAACTTACTCAGGTCTTCTTACATTCTGTGAAGCAGTCAGTCTGTAGATATTGTAGATGATTTGAGCTTTTGGCTTGCACTGAAAGTTAGTGTGACACACATTCATCTTAAAGTTCCATTTCAAAATAGATTTCTGTGTACAGCTGGGTAGAACTTATGCTGACTGAATTCTTAGCAGGCAGTATTTTCTGTAAATATTATTGTGAAGAATGAATAGAACCCATTTTGGAAAAGTAGCTCAACAGTTTTTGAATCATAATTTTTAGGAAACACTAAGATTCTTAAATTCCTTCTGCTTTTGAAAAAAAAAAAGTAGCTTGTCCTTTTACTGTGTACTGTTAATACCTCAAAAGATGTGATATAGGAAGGCCTTTCTCCACTTAGGCAGAGAATGTCATTTGCAATGTGCCATATGAGGAAAGGACTGTCTTGAGTTCTCTGAAAAGATGTTTGGAATAAGATTGACATTCCTATTTCTGAGTAGAGATTAGTTGTGATTTTCTTTACAAGTAATTGTAATAATATAAAAGATTGACATTCTTCTCACATGTGTGATTTTGAGAATAAAAGTTATATTCAGAAGTAAACATTTATGGCCAATTTTTTTGGCTCAGATTACTATGACATGGAATCCATGGTCCATGCAGACACAAGATCATTTATTCTGAAGAAGCCAAAGCTGTCTGAGGAAATAGTAGTGACACCAAACCAGGAGTCGGGAATGAAGACTGCAGATGCCCTTCGGGTACTTTCAGGACACCTTATGCAGACACGGTAGATGTTTTTTTTTTTTTCTTGTGTAGCTACTTTGTGTGATTAGATAGTGCAGGTCGACTGTTAGTTCCCAGTGTCCCTGTTCCTGTAGCTCCCACTAGATGGTGCTTTTATTGAGTCACGGTTAGGCCATGAATTCAGTTTCACAAATTCGAGTTCATCTTCCTTGTTCAGAAATCCATTAGCTAGAAATAAAAGCTCAGAGTATAATTGAACTCCATTGATAAAGGTTTAGTGTTCTGTTTTGTTCTTAAATGTATACCCAGGGAATTAACTTCAAAAGTTGGGTAACTGAAATCAGAAAATCCTTCTGCAGGGTGTTAATAGTTAAAGCTTGTGTGGTTCCTTCCTGAGAAAGCAGAGTGTGCAGTAAAGAAACACTTGTACAGATGACAAAGTCAGTATAAAAGTAAAGCTGATAGCCAGGATGCTTGGAGCACCCATGCTAATTGTTTGGCTTGGTTTGGTTTGGTTTCTGGTTTATTTCCGTATTAACCCTATAAGGATCAAATGGACAATGGAGTCAAAGTTGAGAGGATATTGTCATTTATAAGTACAGGCTAAAAGGTTATTGGTGATGCTGCTGCAAATGCTGTCCATGGCCGTTGTGTGTTAGCAGGATTCTACTTATGCTATAGCAGGAAGTCAGGCTAAGACTGTCTTAATGAACCAAATGCAAAGCAAAGGAGTTACAGTTCTGCTGAAGAGGACTTTAGGAGGCTCAACATTTTGTGTTTGTTTCCCTAATTCTATGGTATTTTTTATCTGTCTGGCAGAGATCTTGTACAACCAGATAAACCTGCAAGTCCCAAGTTTATAGTGACGCTGGATGGTGTCCCCAGCCCCCCAGGATACATGTCAGATCAAGAGGAGGAGATGTGCTTTGAAGGAATGAAATCCGTAAACCAAACTGCAGCCTCAAACAAGGGACTCAGAGGTCTCCTCCACCCACAGCAGTTGCATTTGATGAGCAGGCAGCTTGAGGACCCAGATGGTAGCTTTTCTAACGGTGTGTTGAGAGCTCAGACTTTGCCTTCTCAGCCCACTGTCATTGAGAAGGGAATCTTGGCCTATTTCTCTGTCTTGAGTGAATTATTGGTTTGAGGCCCCACTTACATTTCTATTCAGTAGCCTCTTCTATTACACAAAACTACCAGTTCGATTCATACTCTCCCTGTGCTTGTTTCCTGGGTGTTCTGTGATGCTAGTGTTAAAATGAAGTCCAGTCATCGTGACCTACAGTATCTCTTTATTGTGATTGCTGAAGGATGAACCATCATTCTTGATGCATTGGTTGCCTTTTCCTTGAGAAACTTTTTTGCTTTCTTCGTGTACCAGCAACCGTAAACTTGAGAGAAAGATGGATTTCAATTTTGGTGTTTTCCACACCTTAGTATTGTTTCTCTGGAAGGAATTTCTTACCTAATCTGACAGAATGCTTGTTCGGACTATCAGAAAGACCTTATTGATATTAGTACTCAGTGAACCCAATTCCGATGGCACCATGCTGTTAGGCAGCCATTTGTGTTTTCAACACTTCTTACCTCATGGATGCCAGTGACTGGTGTGACACCATCAATCCTTTATGCTTTCTTTCCTTTTTTTTCCTCTTAGATTTATGATACGTGAGTATTTTGTCCACATGTATGAAAGTGCAGCAGCCCATGCATGCATCAAATCCCCTGGAAATAGTTACACACAGCTGTGAGCTGCCACGCGGGTGCTGGGACCTGAACCTGGGCCTTCTGCAAGAACAGCCAGTGCTCTTAGCCACTGAGCCTCTTCTCCATCCCCCCAACTATACTTGTCATTCCTGATTTAGATACACTTCTTAAGCAGTTAATTACTAAATCTTAAAAATGAACAGATTCGGGGCTGAAGAGATGGCTCAGAGGTTAAGAGCACTGACTGCTCTTCCTGAGGTCCTGAGTTCAATTCCCAGCAACCACATGGTGGCTCACAGCCACCTATAATGAGATCTGGTGCCCCCTTCTGGCATGCAAGCATACCTGGAAGGAATGTTGTATACATAATAAATAAATAAATCTTAAAAGAAAATGAACAGATTCAGGAAAAAAGCAGTAAATTTCCAAGTCTTTCCTTAGTAATATTTTTTTGACAGAGACACAAATATACATTGATACTTTTTCTTCAGCCACTAAAAATACAGTAAACTAGTACAAATCATGAGTCCACAAGTGAGAAACACTTTTGAGAGGCTTTTCCTGCTGTGAGTCAGTGTCTTGGTTTGTAGAAGAAATTACAAGTGTGACCCTAAGTAAAGCAAAATTTTAACAGTAAAAAATGCAGTAGGGAGTGCACAATTTTTTTTTTTTGACCCTGCATGCTTTGTTTAAAGTAAGGAAAATTTAGTGTTACTGCTTAGTTGCTTAACACTTGGCTCTTTTAATATCCAGTTTCCTTAAAGGAGTTTCCGTGCTAGGCCTTGTTGATATGTGGGATGAAGCAGTGACAATGTCAGTAACATGTTAGACATGGGTGTGCCTATCTGTGTGAGTGCTGTAGCCATTGTGGAGACAGCTGGGATAGGTAGAGCACCACCTTAACTGTTGCTGGACACTGGGGGTGAAACACTGTAGCAGTGAGAAACATGCTATTGCAGAAGAGATGCCAACGGATCCTGGAAACTGCTCTTTACCTAGTGCAAGCACGGACTTGAGATTTTGTCTTTGGGTTGGTATTTCGGTGGTGTTTGAAGGTGCTAACCAATCACACGCACCATCTCCCACTGCCCGTCATATGGCAGCACTTTACAGCTTCCAATACAAAGTGAATTTACCTCTGAAAATTCAAATGCAAAGAGTTTAGTAACATAGGAAGTAAAATGTAAGTATAGGAAAACCATATTGCTTCACATTTTCTTCACTAAGAGAAAGTCATCTTGTAACAAACCAACTTTTTTAAAACAATTACTTTTGAGTTAAAAAAATACTATTTTTGAGTATACTTTATTTTTTGGCTGTACTGCTTTCGTATCTAGTCTTTCCTTTGTCGTGGGTACCACAGTCATGTCTATAGAGCAGTGCAGAGATGGGACAAAGATCATCTGAAAGTGAGTGAGGTTCCCCCTTCCAGTGCTGTTAGGTTTTTTTTAGAAATTCTCAAAGAATTATAAAATAAATTCTTATTTTTCTTTTTTGCTGTGTAGGAGATCAATACCAGGGCCTTATGGGTGCTGAGTAAGCATTCATTGCAGGGCTGACCTCCTAGTCCTCTTTTCAAAGACATAGACACAGATCTATATCATCAGACATAACACAGTAGTTGGTAAGGTTCCTGTCTGCACCACATGACGCTGCCGTGTTCTCATGGAGGAAGGGCAGAAGTTGGGTTTCTATTGCAGAAGTGTCTCCTTTAACCATCTGGTTCCGAGTAAGGTGACTTTCACAGATTGGTCGATTTTTGCCGAGGTGACTAGGTGAACTACTACCATGCAGAGCCAGAAATACTCACCAGAGCTTGGCACCACTGCTGCAGTATAGCTGAGGTGTGAATCGGCATCTTAAACAATGTGAATAGATAACACGTAAGACCCAACGATGGATTTTTTTTTTTTTGTATGATGTATCAGATCAAAAGGCAGCAGATATGGCCTTCATGTGTAGTTTTATTTGGTGCCATAAAAGTTACTTTCATATAGATGCCTTATGAAAGTTAGAGGTCCCATTCTCTTGTGCCATAGTAGTTTATATTGTAATTGGACATGACATTAATGCAGAGACAGTGAACTCCATTTGTGAGGCTTGTTTTCCAGGTCATGGTTCCCCAGTCTCTCCCAGCTTAGCATCTTATATCCAACCAAGTTCAGACTTGCTCTGTTAGATGACATTCTCTCTCCCTTTTTTCCCCGCCTGTAGGGAGTGTTGGTCCATTTTAAGTAAAGCTGTTTTCTTCTAGATATCAGAAGAGTTTAGTGCCTTACTCAGTAGACCTCAGAAATTTGGGGATACCTTTTTATCTGGACACTTGTCATTTTGATGGAATATGAAAATTATTCATATTCCTTACCAGCTTGTGTTTTCAGCTTCAAGGTTTGTTTTCTTTTAATTGGTTGTTTTGTCATCTTTCACTTTTATATTTTAAGTTCTGAGACTGAAATTTAGGCTTTGGTGAAAACTTGAGCTCTACCTACAGAATCCCTTTGTACTTGAGGTTTTATAATGACGACTCTGATCTCCTTCCTGCTAACCTGTTCCATTACTAGGATTGGCCATATATCAATTGGGGTTACTTTATAGGGCCGCAAACATTAAAGAACGTACAATTTTGAGTCTTGGGTGTAGGGCAAATTTGTTTGAATAAACCCTGTACTGAAATCATAATTAACAAAATGTTCTTAATTCTTCTTTGAAGCTGAGATGACTGACCTGAGTGTGGTACAAAAACCAGAAAAACTTCTGGAGCGTTGCAAGTATTGGCCTGCTTGTAAAAATGGGGATGAGTGTGTATACCATCATCCCATTTCACCTTGCAAGTGAGTAAGAATGTCAAGTGGGTATTTTGCATATTATTCTCTGTATCTGCATCCTTTTTCTTTGTAGAGAAGTTTCATAAGCAAATACAATACTTGATACTTACTATAACCTTCCCTGGAGCTTTGTGTGTGTTGAAAATGGTTGTTTTTGGTACCTATGATGCTGAAATATCTGGGTCCCTTGGGGTCCTATATATCACGTGTAACTATACAAATTTGTATATATTCACAGGCATCATCTGTTTTATTTAGGTTGGGAGTAAATTGAGTTATATGAGTAATGAAAAATACTGTAGGTGTGGATTAGTTTTCCTTGCCAACTACCTGATATAATGCAGAGAATTTTGTGAGATTGTTTTTAGGTGGTCCCATGACTGGATAATGTCCTTTTTTTTTTTTTTTTTACTGTAAATACAGGTAGTATTTACATGTAAGGACTATAGGATGAATCTATAGTACAGTGCCTTGCACTTGAGCTATGCTTACTGTTTTATAATTTACTTAAGATTTGGGGCTGGAGAGATGACTCAGTGGTTAAGAGCACTGGCTGCTCTTCCAGAGGACCCAGGTTCAATTCCCAGCACCCACATGACAACTCCCACAACCATCTGTAACTCTAGTTCCAAGGTATCTAACACCCTTACACAGACATACTTGAAGGCAAAACATCAATGCACATAAAATTAAGATAAATATATTATTTAAAAATGAAATTCAGAATTAAAAAGTAAGATTTGGATATTCTGCTAAAGTGGAATGACTCAAAACCTCTATTCTGTAATGTCTTACGTTGAGGTTCAGCATGGTAGAGTTCTTCCAGATGTGAAATACAGCTGTATTCTATTTTGGTATTTAGCTTCATTTGAAAAAGTACTAATTGAGCCGGGCGGTGGTGGCGCACGCCTTTAATCCCAGCACTCGGGAGGCAGAGGCAGGTGGATCTCTGTGAGTTCGAGACCAGCCTGGTCTACAAGAGCTAGTTCCAGGACAGGCTCCAAAGCCACAGAGAAACCCTGTCTCAAAACCAAAAAAAAAAAAAAGAAAAGAAAAAGTACTAATTGCTTCCCCACCACAGGGGAATTGAAGCTAGTGCTTCACACATATTAGAGAAGTGCTCTCCACTGAACTATGTTCCTAGTCCAGTTATTTCTTGTGTGTATGTGAGAGAGACAGACTGGATACCACATGTGTGCTGGTGCCTCCAGAGGCCAGAAGAAAGCATTGGATACCCTGAGCTTTGAGGTAGAGGCAGTAAGATGTAGCCACTCAGTGTTGGTGCTGGGAACTGAACTCAGATCCTCTAGAAGAGCAGGACGTACTCGTAAATGGTGAAGCTTATCTTCGCAGGCATGCATGGTGATTGTGAAGTCCCTATACAAAAAAACTAATAGTCATTGAGAATGTTAAATATGAATAAACTGTTTTTGTTTTGTAGAGCCTTTCCCAATTGTAAATTTGCTGAAAAATGTTTGTTTGTGCATCCAAACTGTAAATATGATGCAAAGTGTACTAAACCAGACTGTCCCTTCACTCACATCAGTAGAAGAATTCCAATACTGACTTCAAAACCAGGTTAGTGACTGCGCACTATTGTATTTGGGTGAAAAAGTAGAAAATGTCATTTTCTGGCTCTAATGAAACAACAAAAGAATAGTTTTAGAAATTATTTTACCATTTAAAGAACAAATCTGCCCTTCTTTGCCATTTTATCTTGACTGATTATAAATTATAAATTGAGTCTTACTTTAAAAATGCCAGCAGACTGCATTAAAAAATGTTGCCACATAGATTTGACCATTCTCATTTTGATTCTTGTTAGTAGTCTCATCACCAGCACCATCTTCTAATGGTCAGCTCTGCCGTTACTTCCCAGCTTGTAAGAAAATGGAATGTCCCTTTTACCACCCAAAAGTAAGACATTTTCTCTTCTGTGTACATTTTATTTTTGTTTATGTATATGTGTGGGTTTGTGCACATGTTAGCAGATATCCTGCTAAGATTCTGCTGAGATTTTGTGTCTTGGGAGTAGGTATATTTTTTAAGGCTTTCAATGGTATTACAGAGGGCATTACCACATCTGTTAGTTTAGTTACAGTGGACTGCTTATGCTTATCTCATGTGTATATTTCCTGTATTATCTTGCAGATTTTGTTGAAGCTTTGTTCCTCTCATGTTTCTGTTTAGCACTGTAGGTTTAATACTCAGTGTACAAGACCAGACTGCACGTTTTACCATCCCACCATTACTGTACCACCAAGACATGCCTTGAAATGGATTCGACCTCAAACTAGGTGAGGATTTAAGTTGGCTTCTCTAATTTTAATTTTACTTAGAATTATATCCTGTGTATAAGCACACAAATCTGAGGGAAATTGAATTTTTATCTCCTGTGTGCTTTTAAAAATCAGACAAGGATTTTTTTTTTTTTTTTTTTGCAAAAATGATTTACAACATGAACTACATTTACCTAGTGATGACTTTGTTTAACCGACATCATCTCCAGATGAGTTCTGTTTTTTAATCCAGAGCACAATGAATAATAGGGAGCCACTGAATCCACCCTTTAGCCCCTCTAACTTCTGAGCATCAACAGTACAAACATATCATCTAGGCCAGCAGATTGTCTATGTATATATATTTTAACACACTGCTCTACAGTCTCAGATCAGGGTCAGGGAGACTGCTTAGTCTCTAAAGTGTTTGCCTCACAAGCTTGAGGATCTGTCCCTGTTTGATCCCCAGAACCCATGTAAAATTGTGAACATGCATTTATAATCCCAGAATTGGGAAAACAGAGGCAGGAGGCAGAATCTTGGGGTTTGCTGGTCAGCCAGCCAGTCCAGCCTACTTGGTGAGTGTTCCAGGCCACAGAGAGATGGATAGTGTTTGTGAGGATGACATTTGAGGTTGTCCTCTGGCCTCTACATGCATGTCCATATATGCTTTTAAAAGTAAAAGAAATCCCAAGTCAATTCAGACTTTAGTGATGGCAAAATACTGAAGTTTCAGAACATTTTAACATGGCCTAGAAGTTAAACTGCATAATTTTTAAATTTTAATCACCTTTATGTAATTGAATTCTTAAAAGAACAAACACCTGAGCTAGAAGTTTTTTATTTATGTTGGAGCAGTTAATTAAAAAAATTTTTGGTTTTATTTACTCAGCGAATGATGCCATAGACCTACCTGGCAAGAAGATCATGGAGTTTGAAAGCTTCCGTCTTCTATGAGAGATACTCTACAGAACTTGTCACATCTTTGAAATTTAGAATATATTGCTTTCATAATATGAATTTTATTGCCTAACTGAAGTGTCTAATTTTTCAAGTTTGTAAGTTTATTAAGTGGTTTCAACATTTTTTGTTTGTTTTGACAATGAAAAAGACAGTTTTGACTATGAAAGAGACAGTTTGAAGAAAAGCCAAATTCTATTAAAACATTTACGGCATGTTTGTACATTGGTTTAACATGATTTTTGGTAATGGTCCTGCAGCTTAGGGCTGTAGCACCATGGGAAGGCCATTGTCCTCACAGCTGAATCACTTTTCCCAGAGATGATGCAGTGTTTCCTCACTGGGTCACAAATATTGCATCATCTTTGAGGAAATAGGAATGGCCAAAATTCTAACGCAGGTTTGAACAACTAGTTTAAATTTTGTTTTTAATGTCTGAATCAGTTTGCTTTGAAAAGCATAATACAGAGTCTTAGTTTAAGTGCTACTCTGATTGAGTGGACTGAGATCCCTTGCCTTCTGTGAAAGTAAGTAGTGACATGGTCATAGAGGGTAAACATGGTTGGAATAACAAATGCAAAAACAGGAACAATTCCTTGAAATGCTTCCATTTACTATTAGCATATAATTTAAAAATAATTTTTGGGGGGCTACATTATCACAATGTCATACAAAAATTTTACAAGTATATACAGAAAGTTTCAGAAAACAGACTTTGAACTCATAGGAGTATAAATATACATATATATTCCCATATTCTGAAAAATATTGTCAGAAATAACTCCACAGAAAATATACTTAGTTACTCCTAAAGATCATTCTTGAAATGTAGAAGATTTAAGTGGTATATTTTAAATGACAGAACTATATATATAATTATAGAAATCAAATGGGTAAACGTCACAATAGGATGAAACTTGGCCACTGTATTATGAAGTTTTATGTGTGTGGTTTTTGAAGCTGTTAAGGCAAAAAGTGTCAATGTTTTTAATAGCAGACAACTGATTTTTCAAAGACTTGATGTTTTAAAAATTAAAGTGTAAGAGGTGGTTAGTAAAGGGGATAATAAAAGCTCAAACATTTTCAGGACCAAATTTAAACTGTTAAGTTACGTAAAGGATGGATAATAAAGTCACACCTATAAAAGTCTGTGTTTAACACTGTGAAGCCAGCCTTCTACTGCTGTGGTCATTGCCTTTCCATTGAGAGATAAAAGCATTAAAGCATTAAGCTAATTATTCATAAGTTGGCCTTGGCCCTGCTAATCCCATATAGAGTAAAGATCAGAAAAGCAAAAGGACAAAGGAGACAAGGCCTAAAGCTGCTTGCTGCAAAGGGTCAGGGGAGGTGGCAATTCTTCATTCTGTAAGTGCAATCCATTAAATTTAAGGCATTCATTCTAGCATTGCATCTCAGCTGAAAAGTTTTGTTGAAAATTGTGTGAATTTCCAGAACTACACTTTTTTAACTGTCACTTTCTAAAAATATGCATAGATGTGTTCTCATAACTGTCCAGTAAAGATGAGAAGTGGGGGACAGGTACTTAAATGGTTAGGTTTTTATAAGAAAAGAACATGTGACAATCCAATTACTTTCTGTTATTGAGTAGACAGTGACTGTAAACATTTTTAAAGTGTTTGCTTTTTTAAGGTACAGTCTAACACACTTAGGCTATCCTCAAACACACTATGTAGGCAAGAATGACTTTGAGTTTCTGATTAGACATGCCCCATTTATATGTGGTGCTAAGGATTAAATTCAGGGCTTTACAAATTCTATGTACACACACTACCAACCGGAGTACATTTATATAGGAAACAAGTGGGATGACAGTAACTAGTGGCAGTCTTGGACTATAAATTCAGATAGTGCAAGTACACACCATAATTCTCTGCATTCAAAAGCTACAGGGCAGATTGTCTATGACTCATCATCTTTTTCACAGTTGGTGGTTAATCCAGCAAGGTGGCCATATGATGACTACTTAAAAGTAGCCTAACCTCTGGTCTTTAGTCATGGAAATGACCACCTGCCATGATAAAGACTGACTTGCCAGACTGCCACTTTGGGGGACAAAAATAGAGTGGAAGCAGTTTTTTCTTTATGGTTTATATTATGGACTTTTATAGAACTGAAAATTTTCTGTAACTAAAAGCTGGCAAGGGGAAACCTTAGAACTAAAATACATACCACGCTTAAATTTGAAGGCGATTTTCTTCTTTAATTTATTGACTCCCATTTTATGTAATACCAATGCATTCTAAGACTTGGCCTAATATAGATGGACGATTTGGCATGAGCAGTGGAAGAGCTACCTTATTCTTTAAGGTTCTTGAAGTTTCTTCATCACCCTTTAGCTTTAAAACTTGCCAGGCTCCAAGCACTGCTTAGACAAAAGTTCTCTGATGCAATGTGTTAATTCTGGTTTTAATATTCATAATTTTTGAGCCATAGAAAACATAGCAAACCAAACAGGATTCCAGAGGCTTGGGGGAGGAAATCTATGCTACAAAGATAATTTACACAGTTAAAATAAAAATGGGAATAACCAGTAGAGCATCCTCGGTGTCTTCACATGTAGAAAAATAAGTTTTACACGGCAGTCTACTGGATTTTTCATGTTGAGGAAACTAGCAAGGCTAAACAGCAAAGTCCTGGAAGGTAAGTCCCAATCTTTGGCAGCATTAAAATGGAAGGATTCTGACTGAGTTCCTTCAGATGATCCTGGAATCATTCATTTTAGAAAACAGCCTTACAGGATGGCATACATCTAGTTAAACAGCTTATTTCAATACAAAACTATTAAAAAAATGTATGCCCAGTGTTATTCGTGTATGAATTTAATGCGTTTGTTTACACAATAAACAAATGTTTATTAATTAAATCATAGCTTTAAATATGCAGTATTATCTTTCAGTTAAGAGCTATTGCTATCACAGAACCTTAAAAACTGTACACTTGCCTGGCGGTGGTGGCGCATGCCTTTAATCCCAGCACTTGGGAGGCAAGAGGCAGGTGGATCTCTGTGAGTTCGAGACCAGCCTGGTCTACAAGAGCTAGTTCCAGGACTGACTCCAAAGCTGCAGAGAAACCCTGTCTCAAAAAAACCAAAACTGTACACTTGGAAATGAACATTCATAATTATCACTTTCCTATGCCATAATTTTGATTCAGAATTTTATGGAGGTGGCTCCAAAGCACACAGATTGACAGCTCAAGCATGAAAACGTAGATGTCATATGCTGCTGACTGGATCTGCTCTCAGAAGACTGTGGGGAGCAGTGTCCTTTGAAGAGGGCACTAAACTAATGTTTAAGAAACATTTGCCGGGAAAGCTTGTGTAAGTTCCCCTAAGAAAAATGTTTGCATTTTTAAAACTGACACTTTAGGATGATGGTCACTTACTTATGCCTTTCCTTGTAAAAGGGTGAAATATTTCATTGAAGAAATGTTAGAAATGAAAATTTTAAAATTTTTTTTAAAGACTGCTGTACCCTAAATCTCCTGGGCAAGTCTGCCAAATTACACACTCCTCAATAAGAGGAGGATGGCTTTTATCAAGTAATCCAGTCATTTGCAATGAAATTATCTGGCAGTGTTTAGATGATGGGTTGGTACATACAGCAAGCATTGTGAACTGTCAGTCTTCCGCTGTGTAGATGATTCTCTGCATCCCTCCCTGTCACAGTCTTCAGTTAGCACCACTGGACCATGCAGAGTTTGGTTTTTTGTCATGGAACTGGTCTTGAGGTGAGATTTGTTCAGTCTTCTCAGCATCATCCTGGCAGTTCAGTGAGGCATATGTACACACTTCCAGACAAACAAACTGCAATCAGAAAAAAAGTGACAAGGAGTTCATCACATTCTAGGTTTTTAGATTTTGCCAAATTATCTTTCAGATCCTATGTACAATAACTGCTTTGTTTGTTTATATGAGATTAATGGCTTTGGAGTCGCTGGCTATATTACCATCTGAGAGATGCTGGCTGTATTCATATCCAATGTATATAGAGTACTTATTTTAGTAAGTCTTCACTAGTACTGAGGTAGTCGTGCTCTTTCTGGACTGACAAATACTGACCTGCAGTCATCGCCTCCAGCACTGACAACATGTCGATCACCACTGGTAAATCGAATATTCGTCACATGGGGGGAATGACCTAAGAACCTCTTGTGCTTCGCCTAAAACAGAAACAAAGCTCCCTCATTAGTGATGTATACAAAGGTTCCCAAAATTTATCACAAGAGTAGGGAGGTAGACCCCCGGTAGTTATTGCGAAGAGTTTACAGGTCTGTGTACAGCAAAGTCATTTGGGTAGTCATATCTACAGGACCCTGGAAGCTTTTCTCTGAAAAAAGGGGGTGGGGTGGTAAAAGCTCATCAAAATTTGTCTATGAGTTTCCAGAGATTATAGGGAAGATTTGGTTTTTGAGACAAGGCTATCCTTGAACTCGGAAATCTACCTGTCTCTGCCTCTGCCTCTGGAGTGCTGAGATCAAAGGCAGGCATCACCACACCTGGCCTGGGAAGACTTGTTTTTATTTTTATTTATTTTTTTTTCAAGACAGGGTTTCTCTGTGGCTTTGGAGCCTGCACTGGAACTAGCTCTTGTAGACCAGGCTGGTCTCGAATTCACAAAGATCTGCCTGCCTCTGCCTCCCGAGTGCTGGGATTAAAGGCGTGCGCCACCACCGCCTGGCAAAGATTTGTTTTTAATAGCTTTTATTTTGGCTGTTGAGGAACCTTGAGGAAACCTTTGGAAATGAAATTTTAACTACAGTGTTTCATATCAGCACCATAACATTTTACATAATGTGGGAAAAGATGAATCATCTAAGATATAATGAAAGTAATACAAAAGTACTAAACACTTACAAATTTTTCTGGGCATGGAAAATCATATAACTTAACCATGCCAAAGTCATCTCCTGTCACAAGGCTGATGCCTGAATGAGATACACAGGCACAGGTGACATCTGCTTTCTCAGCGTGTCTGGACCAGATTCCCATAACTTCATCTCCCAGAATACTAGGTAGAGGGAAAACAAATGCACCACAGAAAACAGACATTTTAACTATATTAAACATAAATAGCAATTACCTCTTCCTCCCAAATGCTAGGGTAAAGATGTGTATCGCCACATCTGGCTCTACCAGCTGCTTTATTACTGTTGATCTCTTAGGAAAATGCCATGCATGACACATTCAAGGTCATTATACTAATGCTTTTCAAGAACTTGTTTGAGCCATAGAAACTGATGTGTAGGACAGTATTTAAATGGAAGGGGTCCCAGAATCAACATTTATTTGTTGAGAATTCAAGATAGGATAACAAAATCATGTATTCCCTCATGCAATAACTTCAAAAATAGACTTTACTACTTTTATTTTTGAGCCGGTCATGTAATATATCCCTGTCTAACCACAAATTTGCTATGTAGATCAAGCCTGCCTCCCATACTCTAGGACAACACAGGAGTTGAGCAACCATGCCTTGGCTGTTTTCCTTTCTGCTCAAACGTGCTACTGAACCACATTCCCAAACCAAATTTTCCAGCTTCTCTAACCTCAAAAATTACTTGAGTGAAGTGTTTTATTTACCTTGTCCAGGTAGCCCATGTGATCCTGTCAATGGCAGCATGGTCTACAAGGTGTTTTCCTGAAGGCACTTCATAGACATGCCGTTTATAGCAGCCACTAGAAACCTGTTCTCAAAAGGAGAGGAAACATCCATTATTAGTATGTTATGTGTCATCATGAGGACGTAAAAAATCACAGCAAAGCATGGAAGGAAGGTATTGAGATGCAGGTGAGACTAGCAGGTGCAGAATGAGTGGATACCAAGTTCTAATGCACAGCAATAAACACCAGAGGCCATCGTCTACTGTAGTTGGTATTCCTGCTGAATGATGAGATTCTAAACAGTTGCCACAAATTATTTTCTGAGACAAGGGGCATGATGATTATATATGTAACCCATAACGTACACATAAATAGTAGAGTTTAATTTCACAGAGCAGGATACAGAAGTAATGCAGAAAAAACATTAGTGAGTTCAGGTACAGTCCCTGGGGCTTTAAATGCTTTCACTAAAGAAATGTACAAGCAAATACCTTTAGAAATTGGGTGCAGTATTGGTGCTGTACCTGGAGATGTCTGCTATCTGCAGAGAAGTCCATTTGAATGACAAAGCTTGGAATGTCTTTGCAGTAGCTGATTCGGTTAAGGGTGGGACCCAATGTTAGGTCATAAAAGTCCACTGAGTTCTCACTAGAACCCACTGCCAAATACCGGGAATCTGGACTAAATCTGAATGCATAAAATGTTAAAAAAAAAAAAGTCGTTAGGTCCCATGTAATTATTGAACTGTTTTTAAGATCAGGGGCTTACTCCAGCACCTGAAAAAGATCAGTGTATTTGATATGGCTTTAAGTTACCATAACTGTGCAAAACAATTAGTAAAGATTTTTACAGTTTGCTTATACTAAATATCTCTTGTCTTCCAATTCTGATTTTAAAATAAGTTTTTGGTTTGGTTTTGTTCTTTTGTGACAGGGTTTCTCTATGTAGCCCTGACTGTTCTTTAGACCAAACTCAGGGATCCGCCTGCCTTTGCCACCCAAGTGTTGTGATTACATATGCACCACCTCAACTAGCTTCAAAATATCCAAAAACATTCCGGAATTGCTAAATTAACATACTTCATAAGAGAAAAATGATGTCTTACTATCCAAATACCAGTCAAATTAGCTCACTTGGGTTGTCAGGGTAAAATGACAACTCTAAGCTGAAAGAATAGTTATTAAAAGGTAAATCACAAAAGGTCTCCCCATCAGTCACAGTAGGGTACAAACTGAGTCTTGGAAAATGTCCCAGGAGTCCTGTTGAGCAACAACAGAGACATGGAGAGGTGAAGAAAAGCCTTAAGATTTCTTTTATAAAAGGGTTTTACAGTGGAAAACACCCATTTTTGACAGGCCCAGACCCAGGGTAGCTACTATGAAAATTAGTTTAAGCACTAAGAAAAGATCAAGAAAGGGTTAAAGGCCCCAGACCATTCAGTAGTAGGTAAAGTAAGTAAAGTCTGCTACCATGCCTGCCAAACCTGAGTTCAGTCCCCAGAATCCACATGGTGGAAGGAGAGGACCAGCTTCTACAAGTTGCCCTCTGACCACCACTTGTGCACCCTGTAGTATGTGTACATGCCCACATATATACACAGCAAATCTTTCAAAAAAAAAAAACAAAAGGTTTTGGTTAATTTGAATTCTGGGAAAATAGTTATTTAGTATTGCCTGAATGAAGGAATGAACTGGGAAAGCAAGAAGCTCTGGGGAGGAAGGCCACAGTTGAACTGAGAAGTCTTGTGAGAATTAAGCAAAGGTATTTTAACCTTGGTTTCAAACTTCTGGATGGCTGCTGGCTCTCATATTATCAGCACAAACCAGTTCTCAGTAAAGCAGCTTACTGCACACGTCTAGTAGTTGGTAGCATAAGATAGGTGATGTTCATTAGGATGTTTTATTTAGCAAGAAGAATTTAAATATAACCACACCAGCACACAGCTAATATAACATGTATAATTGCTAGGGGTGTAGCTCAAGGAATAGAACCATTGCCTCAAAGGCATCAGGTCATGGGTATCCTCCATACTGCAAAAATAAGTAAGGAATTACCTGTCAGGACCTATTCTGGATGTATGGGCAAGTTTTTATTTTTAAAAAAAGTTTATGCTGGTCATTGTAAAAATCAACTAGAAAATTTATTCCATCTGTTGACTAACCTGATGTCATGGATTGCACATCGCCTGTCTCTCTTCTTTCCCCATATTTTCAGAGAACTCACAAGTAGTATAATAAATTCTCCATTTTTCATTCCAATAGCCACCATGTCCCCTTCAGGGCTATAACACACTGTCCGCGCAGCATGTCCCAAATTTACTTTGTTTAGCATCTTCTGCATAAGAAACAAGAGTCACAGAAAACATTTACAGTTGAAACCGATTTTCCTCAAACCTCAATATCAAGCTAAAGCTAGCAGCTGAGGATTTGTACTTCTTAAAAACTGTAACCTCTCATTAAAAAACGGTTTATACCTACTTTATCAGCAATATCCCAGAGTCTCACTGTCCCATCTTCTGCAGCAGAAAGGAAAAAATCCCTGGAAGGATGTGTTGCTAGTCCCCATATTGGCCCATCCACATGACCATTAACTAAAATGTTACATGCTGCATTTTTCTCTCCAACTTCAATTATTTCAGCATTCCTTGTCCCAACTAATATCTTGCCCTGAAACACAAAGGGACCAATCCACTTAATGCAATACAACAGTTACATGCTTTGAACTAATCTAATTGCAAGGTCATCAATCATTAGCTCATACAAACATTTCTCTTCCTAGGGACACATAATGGCAACATCCCTGGGCTACTGCATGGCAGAGTCTGTGCTAAAGACAACTTCTCTACGGTGATATATCTATACTCTTTTTTAAAAATATTTATTTATTATGTATACAATATTCTATCTGTGTATATGTCTGCAGGCCAGAAGAGGGCACCAGATCTCATCACAGATGGTTGTGAGCCACCATGTGGTTGCCGGGAATTGAACTCAGGACCTTTGGAAGAGCAGGTGCTCTTAACCACTGAGCCATCTCTCCAGTCCCCTATCTATACTCTTCAATATTCAGAGTTTTGGCTTTGACTATGATAATATTAGGACCTCCAGAATGGGAAAAAGTGCACTGAGACACAAAAAGAACTAGAATTCATTTTTTAGTTGAAAAGTAAACTGCTAGGTTTGGTGGCATACACCTGTAATACCAGCACGTGGTAGGCTGAGGTGTGATGACTGCAAGCTCCAGGCCAGCCTGGACTACCCAGCAGAACTTGTCTCAGCAGAAGAATGTTTAAAGTAGTGTATACTTAACTAGGATTTAAGTATACAGATAGGACAGCACATGCATTTGATTCATAGGCACACAGTGCAAGTGCATAACAGTTTTCACAGAAATGTATGAGATTTTGTTTCTTTGGGGGGGGTGGTTTTATTTTGTATTGTCTTTTAGTTTTTCGAGACAAGGTTTCTCTGTGTAACTGTCCTGGTATCCTGGAACCAGCTCTTGTAGACCAGGCTGGCCTCAACCTCGCAGAGATCCACCTGCCTCTGCCTTTCGAGTGCTGGGCTTAAAGGTGTGTGCCCCCACAGACTGACATGGCTTTGTTGTTTTTAAAGGAGGCAGAATAGGGGAAATTAAAGCTGAAAGAGAAAGAAGGCCCTCATTCAGGGATTTGATTTGTTTTTGTTTGTTGTTGTTTTGTTTTGTTTTGCCAAATACAAATCAATAAACAGAAAACAACCCCCACCCCAAACATTCAGGAAGACATATTTTTTGTTTGTTGTTTTGGTTTTTTGAGACAGGGTTTCTCTGTGTAGTCCTAGCTGTCCTGGAACTCACTCTGTAGACCAGGCTGGCCTCAAACTCAGAGCTCTATGTTGAATGCTGGAGTTAAAGGCAGTGCCCAGCTAGTAAAATTTTTTTTTAAAGATTTATTATGTATACAACATTCTGCCTCCATGTATGCCCACATGCCAGAAGAGGGCACCAGATCTCATTACAGATGGTTTTGAGCCACCATGTGGTTGCTGGGAATTGAACTCAGGACCTCTGGAAGAGCAGCCAGTGCTCTTAACCACTGAACCATCTCTCCAGCCCCGTAAAACTTTCTAAAAATAAATAATCCCTTTTTCTGAGAGCTGAACTCAGAGTGCCACAGCTGAGTTGAGTGTGTTGGTGCATATCTGTAATTCCAGCACTCAGGAGGTCAAGGCAAGACCACAACATAGGTGATATTTGAGTTTAACTTCATCAGCATTCATCACTCACTCATAAACCTAAACAGTGCATCTCATAAGCCACCTTAAAATCTCATTTACAAAGGGAATTTAAGTAAACCATCTCATTTTAAAATTTAATTTGTAAATTTTAATTTTAAAACTTTGCTTAAGGGGCTAGAAATACAGTTTAGCACTTTAGAGCAGTCGCTGCTCTTGCAGAGGATATGGGTTGGATTTCACAGCTCACAATGATCTATAACTATAGTTTCCGGGGATATGATGCCCACTTCTGGCTTTGGTGGGCACCAGGCACACACAAAGTACACAGATACACATGTAAGAACACCACCCATACACACAGAACAAACATGTCTTAAAACAACAAACTCTGTTTAACCTTGAACATAGCTGCAACCTTGGCAACATCATAAAAATTCCCAAATCCTAAGAGCTCTCGTGCTGGGCTAAACCCCTTCACTACTTCACTCATGCTGGCTTGCCCAGACATTCCTTTCTGTATTACATGTCAAGATCCTAGCCAGATGTGAATAGAGGAACTCCTCAGAGTATGGCCAGTAGCACGGGGAAATGCTGCTCTAATAAAAACGAGTCAGTGGTGAGGACTTTCAACCTATCTTACCATAAATCAATCAGAAGATGTAAGACCATACAGAGGTTTAAAGAAAACTTGCTTAGACACAAGTTTTCTGTATTAGTAAACAGTGGACATAACAGCACCCTATAAATCAAGTATAGGTTACAAAGTGCAGGGATCACAGCACAGCTGCTCTCTATTTTCTGCTGCATCACACTGGCTCAAGGAACACCTTACTTTGCCTCTGCACACAGACCGGACACAATCTGTGACTTGTCCTGTCTCAAGCCTGAAGGCCCGGCATCGCCTTAGTTCCTGGTCCCACAGTTTAACTGCACCTCCTTCCTTTGACCTAGGTAAATTAAAAAAAAAAAAAACCAAATAAGTGCTTATAATTGACTACTACAATAATTTTCATTTTAAACAGAATATTTTAAACACCCTATTTATAACTTCTAGTATTCTAAATTATCAGTCAAGTTAAGGATACATACTGTATCTCAGTCAAAATGTGCTTCCAGTTTGGTAAACTTTATTTTGTGAAATATTTCTTCTGACACAAGCATAATATTACAATAAATTTCTCATAATAGTTCTCCATTAAAAAATGCAGAAAAGAGGATTGTTTTGTTTTCAATTGTGTGTGCGCACACATACCATGGTGTGCATCTGGAGGTCAGAGAACAACTTTGGAATCTGCTCTCCCTTTCCACCTTTACCTGGGAATCAAACTCATCCCTGGGCACGTACGGCAAATGTCTTAACCTGCTAAGCCATCACACCAGCCCCACAAGATTTTTTTTTTTGAGGGGGGACTTGAGACACGGCTTCTCTGTGTAACAGCCCTAGTTGTCTGTAGACCAGGCTGGTCTCACAGAGATCCACTGCCTCTGTCTCCTGAGTGCTGGGATTAAAGGCACGTGCCACATGCCTAGTTCACAAAACAATTTCTAACATTAAAAGGATAACTGAAGGGGGCAGGAGAGATGTCTCAGTGGTTAAGAGCATTGCCTGCTCTTCTAAGGGTCCTGAGTTCAATTCCCGGCAACCATATGGTGGCTCACAACCATCTGTAATGGGGTCTAGTGCCCTCTTCTGGCCTGCAGACATTACACACAGACAGAATATTGTATACATAATAAATAAATGAATATTTTTTAAAAAAGGATAACTGAAATGCAAAACAAGAAAGAGCATTATAGATGTTGTGCCATAGAATTTACTTTTAAAGGCCAAAATAGCAGCACATTTATTAAATATCCTACAATTATTAAAATATCCTGTTGAAACAATATAGCAGGCTATTAGTAAAGGTGTGCAAAATGAGGTGGTATGGGAAATACAAGTATGTGGAGTAATATGCAAAGGATAAAATAGATAAAATAGAGCCATTTATGGATTTTTCTCTTGAAAAACACTGAAAAATAATTCCTTCACTTTGCCTTAGGAGAAAACACACCTTCCCATTAAAGAAACAGCAGACCATATGTGCTCAGTTGGTAACTGTGTGCACCAATCTGTAGCGAAAGAACTATACTTTATAGTTACTGTGTGTCAATTTTTAACTACACTAGTGGCAAATGGCTTTTATCTGGATTTTATTTGGGGGGAAGGGGTAGGGAGCAAGTGGTTTGAGGCAGTTTCATTGCCTCCCTGAGGCAACTATCTATGTAGAGAGGTTGACCTCAATGAACTTAGAGAGATATGTCTGCCATGGTTTCCTGGGTGCTGGGGTTAAAGGCATGTGTCATTATACCCAGCTTTAATTTTATTTTTTAGAAGATTTATTATAATTTTTTAAATTATATGCATATATATCTGGGGGGGGGTGGATCTGTGCATGTATGAGTGTAGATGCCCTCAGAGTCCAGAAGAGGGCCCTGGATCCTTTGAAGCTGGAGTTACAGGTAGTTCTGAGCTGCCCAGCATGAGTGCTGTGCTGAACTCAGGTCCTCTGCAAGAGCTGTACGTGCTAGTAAATGCTGAGACATCTCTCCAGACCCTTGATCCTATTTGATTTATTTATTTACTTTTTGGTGTGTGCTTGTGTGCCTGTGCATGGATGTATGTGGTCACAGACTTCTATACACTTCCACCAGGTGTCAGTCCTTGCCTTTCCACCATGTTTCAGATAGGCTTTCTTTGAAGTTGATCCAAACAAGCTGGATGGGTTTCGCCCTGTGGGAAAGTGCCAGGATTACAAGTGCTTGTGCTCCTTGGTCTGGCTTCTTCAGTTTTTCTGTGGGTTCTGGGTTGGCCCTCAGGTGATCAGGCACATAGAGTAAGCACTTTTACTCACTGAGTCCTCACCTTAGCCCAGAAATCAATTTTAAGTATCTGGTTACTGTTTGGATATTTGAAAGTAATGCAGACAACGGTCTCTGCTCACGCTTATGGCTGAGGTCGTGTAAGAATGATTTCAGAAGCTGTCTTTAGCATTCTCTGTCTCCTCTTTCTCTACCGTGACTCTGAGCCTCACAGAGAGGGAGACAATAGGGAATGAAGATGTAACTTGGCTTCTAGAGTAAAGGCTTCCTTCCCTTCATGTCCTGTCAGCAATACTGATTCAGGCACACAAGGACTAGGGACATCATTCTTAATCAGAAGCACAACTGCCTTTGGCCATCCCAGACAAGTAGCACTCTGGCTGCAGTTCAGGTTTATCTAAGATGCCCAAAAGTTGGCTGGCAAGATGGCACAGTGGGTAATGAGACTCCAAGCAATTGATCTGAGTTTGACCCCTGGAATGCACATGGTAGGAGAGAACCCATTTCCACATATTGTCCTCTGATTTCTACACATGTGCTGGGTACATACTTTCCTCCACCCTTATACACAAAATAAAAAAATAAGTGAAAACTAAATGTAAAAAAAAACATTAAGATAAGAATTCAGAGAATTCAAAAATCACACATAACTGCTAGCAACAAAGGAGAAGTAAATGATCAATTAATCTGTGCAGCCTAGAGGAGGCCAGAACACCCAACTAGGCCTTGGGTAGATCACAAATGCACACACAGTCAGTAAGGGTATGAAAGAGGACTCACGGCCTTTCCTTGCCGCCAGTCACGATCAGTCCGTCTCGCAGGGTGGTATACATGGCAAACACAGGCCCATTGTGCGCTCTGGCCACCACTCTACACAATATGTGATCTTTCCACACACAGACATCACCACTGATGGTACCTGTAAACGTCAAGTTATTCTGAAAAGGAGTGGGGAAGGGGGGAGACAAACTCATCAAAAGTTCAAAGAGAGGTCGAACAGATGTCATCCTCTATGTGAGCGGAATGCTAGTTCACCTGCTTTGACAAAGCACATGCAAAGTGGAGTGGGCAACACTGGACCCAGGAAAGGGGGTTGAGTGACACTTAGTTCCCTTTTCCTTTCCTAAATCTGTCCTTTGTTAGTGGAACTAGCCTTGGACAAAATCTTTCCTAAAATACTATAACTCTAGCTGACACTTTTGAGTCAGGGCCCTCTAGCGGTCCAAGAGCTAATCCAAAGGTCACTAAACACTAAGAGCAAAAATAAGGGGTGGTGAAGGATAGGGAGTCAAAAATAGTGAGTTTGCTAAAGAATTTTGTCACAGAAAGTAAATCTATTATCAAAGCGAAGACGTCACTAACTCCTGCAGATCTAGGAAAGTCGCTACTTGGTGCCTCTCTGCAGTGAGAGCACATTTCAGCTATGAACACCAGCATTCCTCTCTCCTTTTCTCTGTCCAGTCTCCAACATGGAGTCATCGTGTGACATTTGAAAAATTATTAAACTGAACATAAAGCTATCTTGTGAGAAAATATTCTGGCTACACTACTGCTTCACACATTAAAAAGCCATTTTTCTCCTGTAATAGCTGTTAAGTTTATTATTTATTTATTTTACCAAGAATGGGCACTTGGCTACAAAGTAACTTTATGAATAAAGAAAATTCATCTACAGACATGGACAGATCAAGTGCCAGGATCATTCCAGTGGGGGTTTCCTTCTGGAAACAACTAGCTACTCTTATATTAAGAATGAACAAAAGGTTCCAGTTGTTTGATATTGTTAGTCATTTTTTAAAAAAATATTTAAGTGTGTTCAACTGTTCTAAACTTGTAACTTTCTTTCTTAAAATGTGTATTTCACATTTTTTTAAAAAAATCTACTTCATTTTCTATGAAATTTGAAGAGAATTTGAAAAGCCTAACCAGGTCAGGGTATTAAAGGAGAAGAAGTGGTTATAAACTACTACAGCCCCAGGTGGACGGAATGAGAGACAGCAAGAGACTCTTGAACACTCCACTGAGGGTAGGGACTGTGTTTTCTGGTCTCAACTCCCTGCTTCCCTGAATCAGACCCTGGCCCTGAGTATTTCCAACTACAAGATGGACAGTGGTTCTGGTGACAGAAAGCGAAGGAAACACTAAACCCAAGTGCCCCGAAGACACTGAACATGGCTTTCCTGGTTTCCTTTTCTTTTACTATAACACACGAGAGGTGCACAAGGAAGCATGAGGATGGCTGAGATCGCAGCTTGTGGAGCGTGACAAGTACATGACCAGTAAAGCTTGGAGGACAGTAATGTTCCAAGGGTACAAACGTTTGACAGTAACTATCTCATTTACTTTCTTATGTTTAATGTCATTCCCTCCTTAATGTTTAAAAGGACTAGACTTTTTAAAGATGACATATCTTTGACCAGGATTTGCACTGACTAGTCAATAGGTAATGCTGCTTATGGAATATACGGCAAGAAAACTTCAAGTCAAGACACACCATCACACAGCATTTTAACAGACATACTGCACCAAATGCAACAGCAAGCATCGTCTGCATCCGGGCATCCTCCAGTGTGCTCAGAAGCCCCTTTTTGCTGAGAAGAGCCCTTCCTGCCAGGGTCCAGAATTTCACGTGCTTTATACCCACAGAGACAAACTGGGTATCTGAATCTGGTCGAAATTCTGCTACAAAAATACGTTGGTTGTGCCCAGCTCTGCTGGCAATTCTGGCCCCTGATACAGAAAACACAACAAAATTTCACAGGTTAGTATAAAAGCCAAGCTAATCGCCAGGACTGAACAGTTTCCTCAAATCACATAGCTAAGAACAAAACAAAAACAAAACAAAAAACCCAAACACAAATGCTTGCAAGAAAGCCCTCACACTTGCTCTTCTACTTAACAATTATATGAGCTATAATCACCAGTACACATCTTTACAAGTGACACATGTTTATGGGCTACTTTGTGACAATTTGGGGGCCATTTTAAGGACCATACCTTTTTCTAGGTAGTTACATTAATTTCTCACATAAATTAAATGGTCTGTCTAGAGTGTGTTGGAAAATTTATTCTATTGGTCTTCCATTAACAATCTCAGGACTCTCAGGAGGTAAAGGCAGTGAATTCCAAGCCAGCAGGGCTACAAAGAGAGACCCTGTCTCAAAACATAATGTGTGTGTGTGTGTGTGTATGTGTGTGTTCATCTTTTCATGAGTAATGGATGTAGTTCAGAGTCAAGTCACCTATGTAGTATGTGCTGTGGGGAGGAGGGGTATGTGAATAGGTATATGAATGTTTATGTGTGTGTGTGTATGTGTGTGAATATAGGCATGTGTATGAGTGTATGCATGTATATGCATGCATGTGTGGATATACATATGTGTGTTTATATGTGCATGGGTGTGGTGTGTGTATGAGTGTATATTATATATGTATGTATGTGGGGAGTATGTGTGTGTCATGTAGTTATGTTATATATGTATATGTGTGTGTTATGTATGGTGTGTATTTGTGTGTAGGTATGTGTTATTACGTTTGTTGTATATGCATGCTTATGCATGTGTGTATAGTGTGTTTATGTGTGTGTAGGTATGTGTTGTATATGTGTATGTTTCATGGGTAAGAGATGTGGTTCAGTGGCAGATTACCCATGTAGCATCTGCCAGGCTCTCGGTTGGAACTCAATACACTCTTGAATTTGATATGTAACCCTAGTAGGGTTTCAAATTCACAGCAATCCTCTTGCCTCATCCTCCTGAGTGCTGGGATTAAAAGCAAGTGCCCCATGCCTGACAATTTTCATTTTTTACTAAAATATCTCAGAACTAATAAAATCATTAGTAAAAACACAGTTTCTACTGAAAGGAAATTATTGCAAATCATTTTTAATACTAACTGGTTTCATTATTTCATGTTTTGTGAGCTTATGTCCTCACTGGGATTTCTTAAGGGGACACATACAGTGCTACCAACTGTGTACTATATGTTTTGTAGGACCATAACGAAAAATGGCTTCAATCCCCAACTTAAGGCAAACGCTAAAAGAGAGCATTCATACAGTCCTAGTATTCTTGTGAGTTTTGTTGGTTTGATTTTGGTTTGTGTATGTGTTGCTTTGTTTTGGTTTTTTTAATCACACAAACGAAAAGAATCCTACCTTCCTGCCATCTCCAAATGGTAATCGTGTGCTCTGGGTCCAGCCCCACAGACAGCAGCAGCTTCCCAGTAGCACTGAAGCTGACGGAACACACACCCTTTGAATGGGAACATCTTAGTATAGACAATGTCTGCTTGTTCACTGCATCCCAGATGTGCACAGATGGGGCTGTAGCTGAACAAAGACAAAATGCAAGTGTTATAACCATTGTCAAGTTACCACTTCAGAAGCCAGAATATGCATACCTAGGAAACATGGAACTATGTATGTAAGAGGAATCTAGTTTACAATAGCTCAAAACTAAAGCTAAATTTTAAAAAGGAAATAAAAAGGAGGGGAAAGGAAAGAAAGGTAAAAATACAGAATCCTTCAGGATATATAGTAAGTTGTACTTTCAAGAAAATAGCATTTAGGAAAAAAAATCAGAACAATACTAAACAGCTCATCGAACAAGGTGTGTTTGAGAACATAAGGATCACAGGCTTCGTACACGGCAAAGCTCTGGGGGGTGCGGAAATGTTTTACATTTTTTTCAATCTTCATAGAAGTTATATTGAAACTGTAACATTTAACACAGTACATATGCTACATGCAAGTAAACATTCAATACTGATATCCTCTGAAAGCAATGTAAAGCACATGCAACTGACAGGCAGCTAAAGGCTAAACAGCTGGACAGATCCCATAGAAAAATTAAACTATATAGAAGGGAATCTGGGAAAGGTTACACACACTTTAAGACTTTTTTTAATTTATGGTTTATTTAACTTTATTTTATGTGCATTGGGGTGAAGGTGTCAGATCTCCTGGAACTGGATCTTCAGACAGTTGTGAGCTGCCATGTGAGCTGCCATGTGGGTGCTGGGAATTGAACCCGGGTCCTCTGGAAGAGCAGTCAGTGCTCTTAACCACTGAGCCATCTCTCCAGCCCCACTTTAAGACTTTTTAAAAACACTACTTCACTTGAAAAATAAAACCATTAATATTAAAAGGAATATTATTTATCCTTTCTTATATAAGTTCTTTTGTACCCCTTTTTGCTCCTCCTGGGAAATGAACCAAGGGTTCATGCTTAGTGAACAAATGATTACAACTGAACTACATTTCAACCTGCTTCTCTTTATTGTCTAAGCTATCATAGTTTTGTGTTATCTTCTTTCAAATCATAACCTAAAATTGAAGTTAATTCAGCAGCTAATTCAGTCCCAGAACATAAGCATTCTTACTAAAACACTCAAAATACTAAAGTGCATTTTCTTCTAATTATAAGCTGCAAAGATAGAAAAACATTAAAGGAGATAAGCTGCCTGGAATTATTTTACATAGGAGGAAATTATAGCCTTTAGAAAACAAATTTCAATAAATTTGGACATTTTACAATATCTGCTATTTATAATGCACGAATGATAAATATAAGAAACCTTCAAATAAAGCAGTTAAAATATGTTAAAGTAGAGATATGAAAACTTGTTCAGATTTATCCAACTGTAAAACAAGGATATATAAAAGTTTTACCAAAAATAAAATGGATTACTTATATTTGAAAATGTTGGGGGCTGGAATATATGTCAGTTGGTATAATGCTTTCTAGTATGTATAAAGCATGAATTTTGATCCCCAGAACAACATAAATAACATGTCTGGCATACACCTATATTTCTAGGTCTCACAAGATGGGGACAAGAGAATGAGAAATCCAAAGTCATCCTCATAGATATTAAGAGTTTGAGGCTAGCCTGAGATACATCCGTTCTTAAGAAAAAGAGGGAAGGAAGAAAGAAAAATTTTAGTATTGAACTGAATCTCTCATTCATTAAAAGTCAAAGTACAAGCCAGTGGCCTAGCCTGCCAGATTAGATGGCTCAGCAGGAAGAAGGCCTGTCACCAAGCCCAATGTCCTGTGTTTGATCCCCAGGAGCACTGACTCCTATAAGATGTCATCTGACCTCTGCATGTATGCAGAGCACACATCCAAATAAACAAACAAATAAATGTAATTTTTAAATTTAAAAGTAAACTTACCCTACAAATTGGTAAGGAATATAATATAAAATGACCTAAATAAAAATTATAAAATGGCTAATCCCAGCACTTAGAGGGCAGAGACAAGCAGATCTGTGAGTTTGAAGCCAGCCTGGTCTACAGAGAAAGTTGCAGGACATCCAGGGAAGCTACACAGGGAACCCTGTCTCAAAAAATCCAATAAGTAAATATATAAATAAATAAATGCAATAACTGCTATTACTATGGTATAGTTTTTCTGGAAATGGTAAACATTAAACATTAGTATGCCTGTTTACAAAAGGTTCCTCTGAGATGTTCACAGACTATATTTGCCAGAATACAATGGGATAGACAACAGATTTTTTTTTTCCCTCGAGACAAGGTTTCTCGGTAGCTATGGAGCCAGTCCTCAAACTCGTTCTGTAGACCAGGCTAGCCTCAAACTCACAGAGATCTTTCTGCCTCTGCCTCCCAAGTGCTGTGGTTAAAGACATTGCTACCACCACCCAGGTAGACAATAAACTCTTAGTAAATTATCACTAAACTGCAAATTATAAAGCATTCTATTTGTGCTAAAATTCAAGTAGCAAGTCACTGTCAATTGAATTACCAAACATGTGCATGTGTGATGCTGGAATCAAGTTCTGGGCCTTCTGGGTGCTAGGCAAGCACTACCACTGAGTCACATCCCTAGTACTTGTACTTCTAAAGAATATATAGACAAAGATGTAAGAAGCTGATAGCAGGAATGTAAAACTGTACTCTGTTGTTATGGGACACTACACATTTGGACTACTCTAAACTACATCTATAACTGCAACTTTATCTGTAAATTTGTGCATAAATAAATAATTAATAAATAATAATTGGTTAATAATTAATAAGAATATTTTTCATTATATTATTATTAATTAATTTATAATTAAAAATAAATAACTTTGGGCATTCTGAGCTACTGGTATCTTTTCCCCATGTCTCTGCCCAGTTCTAGAAGTATTTCCCTATAATTTCCTCTAACTGTTTTTAATGAACAAAAATAGGGATCTTTTTATAACGTAACATTTCAGCTTTTAGGAAATGAAAATGGGGATAGTTTTATAATATAAATTTTATTTGTATCATTTTAAGTGCACACAGTGTGTGTGTGTGTGTGTGTGTAGGGGAGAGATATAAGGTTCTCTGGTTAGTTACAGGCAGTTGTGAGCGACATAACGTGGGTGCTGAGAACTGAACTCAGGTCCTCTGCAAGAGTAATGTATGTTCTTAGCCTTTGAGCCTTCTCTCCAGTCCCCTTTAACAATCTAAGAGTTTCAGGTCTCACATTAAGATCATCAACCCAGTTTTAATTGATTTTTGTACAGGACAAGACACACAGATCTACTTTAATTTCTACATGTGGATATCCAGTTTTCTAGTAGCATTTGTTGAATCTTTTTCAAAACAAGACACATACACACACACACACAAACAGAGACATATAGACATGGTAATTCAGGTTTGTTGATGTATATTTGTAATACAGCATTCAGGAAGCAGAGGTGGGAGAATTTCTATAGGTTTAAGGCCATACCAGTCTACATTTAAGTTCCAGGCCAGCCAGAATTACAGAGCAAGACTCTATCTCAAACAGCAGCAACAAGAAAGCAAGCAAACAAATAAAATAAAAACAAAGCAATATGATATGCAACAGGCTTCTACGTGCACAGTGCTGAAATGTCAAGCGCAGCAGTCTCCTGTAACTACTCCATTTTGCTGAGATCGACCAGAGCTACTGCAGATGACATGCAGCAGAGCACCACTGTGCTCAATAAGATTTTATGTATGTATACAGAAGTTTGAATTCCCTGTAATTTTTATTATGAGTTTTCTGATTTTTTTCTCAAATATTCAAATTAGTTTAAATAAGGAGACAAAATAAAACTATCTTCAGCTCATGCACTATAAAATCAAGTGCTGGGATAGATGTGGCCCAATGGTGATCATTACTACTCTTAAATGTAGCCAAGGAGCAAGGGCCTGGCTTCCTGTGCTTAACAGATTAATAGTGGACTAGTCCAAGCACAAAATCATACTGTAGTCTAATGAGGGTCAGAAAACAGAAGTCTTGGGGAATATTTTCATACTAAATTGCTAATGCTTATTGTGTTACAAAAGTGAGAATATAGTTGAAAAGCCTAGTTATTATAATATAAAAACAATTGACATATAAAAACTATATTAATTAAACTGTTATCTTAAGTACATAAAGCCATGGTCCAATTAGTCACAAAATTATTTTTAAACATTTAAATGATTTGTTGATGTAATGTGTTCAACAACAAAAATAGTTCATAAATTAATAGATTTTCTACTAGCTCTATGATGTTAGCAAGTTATTGACTACATGAAGAATTTGTGTGATGACTACATAATGTGATGTAAGAAAATCTTCAGGATAGCTCCAGGCACACTTGAGAGGTCACAACAGTTATGAGTATATTTGCATGTGTGACTGTGTGTTTAGACAGGCAGGAATACACTTGTGTGTGGAGGCCAGAGGTCAGCCTGTGGCTTCACTCTTCTGCAGGTTTTATCCTGAGTACTATTTCTGAGACTGGAGATTGCCAATTAGTTTATGTTGTCTGATGAGCAAGCTCTGTGGACCATCCTGCTGCTGAGATTCAAGTGTGCACGCCCCCATAATTGATATTTCCATGTGGGTTCTTAAACTCAACTACTCATGCTTGTGAGACAGGCATTTTACTGACTCAACTATCTTTCTAGCCCTGAAACCATTGTTTAAAAATACTATTATTTTTGAAGATAAAAAATGATGTTATTTGTCATGATTATTCTATAAGCTGTATGTGGAGCAGTAAGATGTTTGGACTTTTAGGGGGGAATATGATATTTGTGTGCACATTATTACTTATACTCTAGCAATTACTACTATATAATATAACTAAAACAGAAAATATTCAAGTTTCCTTACCTGACATGTCTGCTGAATCACCTATAATAAAGAATCAGTTAAAAAAGTTATCCATAAATAATATATTAATAGTAAATTTGTAAAGCACAATTATCATTTTGTTATTTAAATGACAAAATATCCTATACAAAATTAGGTTGTTACATCAAATTGAGTAGACTGGGAAAAGGTGCTCGCTTTCACTATCTACAAATGATCATTCAGTCTTTCTTTGGGAACATTTAATTATATACATAAAGTTCTAATCATAATAATTTATAAAATAATACTGATATGAACCTTTTTTGGATTTATAAAATGTATGCTTTGATGCATCTGTGCCTGAAGGAAAGAATTATATCTGAGGAATGTGACAACAAAGGTTATTAAATAACCCAACAAGCAAAAGGGGTTCTTCAGTATAACTAAAGACTTTCCATATGTGTTATACTGGACTACCATCTGAGCCAAACAACTGCCATCTTGGGGTATTCAGTTGTGCCCACTCCCAAAACGTGCGTGATGATTGTTTGCATTTCCTCATAGAGGGACCATGAGGGAAGATCAGGAGCCAGTAACTCCACGCCACCCATTGTGTACGGAATAGACCCAGATGGGAAATCCAAGCAAAGATACAGGGAAAAAGAAGAGAATCAGGGAGATGCCAGGGAGAGAGGCAAGATGTGAGGTAACAAGCCACAAACCTCATGGTAAAATATAAACTAGTAGAAATGGGTTAATTTAAGTTGTAAGAGTTAGTTAATAATAAGCCTGAGCTAATGGACCAAACAGTTCATAATTAATATTAGCCTAAGAGTGGTTATTTGGAACTGGTGGGCAGGAGAGGAATCTCCAGTTACAACTGAGCCCTAACTGTATATGGAGTTAACTCCTCATGGAGGAGCTACAATATCTAGACTTGGGGAGACTAGGCGATGGGGGTCTATCTATGCTACTATGGGAAAGCCATCATCCCTGCTGGATGAAGTCCCCTGTAGGGAACCCACACCTATGCTCTGTAAGTAATCCCAAGATTGGTTCCCCAGAGTGAGCTTTGATGGAATGGTGACTAGTTTATTGTGGAGACCTTAGAAGGAGGAAAAAAATGTTGTTTATGACTCCTTCAGGAAAGAATTTTAGAAACAATATGCATAAAAGAAAACTGTGAAAGCTTATGTTCATATTTATGGTATAATGTCTATGAGCAAAGTTTTAAAGAGTAGTAGTGTGTATCAAGAAAGAGAGTAGCAGCAAGTTATATACCCACTGAAGACATGACGGTTTCATACATCAATCAAGTCTTATACCCACCTACGTAAAATAATGACTTCAAGGATAAATTAATAACACAGGCATATAGGTATCTTGGAATATGAGGAAAGAGTGAATAAAGTATTTTGACTTTGCCATTTTTAGTTCTGAACATAATCTAATAATCACCAACTGGTAAAAAGACTTGATACTTTGTCACACGAAGAAAAGCTGATAGAATGGGGTGTTTGTCTTAGAGGTCGTTTGTCATTGGACAGTCTGAGATAAGACAATGTATTATACATAAATGATTATACTAATTTAGGTACATTCCTCTGATGACCTGGAAGGACTGGTATACATTTGGAACTCACTGGAGTTTTGGGATATATACACTGCCTTCTCTCCTCAGCAGACAGGTACATCCCATACCACAAGGGACCGTGGAAGCACTTATGTGAGGCTGCTATGGGATGAAATGTTTGTGTTCCTCCAAAACTCCTATGATGTCATACTAATTTCAACTATAATGTTAAAGGGTGGAACCTTTGGGAGGAATTAGGTCATGTGAGTGGAGTCCCACAATGAAGATCAACATAAGAAAGATGATAGATAAATAAGGAAGGCAATATAGATATAACAAGGCCATCTGTAACATAGGGAGATGGCCTTTACCACAACCCAATCATGCTGGCAGCTTTAGCTTCCAATTTCCAAAATGGTGAGAAATGTGTTGCTAGCTTGCTTGCTTGCTTGTTTTAAAAGCACCTCATCCAAGTATTTGTTCTAGTAGACAAAAGTGGCTAGGATGTATCCCAGAATGGAATCCCCAAATCCAGTGAAAGCTAACTACCCCCTAAACTTCCTTTATGAATATACATGCTGGGTGTACAATGTGCTACTGGATGAACAGACTCTGAGAAGAGGCTCAGGCAAGCCCAAAAGTAGGTTCAGACCTATTTGGTAAAGAATTCAAGGATTTCAAGGCTCAAGACATAGTCCAGTAGAGAGAAGGCTTCTCCTTCTACTCCTATAGAATGTAGCTAGAAGATGTACAAAGTGATCTTCTAAACAAAAATCACCAGGAGAAAGTCAGTGGAAAAAAAAACTGCTTCCAAAGTTGGAAGGTAAAGTTACAGATTAGATTTTCTATGTAACCAAGAACAAAGGCCAATGAGAAAGGAACCACAAAGAAACTGACTTCTGTTCCATGTGAAGGACCACTTTATAAGTAAGCTTTCTAGGGAGAAGTTGTATTACTTTATTAGCTATAAAACTGTGGGAGCTCAATCTTCCTGCCACTAATTTCCAAATGCTAGGATTACAGGTTTATCACCAGACCTGGTCCATAATCTATCCATGTAACAGTTGGTGTCCCACACATGACTGTAACCCCAGTTCTAAGGAGGGTGGAGACAGGAGGATTACTGGAGCTTGCTGACTTCCAGCCTAGCCAGGAAATACAAGTCCCAGGTTCTGAGAGAGACCCTGCCTCAAAGAAATAGGTGGAGAGGGTAATAGAGAAAGACAACTGATGCATGAACTCTCTGTCATGTGCTCAGACACACATACTCACACAGATACACATACAAACAAATAATAAAACTGTATAATGATAAATATGCATGACAACACTAAAACAAAATCTATTACTTTTTATGTTTACTTTAAAAATTCTTTTTGTTTGTTTGTTTGTTTTGTTTTGGTTTGGTTTAGTTTTTCAAGGAGATGGTTTCTTTGTGTAGCCTTGGCTGTCCTGAACTCACTCTGTAGACCAGTCTGGCCTTGAACTCACAGAGATCTGCCTGCCTCTGCCTCCCAAGTGCTTGGATTAAAGGTGTACACCACCACTATCCAGCTTAAATACTGATTTTTTAAAAAAGAAAATTCTACAGAAGGGAAAATGTAAGTGTTCCATTTTCCAAAACGGTGAGAAATGTGTTGCTTGCTTGCTTGTTTTAAAAGCACCTCAACGCAGCTACAAAAACTAAACAATCTAGAGGAGAACAAATTCCTGACTAACAGTATTTGCAGAAATAATTAAGATATTGGGATACCAAGAAAGCCAGTAAAATGAGTATTGCAACTGGGTCACTGAGACCCCCAAAACATGGTAATTTCAATAATTTTTACAAGTGTACTTGACTGGCCATATCTGCAATGCAGTATCATGGTAATTTTTAGCTGTCAATTTAAACAGACCTGCTATCCTACTCATAGAGCCACGAACCTTTGTCTTTTGTCAGAAGTTAAAATAAACCACAGGTGCATTTCAAACTGTTAGTGAATCTGATCAATGCTAATGCCAAAGAAACATTTTTAAATGCGAAGGGATTTTCTAACATAAAACAGATCTGCAGTCTCTCTTACCCAACCTAATCTTTGCTAAACAAGGGTTTATCCCCATTGGTTTAGTTAATTTCTTGGCTCTCCTTTACATCCTTCCTCCAAAGTTTGAATTTGAGCACTTGGCAGAGCAGGAATTCCCAATAAAGCTACAGGTCAACTTTTACACAATAGTTTGAGCAAATTCAGATAAACAAAGTTAAGGAATAGAAAACTACCTGACAGCAAACATAAGGTAATCAGGCTAGGTTCCATATGCACACATGCCTCTGAGCAGTTCACAATTCAATACACTTCGATTTTTTCCTAAGGTATTGAAATCATTAGAACAAAGTAAATGTTTCAGACTATTTCTTTTGAAATATAGAAACATACCTACTTGGCCAGTTGCCACTATGTTGATAAATTTGGGGTGCTGATTTACAGTGAGGCACAGAATGTCATCATTATGTTCCTGATAAAAACTCTGAGTCCCTATAAAGAAAGAGTTTGAAAGTTAACTTTGAAAACTTTAAGATGCAAGAGCCAAATGTACTTATTTAGTACAATAAATTAATTTGTTCATTCAAAATTTATTTTGAGCATTTACCATGTAAGTGATTACTAGCAAAAGGATGACAATGAATTGATAATCTAAAGGTATAGAGCCCTGAAAAGGATAAACCACACAGAGCTGAAGATACCAAATGCCATGAGAGACAGATAAACAAAAGGCTGGGGATGTAGCTAATTGTGCATACACATGGTTCATCTGAATGACGTGGATGGTAATGAAAGTCAGCAACATAGATGGGAAAGTAAACAGGTATTAGGATTATGGAAAACTTTGATTACTTTCCTATCATCTTCCCTCTTTGATTTTGTAAAGAAAAAAATTTAGTAGAGTCACAGGAAAAGCAAAGCAATTTCTCACTTATTAATCTGGGTGCTGTTTATTCATATTTCACATTCAGATTGTAAGTAGTGGTTTTTGATCACAAAGCTAATATGGTTCCTCTCACAGTACTGCCAGTGAAGGGACTTTTTAGAGTCTCCAGCAACAGTCCATGAAGAAGATAACAAGACTAAATAAAATAGGAGGTAAAAATAGTGTGGAAATGAAGTCAGGACAGCAGGTTGGATGTAGATTATAGAGGACCATGCACAGCAGGTTTTCCACAACCTCAACAATTATACTAACACAGCTATGTTACTTACACTTCCTCAAAGCCCCTGGGTGGGGCAATACACACCTGCAATCCCACAGAGGCAGATGGACCATTATGAATCTGAATTTGAGGCCAGCCTGGACTACATACACAATGAGTTCCACACTAGGCTGAGCAACAGAAGAACTTGTCTCCATAAATATATTAGATAGATAGATAGATAAATAGATAGATAGACAGATAGACAGACAGAGATGATAGATAGAATAAGAAAAGAAAACTTCTCAAGTTGAAATGTGTTTTGTGTTTTCCAGAGCAGAAGGTGTAGTGAAAGGAACAAACAAGTAATTATAGACTGCTGGTTAAATTGGTGGAATATAAACTTGTAGAGACTTCTCTGAACATTACAATGTAACCCCAACTGATGAGAAACAGTCAAAACCAATGAAGGGCAGAGATAGGCAGATCTCTATTAGTTACAACATGAGGCCAGCCTGGTCTACATAGCAAGTTCCAAACCAGTCAAAGCTACATAGTGAGACCCTGTCTTGGAAAAAACAAAAACAAAACCCCTAAAATTTTAATGAAATAAATAAAAATACTATTTGTAGCTTTAACAAATAATTTTAAGCTACTAGATAATAAGTTCAAGTTCTAAATTAAAGACAGTGTGTGTACAGGGAATTAAAACTTCCTACCTGTAGCAACATTGTGCAGAATTCCAACAGAGGCAGTGTGATAAATTATATCATCACCATCATTTAAGTAGTGCACATTGTTCCTGCAGTCTCTGCCTCGATAGCCAAAAGCAAGCTCCAGCACAAGGTCCTATAACAATGACAAAACCATTGCACATGGCATCTTTTCTCAGTGCTAACACAAAATTAAACTTGACATTTAAATTTTCTTTAGCCTTTTATAATTTTACA
This sequence comes from Dicrostonyx torquatus, assembly GCA_028555095.1. Lineage (NCBI taxonomy): Eukaryota > Metazoa > Chordata > Mammalia > Rodentia > Cricetidae > Dicrostonyx > Dicrostonyx torquatus. The sequence continues at coordinate 6,632,820 of JAQHUG010000055.1, read as the reverse complement.
TATACATCACATAAAATACATATACACACATACATAATATACTTTGATTATCTTCCCCCACTATCCTCTTATGCCCCTCCCACTGAACCACTTCTTCTCCAAAAGTCCCCTCTTACTTTCAACTACACCCATATTCCCAAATATTGTTTATAAATGTTTGTTTATATTTAAAGGGGGATATGCTATAGAGATTTGCATTGGTATAGATCTTGGTTTATTAATACAAATTTAAGGTCAATTTTGTTATATGTATATTTCTGCTCTTGATTAAGGCATTGTATTTGTGCAGCTCATTTAAAATGTAATGTATAATTAAGACATGTAGGTTAATAGATAATCATCTATAATAGTCAAGCTTGTAGTCTATGCTAGTTAAATTTTCTAGATGTACAGAGATGTATTCCAGATAGATAGGTATTCTTCAAATTTTTCAAAGACCTTCAGAATATGGCATTTAAAATGTTAAAGAACTTAGGACTTTTCATGACAGTGAGACACATCTGCTCCAGGTAGCACCAATTACTTTAAGAGGAAGATGGGCATCAAAGAGGCTCCTTATGGAGTTTGTTAGCCATTTGGGCATGAAACTGCTCTTGCCTGGACTGCTTGATGAACTGGACATGCAAGACCCACAGAAAAATGACTGCAGAACTTGACTAAAGGTGAGACGATCCTTTGGGGTTCCTGTTTCATAAAATAGTCTGCTAGACATTCTACAAGACATACATACACACAAAAATAAATGACAAACTGCCAATTTAGGCAGAACTGTCTTTAAAATTTCCTGTTTTGTGGAAAAGTCTGCTGGATACTATGGGCCTGTAGACTGAAGATGGATGCCCCAATGGTACAGAACTTTGGGTGACTGTCCAGGTAGCGAGATGTCTCTGTCAATTCTAGAGTTTTGGAAGTTGCTTACAATGTACTTCCTGTTTACTTAGGTAATATTATATCCTTCTGGAGTCTTTGATGGAGTTAAAGAATTTATAGTTATAGTTTTCCTTAGTTATCATAAAAGATAAAGTAGATATAAAGATATCTAGTAGATATTGTAACTGTATATCTTGCTTGATACCTGTTTTGTTATATGTAATTTTACTATGTTAAAGTTAAAACCTTCCTTTTTTATTTAAACAGAAAAGGGGAAATGGTGTGTGAGGCCCTTCTGTCTATGTGTTGCTTCTATTGGCTAATGAATAAAGAAGCTGCTTTGGGTCTGTTGATAGGGCAGAACTTAGATAGGCAGGGTAAAACTAACCTGAATGCTGGGAGAAAGAAAGGCGAAGTCAGAGAGGAGTCATGTAGCCCTACTGGAGCAGGATGAAACTTTAGCCAATAAGCCACTGCCACATGACAATACACAATGAATATGTAAGAGTTATCCAATTAGAAGCTAGAGCTATTGGGCCAAGCAGTGATTTAAATAATACAGTTTCTGTGAGATTATTTTGGTTCTGGGCGGCTGGGACAAACAAGCAGCCTGCAATACACAGTGCATCTTTTCTCAGCCATGTTCACGAGAGCTCTGTGATACAGACCATACTAGCATTTTCTGTCAAAAGGAGAATGTGCTTTAGATATTTTATAAACTGCTAACACAAAATTAAACTTGAATTTAAATTTTCTTTAGCCTTTCATAATTTTACACATACATCACATAAAATAAATACATATACATAATATACTTTGATTATCTTCCCCTGCTATCCTCTTATGCCCTTCCCACTGAACCCCTTCTTCTCCAAAAGTCTCCTCTTACTTTCCCATCTCTTGGTGTCTCATTACCTTTGACTGCTGATGTTTTTGTGTGTGTTTCAGTTATTCACTTAAGAAAGGACAATTTACCAGGAGTTATACCCTTGAAGAACACGATTTCTTTCCCCCAGCAACCACCGACTACAGCTCCTCAGGGAGAGGGGCCTCTGAGTCTATTCCCTAATGATGGTAGAGTATTGATGGGCCCAGTCTTTTGCAGCTATGACTTCATGGGTGCAACAGTCATTAGACACACACACACACACACATATATATATACATTACTTTCAGCATTGGAATCACACATTCCATATTTTCAATATAAACTTATAAAAAGGAGATGGGAAACATAAGGTCATCTCATTCCAAGAGAATAGATTTAAGTTTTTATGTGTTAAACATTGATACATTTCTTTTTAAAAAATTTATTAGATTTAAAAAAATACCAATCCAAGTTTGCACTCCCTTCCCTCCTCCCATTCCCTTCACACTCCCACCCCAACCCCATCTAATCCTCAGAGAGGGTAAGGCATATTGCTTTGTGGAAGGTACAAGGCCCTCTCTACTCTATCTAGGCTGAGCAAGGTATACATCCAAAGAGAATAGGATCCCAAAAAGCCAGAACATGCAGTAGGGATAAATCCTGGCCCCTCAATCTGCCCCAGACATGCAACTGTCAACCACATTCAGAGGGACTAGTTTGGTCCTATGCTTGTTCCTTCCCTGTCCAGCTGGAGTTGGTGAGCTCCTATTAACTCAGGTAAACTGTTTCAGTGGGTGAACCCATCATGGTCTTGACCTTTTTGCTCATATTCTCATTCCTTCCACTCTTCAACTGGACTTTGGGAGCTCAGTCCAGTGCTGATGTGGGTCTCTGCCTCTGTTTCCATCAGTTGATGAATGAAGGTTCTATGTTGATATTTAAGATAATCATCAGACTGATAACAGAGCAAGTCAAGATTGGGGCCCCTCTCCTTTATTGCTTAGGGTCTTAGGTGGGGTTATCCTTGAGGATTCCTGGGAATTTGTCTAGAGCCAGGTTTCTGCTAACCCTATAATGGCTCCCTCAATCAAGATATATCTTTCCTTGCTCTCTTCTCTGTCCTTCCTCCATCTCAACTATCCCATTCCCTCAAGTTCTCCTCAACCCTCCCCTTCTCCTCTCTTCCTCTCCTTTTCCCCTTTTACCCTCCCTTCTCCCCCACCCCCATGCTCCAATTTTGTCAGGTAATCTTGTCTGTTTCCAATTTCTAGGTGGGTCTATACATGCTTTTCTTTGGGTTCACCTTATTACTTAGCTTTTCTAGGATCATGAAGTATAGGCTCAATGTCCTTTGTTTATAGCTAGTATCCACTTATGAGTGAGTACATACCATATTCATCTTTTTGGGTCTAGGTTACTTCACTCAGGATAGTGTTTTCTAATCCCATTCATTTGCATGCAAAATTCAAGATGTCATTTTTTTTTTTTTACCACTGAGTATTACTCTAATGCGTAAATGTGCCACATTTTCTTTATCCATTCTTCGGTTGAGGCGTCTAGGTTGTTTACAGGTTCTGGCTATTACAAATAATGCTGCTATGAACATACATGAACAAAGGCTTTTGTAGTATGATTGAGCATCATACTACATATGATTGAGTATGCCCAAGAAGGTATTGCTGGATGGTAAGGTAGGTTGATTCCCAATTTTCTGAGAACCCGTCATATTGATTTCCAAAGTGGGTGTACAAGTTTTCATTCCCACCAGCAATGGATGACTGTTCCCCTTATTCCACATCCTCTCCAGCATAAGCTATCATTAGTGTTTTTTTTCTTAGCCATTCTGACAGGTATAGGATGGTATCTCAAGGTTGTTCTGATTTGCATTTCCCTGATAGCTAAGGCTGTTGAACATTTCCTTAAGTATCTTTGGCCATTTGAGATTCTTCTGTTGAGAATTTTCTGTTTAGTTCCATACTTCATTTTTAATTGGGTTATTTAGAATCTTAATGTCTAATTTCTTGAGTTCTTTATATAATTTGGAGATCATTCCTTTGTCTGATGTAGGGTTGGTGAAGATCTTTTCCCATTCGGTAGGCTGCCTTTTTGTCTTATTGACTGTGTCCTTTGCTTTACAAAAGCTTCTCAGTTTCAGAAAGTCCCATTTATTTATTGTTGCTCTCAGTGTCTGTGCTACTGGGGTTATATTCAGGAAGTGGTCTTCTGTGCCCATGCATTGAAGATCACTTCCCACTTTCTCTTCTATCAGGTTCAGTGTGGTCGAATTTATATTGAGGTCTTTAATCCATTTGGACTTGAGTTTTGTGCATGGAGATAGATATGGATCTATTTTTATTCTTCTACATACTGACATCCAGTTATGCCAGCACCATTTGTTGAAGATGTTTTCTTTTTTCCATTGTATAACTTTAGCTTCTTTGTCAAAAATAAAGTGTTTATAGGTGTGTGGATTAATATCTAGGTCTTCAATTCGATTCCATTGGCCAACCTCTCTGTGTTTATGCCAATACCAAGCTTTTTTCATTACTGTAGCTCTGTAATAGAGCTTGACGTCAAGGATGGTGATGCCTCCAGAAGTTCCTTTATTGTACAGGATTGTTTTGAGTATCCTGGGCTTTTTGTTTTTCCATATGAAGTTGATTATTGTTCTTTCAAGGTCTGTGAAGAATTGTGTTGGGATTTTGATGGTGACTGCATTGAATCTATAGATTGCTTTTGGTAGGATTGCCATTTTTACTATGTTGATGCTACCTACCTAAAAGCATGGGAGATCTTTCCATGGCTCAGCTGTTAAAGACTAGGCTCACAACCAAAAACATTGATACATTTCTTATATTCAAAAGAATGTGTCAGTTACTTGTTCTATGTCCAAATTAAACACCTAGGAGAACCCAAAGCTGTTCTGACAAGTCATAAGTAAAGGTCTGGCAGAGGCTCCTACAACACGGAGTATTTTTTTTCATTGCCTTATGGGTGGTGGGAGGGAGTACAGTCATCTGTATTCCTGCAGCTGTGCACCTTCCCCATGCTGTATCTAGCACAATGTGCTTGTTTGCTGCTGACATTGGCCTTATGAACTCCTTTGAGGAAGTTTCTTGATGGAAGAGAGGAGGAGAAACACTCTCCACGTGCTCTATATATTAAATATATCACATGGGGTAAAAAAGTTCCAGAAATAGTGTATTTTCTTGTTAATTCATAAAGTCAATTGTCTGTGCTTCCCTATTCATTCATGAAATCATTCATATAAATTTACATTTAGACATTCTCCAAGACACAGACAAACTCAGGATATTATTTATTTAAGAGTAAAAGACTCATTTGAAATTAAGAGAAGCAGAGGATATCAATCCAAATTTCAAACCTGAATAATAATTAAGCAAACAACTTTTACAACTAACCAAGCAAAGATAATTCAACATACCAAGTTTCATGAAAGTTAAAGGCAAAACTTGAAGGTTCCATAAAAAACAAGCTTTGGAATATTGGGAAATTTATTTCTCTTACCTCTATGGGTCTCTTCTTCTTGCCAACATTGTTTGACTGAAGTTTCTCTGGCTGTGGTGGGGCCCTACTCACTGGGGGCCTGGAATAGCGGGGTGGGAAAGAAAGACAGAATTATCTGGGGCTTCCAACCTGCCCCCCAGAAATGTCACCCTCCCCAAAGGGAACCTACTCTCATTTCACTAGACTGTATTCTCTATAGCTTGATAATTTCTAATGTAGAAAGAAATAATATTTTTATTCATTTTTATTTTTTGTATCTTTGGTCTGTGTCTCCTAATGAAAATAATGTAGCATAAGAATAGAATAAGAATGTTAGTTTGACACACTCAAACATTTCTGGATGGAGATATTATCATCAAAGTCTGGATTATTCCTCTAAAGCATCCCTTATGGTTCACATCGTAGATATATGAAACATTCTGACAGTGAATTTGGATAACATGAACTTTCTGTACTACTGGTAACATAACTCACACGAGTTCACATCTATAACGACCTGTCCTCCAAGCTCCTTCATGCTCTTTACTGTCCCACTCCCTGAGGTCTGTCATAGTGGCAAATGGCATCAACACCAGAAAGGCATTCAAGGAAGTCATTTTATAGTCACAAAGCAAGGTAAAAAAACAAAAAAAAAGGCCATTACCACAACTACTGTCTCCAAATCTTCTTCTCTAATCTATTTATAGAATACTTATCACCTTTCCCTACATAAAAGCTTTTGAATCAAACCCTCTCTTATCTGCTCAGAATCTAGTAAAATGTTTACTATTCCAACAGGGGTATAGATTCATATTCTGAATTATATAATTGTGGAAGAACTTTTATAAAACCTTTTACTTAATTTTTAAAAGTCACTTACTAGTCCATCTTAACCATTCAATTCATCTCAAAATTCAAATATTTTATAATCTGAACACTGAATCTAAATCATGCATTAACTCCTCTCTAAATTTTAAATACTCAATTTATAACTAAATTAAAAATGATACTCATTAATTTTATAAAAACTTCCAACATTTAATAATTTCTTAAAGCCATATAACTAGATTTCAAAAGTATTGTCAAGTTACACACTTGCAAAGCTAAAAGAAATGTTGCATCTTTTAAAATATATGTGTGTGTGCATGCACACATGTGCGCACAAGCCCATGCATGTCTGAGTGTATGTGCATCATGTACATGCAGGAACCCACAGAAGTCAGAAGAGGTGTCAGATGCCCTGGAACTGGAATTAAGGATGGTTGTGAGCCACCCTGTAGTGGTAGGAACTGAACCAAGTCCTCTACAAGAACATCCAGTGCTCTTAACTACTGAGCCATCACTCCAGCCCTGGTGCATACTGAACATATGATATAAAATAAATGCAGGGTGTTGGGAATCTAGCCTGGTGGCAGCATGGTGGCCTAGCATAAGCAAAGCCTGGATTTGATACTAAGTACTGTAAAATAAATTATACATATTCACATACAGCATGAAATATTATGTACTGAGCATGACTGACTGGTATCATACAAAAATATCTTCATCAAGTATGTGTAACTTTCCAAGTTATCACAGAAATTTAAAGTTCAACTCTTCACATTCTTGAATCCTCATAAGTAAAAATAGGAGTAAATTAATAATATTTAACATTTAAGAATATTCCTACCAGAACTAGGTCAAAAAATGACAGAAAGCCTAGCTTTTCTTCCAAGTCAACTTTTGTGAATTTTTATTCAACATGTAAGAATCCAATAGCTTTAATTCTAACCCTGTTAGCAAGTTTTATCTAAATAACCTTATGTAACAATTAAGCATATTTAAATTTTATAAATATTATTTACATAATTCATATTACTGCTTAAAAGGAAACTATCTGGCTTATAAAATTATACAATTTGAATGCATAAAATGTTAGCAATACAGTGACTTATGAAAGCCAGATAACTGAGATGTTCCTTCAGAGAGAGGGAAGTGGGAACAGAGGTAGAGAACAAGGTATCACTGCTCATTAATTAAAACAGGAGAGATCACAAAAACACAAAATTTGGTCTTGTAAACATAGCAAGAAGAGGGTTACCTGGATCCTCTTTTCAGCAGCAGAGAAGAAAAGGAAAAGGATTTTAACACATATCTAAATTTTAAACATTATTGCAGAATCTCACATAATAAAATATTGTTAGGTTTAGCACAGATAAACTGTATTGCACACATTAAAGACTTGTTTTTATTACTGTACTTAAGCTTAAATTAGTTCATTAATGGAATAAACCCCAGAAGATTCAAAAAGAAGAAAGACATATGAGAATTCAGAATGTTTTGCGACACACTTTAGAGGGCCATTCATCTTATCTTTGTTCTTAAGAAAGGAAAAGAGGACCTTATCCAGGTATTACTGGGATTGCTTTTAAAGAAACTGTCTCATGAGACCATCCTGCAAATTTAAGAAAGTTCTGCAGGTACCAACTCAAGCAGACAGACTTAGTCATTCAAGGCCTTACTGAGTTTGGGACTTGACAGCAAAGCAAGTATCATTTAAAAGAAGAATGCCAACTGAGCGCGGTGGTACTTGTCTATAATGCCACCACACTCTGAGAAGCCAAGGCAGAGGATTGCTGTGAGTTCAAGGCTAGCCTGCGCAAGACTACTAGTGCCAGGGCAGTCAGAGCTACATAGCAAGACTGTCTCAAAACAGAACTACCTTTCTCTCCCCTTCCCCAAAAGAAAATTCTCTTAATAGCAGAATGAAGCTTGGCAGGTGGTAGGTGACAGAAATCCCAGCATTCTGGAGGCTAAGGAGAAGGAATCTCAAATGCCAGCCAGCTATGTCTACACTTTAAGATTCTGCTCAAAACACCAAAATAAAATAAAACAAAAATACAAGATTTGAGGATGCAGCTGTGTTGGAACATTTGCCTACCACCGAGGCCTGATTCAGACCCAGGAGTGGAAGGAGAGTGATGATAACATCATCACTAACAGAACTGAAAGGATCACAAAAGTCTTCCACAGCTTTCCTTCAGATGGTTGGACAAGCACACTTGCCACGGTGAGGTTACTTCACGTAAAAAGCTGTCCATATTCAAGACAGCAATTACATCTCTACTTAGCTTCATGTTTCAGACAAGTGGTTCCTAAAGAACTGAGTGCTTTTAGCAACAGCCTTCCAACTTTCCCTCACTCTGGTTTCCTCTAATGTGGAACTCAGTACTAAACACTACTTTCCATACAGAACTAGGTCTGGATATTTCATTTCTGTTAAATTCATGTAAGATTATGTGGGCCTGTTCAAAGGTCAAGTCATACTCTAAAGTCATCTTTACATATTGCTCAGTTGAAAACACAATGAATTTCCAAGACAATTTCAATTGCCAAATTATTCAAGGATACTGAATGGGTTTTTGAGCAATCTGGTTTCAAAGGAACTTTTTATCCTTAACTCCCAACATTTTTTTAGAAAGTAGTATCTTTTCTTACTTCTAAAATTGACTTATTTCCATGTCTCCTTTGGAATTGCTCTGAGGACATTTTCATCTCACTGAAGGTAGTTGTAAGCAAGTGCTCCTACAGCCTTTTTTATTCATGTAATTTGTTAAACACAAAATACCATAATTATCCTATTTTTAAATGGATAGTATATTAAACATCATTAAGTGGATCAAATGTTTATGAAGTGAATAATTTTCCATTGATACATACATATGATTACGCTAGTTTTCATGGGCATCTAAAGGAAGTACTAAAATTCATGGATTCATGAAAAGTCATTTGTAAATTTATAATGAAGGTCTACTTACAAAACAACAATCACATTTCATTTTCTAATCTTTTTGTCAGACGTAAGTAAATGTTTTGTAGTAAAAATTAATACCTTGTACATTTACACAATGGAGTACTACACAGCAGAAAAATAACGACAGCTTGAATTTTGCAGGAAAATGGATGGAACTAGAAAACATTATTTTGAGTGAGGTAACCCAGACACAGAAAGACAATTGTCATATGTACTCACTCATAGGTGGTTTAGACTTACATAGACCTAATATACATGGGCAAGTAAAAAAAGACAAGATCTCCTGAGTAAATTGGGAGCATAGGGATATTGGGAGATTGTTAAAGGGGGGAGGGGAGAGGCAGGGAGGGGAGCAGAGAAAAATATAGAGCTCAATAAATATCAATAAAGAAAAAAATAAAAATTTAAAAAAAAGAAAGACAAAAAAATTAATACCTTGACATACTCTAGGGATCAAAATAGAACAATAAACATTTTAATAGAATATGTTCTTTAAAAGACACTTACCTTACTACTCCCTGCCTTTGAAAGGAAAAGAAGAAAGTGGGAAAACACATAGGAAATTGATGGTGAATATACAAAACAATAAGAAAAATAAAAGCAACATCAAAAAAACTTTAAGAAAACACAAAATTTCTAATTTTATAACAGGTTTTGGATATCTTAATTAAAATACTAGAAATTGATTAAAATTAACTTCGTTAGGTAAAAATATTTGCATAAAATATTTATTGAAAAATAAAGTCATATCACTATCAAAATCATTCAGGAAAAAAAACCACGAAGTATTAATTATACTAGTAATCAACTGTCATCAGAAATATTTCCTTTGAAGTAGATGATTCAATGCTCAGCTGATTATGAAGTAACTGATTAATATTTAATGACTAACATTAAAATACGAAACAGCTATTTAAATAGCTAAAGTATACTTTGAGTAATATATTCAAAACTGGCAGGATAAGTATCTTTTTTGATCTCCTTTTTTTTGTGAAAATGAGGACTCTTATGAGCCACATTAGTGACATCTGTCTCAGCATTTTCAAAAGAATTTAGCAGAACTGACACTACTGAAATTGAGAATGAAATGCAAAAAAAAAATTTCAAAAATAAATCTGAGACGTTAGCTACAAAAAATCCAAACTAGAGCTGGGCATGGTGGCTTCCACCTCTAATCCTAGCACCTGAGATGCAGAGGCAGAAAAAGTATGCACAGGAGGCAAGTCTGGGGTGCTGTACACAGTGAGATCCAGGCCTGTCTAGGCTACAAAGTCAACAAACAAACAAAAAAACTAACAGAAATGGTTACAGCAATGAAAACATTAAACAATTTCAAAAGAGGAAAGTATTTCCATCTGCCATCACATGAACGGCTTCACCAATGAAGAGAAATCAGCTTTACTGTGATCAAGTGTGGCTTCCAGAATAAAGTGAGGTATAACAAACTGATCTGAATGATAATATTTCTTATTGAAAAAAATCAATAACTTATGAAAGAGATTATGGTACTTTTTATTTTCTTATTACTTGGAAGATAGAATTTCCTTAAATAATACCAATTCTTCAAATATTCAATTTACGAAATCCTCATTTGTTTATTGTAACAGGAGGAGTGGGCTGCTTTTCGTACCAGCCACCCAGCTAGCTAACACCCAAAATAATCACACAGAAACTGTATTAATTAAAACACTGCTTGGCCATTAGCTCTAGCCTCTTATTGGCTAACTCTCACATCTTTGGCCCTATCAGGCCAAAGCAGTTTCTTTATGTGTGTTGCCAATGAAAGCAACACACAAACAGAAGGACCTCCTGCAATTAATACATATTAAGATGGTACTCTTTACTTTGTGAATATTTAATCTCAGGATTAGTATTTTAGGCTACTCTTTATTTTTCTTTTTATTTTCAATGAGACAGGCTATCACTTTGTGGCTGACCTAGAAACTGCTTTGTAGAACAGGCTGTCCTCATGTTCACAGAGTTCTGCTTCTGCCTCCCAAATGCTAGTGTCACCACGCATTATATTTCATTAAATAAGAGTGTGTCATTGTAAAGATATATTTCTTAATTATTAATATTTAATTCTTGAGTATTATATTTAGAACCTGAAATTATCCATAGATAAGAATTATACCTCTCATTCTGCCAAAAGTGAAGACACAGGTTGAGAACAGATTACTATTTTTCAAGGTCAAACAACTGATAAATAACACAAATTGTTATTTTTAGCCTTTTGTCTGACTCCAAATGTATGAACTTAGTACTAGACACTATCTTCTAGCAAGCTGCCTTTCCCTGGAATTTTAATATAAGTATTCAGATCATGGTATGAATGACTTTTCTAACAATTTTATACTTTGCTTCTTCATACAAAACAAATGCATACCACCCTCTGACTCTTCTTTAGATGACCACCCACTGTGGTTACCTGAACACTTATGGACACACTAAGCACCTGAAGCAGAAAGGACCTGCATTCCCTGGGAATACTGCCAGCAGTGAGTCCTAGAGTGCCTAGCTGTCTCCTTCCCCATTATTAGGTACAGCTCACCCCTAACTTCACCTCTATCCCTGAACATTAAACCCACGTTTCATGTTATTTGCTTTTCCATCAAATGTGAACCTAAAGTTTCCTTTATCACAGCCTTTTCTGGAGGTCACAGCTATCCCATCCACCATTACCTGTTTCTCACCTTTCTGGACAATGTCTTTTATTATTTCTTAAAACCTCTTTCTTGTGAAGTCTGTAACATTGGCTCAGTTTGTTCTGTTTGTGGTTCTTAGAATAGAGCCCAGGCCTCACACATGCTGGCAAGTACTCTATCATGGAGCTACACATTCAAAACCCTAATGCCTCTTCACTGTTCTCCATCCTTGACTAAGAATACATTAGGTCAAATTCTCTTCTCAGCAAAGACTTTACTAAAAAGTTCTCTGCTGGGCTAGGGAGACAGCTCAGTCAGCAATGTACTTGCCTTACAAGCAAGAGGACCTAAATTCAATCTTCAGAACCCATGTTTAAAAACAAAACAAAACAAACAAGCAAAACAGGTGTTAGTTAACCCTGAGACTTCCTGGTCAGCCAGTCTTTGATATTTGGGGAATTCCAGCCCAGTGAGAGATTTTGTCTCTAATTAATTAATGGGTGGCTCCCGAGAAACAACAGCTAACAGCCAAGGTTTTTCTCTGACTTTCACCAGCACTGGTTCATATACAATCACACAAACATGTCTTGTATGTATATATAAAAAACACACAGGAGTTTTCTTTTCACAGAATTGCTCTGCATGTGTTGATCCTATACCAAGACCAGTAATTTCCAGTAAAGAAATTCCACTTCAACTCATGTTGTGGGTATAGTTTTTGAAATAGCATCTGATCCTTCATTGAGGGCTTTTAGAGACTGGGTCACACAATTATGAAAGTCAGCAAATAAGATTACTCCAATCATAGTAACTTTATATATGGACATAACATTCCCTGAACTCCTTGTAAAGACAGTGTAAACACCAACAGCACTTAAGGACAGTTTCTAACAGTGGTTCACAACTGCATAATTCAATATACTACTAGCAGCATCTACAGAAAATTTATATATAATTCAATTTTTATATCATTATCATTTTTCTCACCTCACTTTAAGTTTTATTATTACCTCTCATCAACTGATGGCTCTTTTTGTTGCAAATGAGGCTTGACTCCAAGCATTGGGCGGATATTGGTTGATAAGGCTCTGATGGTGTAACTAATTTCATTCTCTCTTGTCACATCACTGTCATAGCCTACCATCAAATACAATGGTTATCAACTGATAGCAAGGTGATCACTTATATTCTTATAAATTCTACTTCTTCTAACAGTATAAAATAAATTGTTAAAAGCCACATTACTAAATATGAAACTAGAAAGATTTATGTGAACAATATTTAATAATATGTAATAATGTCTACTAATTATACACTACAAGCTACAAATATGAACTCAATCATCTAATTTTCTTTTTTTATACACTTTTTTGTTTTTCTTTGCTTTTTATTTTTTTTTATTAAGCATACAATGTACTGCTGGCAAGGAAGGCACTAGGTCTCATTACAGATGGCTGTGAGCCACCATGTGGTTGCTGGGAATTGAACTCAGGACCTCTGGAAGAGCAGCCAGTGCTCTTACCCTCTGAGCCATCTCTCCAGCCCCAATCATCTAATTTTCATTAAGAATATTAAGAACATAAGGGTATAATTATAATAGTATATACTTTCAACTGTTAAGTGTGGGTGGTTAAATTATTCATCCTATGTTTTAATAATTACTGACATATTAATAAAATAAAAATTATCTTAAAATATAAATCTCAATAACATAAAAACTTTTAACAGCACTTAAAAAATGACTGGCTGTCTTACAGATGGTGAATATCTAAGCCATCAATACATGCCAGTCATGAATCACAAAAGCAATTTTGTTGTAAAACTGACCCAAACAATAACACAATTGTTCAAACACTATTACTACTTATTTTTAGCCTCTGTAGTTTAAATCAGTAGAGCTGTTTTTTCTGTTTTTATTAAGATATTTTAAAATGACATACCTCCATCTTCTTCAGAATCTATATCAGATTCTTCACTATCACAAGACTTTTTTTCTCGATAGCTCTCCATTTCGTTTGTCCACACCATTAAAGACATATCTGCACCTCCTAGGGTAACCAGCATGCTGTCATCATAAGTCCAGCGAACATTTGTGACATGTGTGCTGTGAGCCACATATTTCTTAAACTTTCCAAATTTTCCCTGAAAATAAAACAAATTCAGACATACTTTCTGAATTCTAGCACTGAAACTTTTGTTTGTAAAGTTATATATATACATATATATAAAATATGTATACACACAATTATATTTCACTTCAATCCACTGTGCTCTTTTTGGTAAGTACTACCTACACATACTTTCTTTCTTTGTTTTGTCCTTTAGTGTTCCACACCTGCTAAGTAGGCAATAGGTACTCTACTATAGAACTACATCCTCCAGAACTAAATTTCCCTTTTAAATACCAAGTGAACTGTAAGTTATAGACCCAGGAAAGATTAGTTATGCAAGTAAATTTGAGATCAATAAACTATAAGCATGTTTTAAGTGAACATCTTTTCAAAGTTGTTAAAGTTTCTTAAATAAATAAAGCATAGGGGTCAGGGAGATAGTTCAGCAGGTAAAGAAAGGCACTTGCTGCCAAGTCTGATGATATGAATGTGATCTCTAGACGCCATGCGACAGAAGGAGAGAACCAACTTCAGCTAGTATCCTCTGACCTCTATGTGAGGTCATACACATGCTCACATACATATACATATATGTGCACATATGCCCACCAACTCCCACATCCAAATAAATAAGAAAATATGTGAAAAACTTTTTCAAAGTAAGCAAAACATAGTGAGTAGCAAAATCAGTGAGTTCTCTGTGGGGAAAAGACAATGAAAATGAGAGGGCTGGTGAGATGACTGAGCAGACAAAGGGACCTGCTGTGAAACCCGGCAACCAGAGTTTAATTTTCAGAACACTTGGTGGAAGGAAATAACTGACTCTCCAAGTTGTCCTCTGGCCTCCATATGTATACAGGCCATGAGGAACATATGCTGCTCCCCACAGATAAATGTAATAAAGACCCCTTTTTTTCTGAGTAAGTGAGATACTTACTTAGTGGGTTATGGAAGGAAAAAGGGGAAGGGGAGAAGGGAGAAGAGCTAAGAGAGGCTGAGAGATAGAGACAGAGACAGAGACAGAGAGACAAAAGGGGGAAAGAGAAAAGTGGGGAGAAGGGAGCGAGGCAGAAGCTGCCTCTTCAGGGGAGAGATGGAAAAGGCCGATCCTTTTATTTTTATGTTGAGGAGGAGTCTGTCTTCAAAGCACAGAGTTTCTCTAAGATTGTGTGGTTCTTGCTATAGTGAGCTCTCCCCTTTCTCTCCTCCCTCTCTCACTGAGTTGAAACTCCCTGTCTGGGATGTTTATTTGAGTGCCCAAGCTCCCAATAAGAAGTTTTAAACCTATGTTTTCATTTCAGTGAGTATCTAAAAATGCTCATATAGGCAGCCGAGGTTACCATGAATGAAATATCATGATATATTTTTAGCATCCCATTTCAAATTTTGTTTATATTCATACTGATGCTAGATTATAATCTATAACTTAATTTATGACAACTAGGAAGTAAATGCCCTTGCACTCTATACACAAATTTTATTTTTGTAGTAAGCAGAGCCTTAAGTTTTACAGTAGTGTGAACAGAGGTTAGTAAAAAAAATGAATTGAAGAATCAAACAACACAGCCTAGGTAATACAGCACTGTAAAGAATCTGTACTATCTGATTTCAGAAAAAAATCATGACATTAATCAGTGTTAATTTTATTTAAATATTTAATATTTAATTGCCCTCTTTCTAATGTAAAACCTACATTTATAAAGTTTATACTGACTCCTAATGATATATATTTAAGTTATAATTATACTTATAATTAATTATAAAATTTATTTAATAGTGCTAAAAAGAACACTGAGGGAGAGATATTTATATATTATTAAATACATAAATGAAAACTACTATACAATATAACATGCAAAACAAGGCACTGTACAATATGTAACATACAAACCAAGACACAGTTTAGTAAACCATAATACTTATTTTAGATAAAAGCTATAAATATGATGACAAAAAAGGAAAAACAATTCTAAACCTCTGCTGATATAGCATTACTTACTATCTATGCATTATTAATGTTAAAACAATGAAATCATGCTACTTTCATCACTTTCATTACAATGATCATTAGATAAGTTAAAGAAAAACACATACTTTAGCTGGGTATCTAAACAGTTTCACGAATCCCAAATCATCCCCTGTGGCTAGGACCATTTTGTCACTGGTGAGACAAGAGGCAGTTACATCTGTGACTTCTCCAATTATTGGCCAAATTCCCTCACAACATAAACCAAGGACACTTGTCCATGAGGCCCAACTAATTTTTTCCACCTAAAAATATATTAAAAAAATGCTGTAAGTTTCTAATATTTAATATACAAAGTCTGAACATTTCTCTGTCACTACCTAAGATTTAACAGAAAAACTGCCTTTTATAAACCGGTTTTATAGCTCCCCAAGCCCACCACCTGCAGAGAATTTGAACATGATATTATTCAGGACATACTATATACATACAATGTGTCCTAGCTGCTGAAAAACAATGATAAGTAAAACTGCTTCTTCCTGTAGATTAGCCAAAACTAATATTTACTATGCATCTAAGTCTCTATTAATGTGTCATCGTCTATTAATGTGTCATAAATATGTTTTCCAATTAGTCTAGAAATTAAGACTCTGAGAGTCTCTTTCATTATTTAGCCCCGTTCACGTCAAATCTGCTGAGCATCTCTTCCTAGGTCATGCCAAATTAGTAATATTATCAGACACAAGACTGAGAATAATTTTCTTTCCTTCCTCCTTCCCCAGCTCTGCTTTCTCCCCCCTCTCCCACCCTCATACATACCTGTAAGAACAAACATCTTAGATACACAGGCTTCAAAAGATGTCATGCACACGGTACTTCAAAGGAGATGGTACATCCTCTATTATCGTCCTTTTGGGACAGTGATTCAAATGCAGCTAAGTATACAAGTTTTTATATTCCTTTTGTTTTCTTTTTGAAGACAGGGCTTCTCTATGTAAACCCTGTATAACCTAGAACTCACTGTGTAGACCAGGCTGACCTTGAACTCATAGTGATCTGCCTGCCTCTGCCTTCCCAGGGCTGGAATTAAAGGTGCGCTCCACCAGGCCCAGATTCCTTCTTTTAAAAAGTTCCTCTTTCCTTTACCCGGCTAGGTATCTAAGTAGCCCAGTAAAACAAACCTACCCACAGACCTATCCAAACAATGTGAGAACGATCACACACAGCTAGATGACAGAAAGGAGGCCTCAGCTTTCCAAACAATGTCAATCATATAAACATCCCTACAAGCATCACCATCTTCCTACCTCTGTACTGGGGATAGTTTGCTTTTTTCCTCTGGGAGCTTCAAAGAATAACTGCTCTTTAGCACCAGTGTTGACCTGTAAAAGCTTTCCTTAAAAGAATAAAATTAAAAGTTACAGACATACATATTAAAAACATATAAATACAAATATCATGACCCTGAACCAAAATTCCCAGAAAGAAAACAAAACATTACATGTGATAAACATCTCACAGGCTGATCAGAACTTGGGTAATTCTCTAGGGAGAGTGAAGTATTCTGGTCTGGAGACAAATTATCGTGGGTTAGCTTTAGCTCCCTAAGAAGTCATTTACAACTGACCTCTGCATGAGACCAGGCATATTTGTGACTATTAACTAGGTAAGTCCTTTTAGGATATTCATAGCTTAGCTTCCACTGACCCAGAGACTAATGTTTCCAGGCAGCATCTGAAGCCTTAAACAGAGTTTCCTCTTTGCATAACCCATCTACCCGGTCTAAACACAAATGTACTTTTAAAATGTCTTGATTTATAACTTTCCTGGCTTTATGATTATGTAAACTTCACGTGTTACTACCTTAGGACATGGTATTAGGAGTAACCTGAGTCTGTCTTCCTAGGCTCCAGAATAAGTAGTCTCTGACTCCCTATGAAGTGATAGCTATGTCTTTGCACGGATATTTGTGTTTTGTTTGCATTTTTTACAGGAAAACTTAAGTTTGAGGCTGGTATTTTGAGGCATTCAAGAGGCTGAACTAGGACAGTGAATGCACAAGTTCAAGAACTGCCTGGGCTACAGGGTGAATTCAAGGCAAACTTGAGGGATTAAGTGAGACCCCATGTGAAAGTGGAAAATGAGAAATGGGGTAGGAACACAGCTCAATGGTAGATCACTTGCCTAGCATGTGCAAGGTCCTAGATCAGTTTCGTTTAGAGTGAATATATTAACATCATTGCATTTTCTTAATTTCCTTATAATTAAATAATTTTATTCACAAAAAGCTTGTTTTTATGTAGGCAAATAGATAAAACTATTTTACTTGCTTTTTCCCAAAAAAGAAAATTGAAACAAATTTTTCTGTTAAAATTGCTTCAAACTTTTAAAAGTACAAGTAAACAGTTTAAGGATATTTGAGAAATTTTAACCTTATAACATGAAATTTACAAAACTGAAAATGTGAGATAGCCTTTAAAATGAGGACATTTAAAATATTTAACATTTGTTTGAAGTTTTCAAAGTGTTACATGCTATACATTCTGCAAAGAAGTTCTCATTAATACTATGCCACAAGATTATGATGATTTTTAGAAAACATATAGTAAATTAAGTCATGGAAGAAATGCTTTTAAAATTTTCACTAACATTTTTATTTCCAAATTTGAAATGTGTGAAACTTACCTGACAAAAACCAGAACATTATGATTAAATTCTTTCTTGAATAAAATTGAATCACTTTAAAATTAACTTAACACCTACTGTACTCTCATCTGAATGACATGAGATGAGCTACTGAAAAGTCTAAACTTTACAGTGCTCACCTGGAGCTCCTGTAAAGAGCTATACCAGCGCCATGACGCTCTTGTCAGTATTAAGTCAATGAAGTCTTACCTCTGGAGTCCCAGTCAATGTGGGTTATGTAGCTGGTGGCTCCTTTGCAGATGCCTACTCGTTTACTGCTCATCACATTATATATATCGATGAAGCTGTCGTGGGACGCCACAGCTAGGTATTTCCCAGAACCTACAACAGAAACATTTGCTTGGTATTTCCTACCTGTGGGAGGAGTTTAACTGCAACCAGAGGTAACTCTACTTATCTTTTGGGGGAAATCTTAAGTGTCCAATAAATTATATTATAATCAGATGTAAATGTTGATATCAAATGACAATATATTTCTTCAAGAATATTAATAACAAAATGAAATGAATTTTCTTAGTGTATACATTAGTTCAGTGTATGGCAAATTTTATTTTATTTTCAATCTTACATATTCTGACTTTGTTTACTTTTTTTCTGGGGAACAAATCCAGGGCCTCATGAATATAAGCACAAATCCTCTCCCACTAAATGACACCTAAGCACTGTCTTCCCATAGGGCTATTTTAGACAGCAAATTTTAAAGAATCATTTATGTTCCAATTTTGATACAATCAATCCTTCCAAAAAATCTTGCTAAGTTTAGGGGAGAAATGGATATGAATCAGCATAAGAAATGTTGTCCTATCATTGGTAATTTAGTCATTTTAGTCAGCACTAACATTCAGTAGACAATGAATCAAAGAAATTGGTAACACAAAACATGCAACTTCAAAAGCATCAAAAAGTAGTTATTTGTCCCCTTTTATTTGCAAATATGAAAACTAAAGTCCACCTTAATTGTTCTGGCCCCAAGTCATTTGGAACATTAGTGGCATAAAGATTAAGATTAAACAAAACATTTGTACCTGGCAAGTACACCCCGCTGCCTGATCAAAAAGTAAAATTCTGGAGCTGGAGAGATGGTCAGTGATAAAAGTTCTAGCAATGAAAGCATGAGGATTTAAATTTGGATCTTCACACCCATGTAAAATCTGGGCATGAGTACACCCTGTGACCCCAACACTGCTGGGGTCAGAGACAGGAGGACTGTTGACCTTGCAGGTAGTGTAGCTTCAGGTTCAGTAAGGAATTGTCATAAAGGACTAAAGTGGACGATGATCAAGCCGGGCACCTAACTCTGTCCTCTACAAGTGTACACACAACACATGCATACACACTACAAACTGAAAAACCACATTCACACACACAGAAAGAGAGAGAGAGACAGAGACAGAGAGAGAGATGGTCTGAGGTAAAGTAAGTTAGAAAATTATTACATGTTGATACATTTACTCACTGCCAGATTGATGCTAATAATTAAATATAATTTCAATGCAATCTCACCAGGTGAAAACTGGATATCTGAAATAATATCTTTTCTGTGGTGAAAGGACACGAGATCCTCTAGAGTGTCTGCATTTGCCATTAAGAAGCTTCCATCATTGAGACCTACAGCTAAAACTTTTCCATCAGGAGAAAAGCAGCAGCACCTCCCACCTGAAAGAGAAGGAAAGCAATAGGGAATTTCTTGTCACATATACATGTTTAGAATACGTGCTTTAAGGGCCTTTAATTATACAGAGGAACCTGTATTTATTATGGCCTCAAATCAACATAAAAAAGACGTCAAGAAATTCTGTTAAAACAAATGAGTTTCTAACCTTAGCAAGAATGTAGTTACTTACCTTAACAGAAAGCTGATAAAAAAGAGAATTCTTAACTAATAAAAAGCCAATTGTTGTAGAATATTATTTTAAGGTGTGTCACATTACACTCTGAAACATTTGTTTAACAATGTAAAGATGTATATTTATGCTGCATTTGTTTAACTCTGTGAAGCTGTGATTCTTTGCCTGTCTGAAACACTTGATAGTCTAATAAAGAGCTAAACAGCCAACAATGAGGCAGGGAAAAGGACGGGTAGGGCTGACAGGCAAAGAGTATAAATAAAGGGGAAATCTGGAGAGGAAAAAGAAGCAAGTTAGAACACGGAGAGAAGGACATCAGTGGCCAGCAACCCAGCTACCCAGCAAACCACGGAGAAAAATATAAAGAAAGGTATATAAAAATAGAAAAGGAAAAAGTACAGAGGTAAAAGATAGATGGAATAATTTAAGTTGAGAAAAGCTAGCTAACAACAAGCCAAGCTGAGGCCGGGCATTCATAAGTAAGAATAAGCCTTCAGGTGTGATTTACCTGGAAGCTGGGGGGTAGGCCCCCAAAAGCCAAAAGGGTAAAACAACCAACAACATTTGGCATTCCAACATGGGGCTAGAGTAAAAAATCCAACTATAGCCAATGACCTAAGTCATTGAATGTTCTATTAAAACAAAATTTTTAAAAATGAGGACATCTTTGTAAAAATGCTTCAGAAATTAAAAAAGGACATTGGACAATTATTAGTTTAAGCTAGGAAGATCTGTTTCAAAACTATAATATTGTTTATGATTAAAGATGTTACTATTCATTTTAAAGGCAGTCAGAATTACATTGATAAATAAAGAAATAATAATGAGCTTATCCTAACAGCAAGAGATATGGCAAGCAAAGGCAAAACCCTAAAGCTTTTGGTACTAGCATGTAATCTGAGGGATAGAGTGAGGTTGTTACAGAATGAAAAATCAGACTGCACTGGGAATAAGTATTCATCTAATTATCAAGCATGTATCCTTTGGTTAAGGATGCCTAAAAGAAACTCAGTGGAAGACATGATGAAAGCCATCTCACATATATTAACACTTCTCGGGAGGACAAGCTAGAGATACAAACGGAATGATAGTATGTGGGTAGTGGTTATAAACACGAATCTGGGTAGAACTTGTTATTTATTACCAGCCAACCCAAAATCCATACTTCCTTTCCCTGTTTTTTGACATTAAGGCAGAATGATGTAGATTCTTTGTTAGCCAGCATGATTTTTTCCACAGCAGAAAGGTCATTAAGAAGTGCCTCTACAGATAGCGCAGTGATCTCCTTTGGGAACTGTCCAGGAATCTCAAACTGCTACTTGACATGACAGAGCTGAAACCTGTCATCCTGTGACCTGAGTCTCCGATCAGGACTGTGTTCGTTAGTTTGTCAACTAGATACAAGACAGAGTCATCTGAGAAGAGGGTATCTCAAATGAGAAATGCTGCCATCAGATTGGCCTGTGGGGCATTTTCTTGACTGGTGATTGATGTGAGGGGCACAGTCCAGCCCACTGTGGGTAGTGCTGCCCTGAGCAGGTAGTTCTGGGGTGTGGAAGAAAGCAGGCGAGGAAGCCAGGAGGAGTGAGTCAGTAAGCAGCACTCCTCCATGGATCCTGCTTCAGGTCCTGCTCTATCCTTCCTGATGGAACTCAGCTGTGAGCAGAAATAAACCCCTTTCTCTCCAGGTTGCTTTTGGTCATGGTCTTTATCACAGTAACAGAAACCAGACTAGGACAAGAACTAAATTTGATAGGTCAGGACTGCTCTTATTTACATGACTATGATTTGCAGGGTCCCTACTTACATGGCAGAAATTGTACAACTGGAAATTACATGCACAATGGGGTTCATGTGATCCAACACTGCATAGAAGCCAATGTGGACTGCCTTCCTTTTACATGGTATGAATTATATGCCAGGAAATTGCACACAAAGCAGCTCAACCCAACCACCCACACAAGGACTTTATTTTTATTTATTTATTTATTTATTTATTTATTTATTTGGATTTTCGAGACAGGGTTTCTCTGTGGCTTTGGAGCCTGTGCTGGAACTAGCTCTTGTAGACCAGGCTGGTCTTGAACTCAAAGATCTGCCTGCCTCTGCCTCCTGAGTGCTGGGATTAAAGGCGTGCGCCACCACCGCCCGGCACACACAAGGACTTTAAACTGCAGCCATGTTCCTAAAGCCTTATACTGCAGACAGTATTCTAGTTACTGCTCAGTGTGCTTGCTGACCTTTACCGCATATTCAATACACTATTCTTCTTATTGCATGATTTCTTCCACACTAATGTAGTCCCTGGCCCAATACCACAGGAAAACTGAAAGGCCAAAACTGAAAAAAAGGGGCATGCTTCTTTTATCTAGAGCAGTGGGACCAGCAGATGGATTTACAGGGATTGAGGCTGTGGATGACTGAGACATTAAAGCAGAAGCTTTCCTAGACTAGCCATGGTCCACAAATTCTGGTAAATTCCTTTATCACTGGCAGGAACAAGGCCTTCTCCTTGAAAGAGATCTGAATTTCATCCTGAGGAGGCCACTACTTCCTTTATATTCATTCCTTTTTCATTGCCCACTGTCCCTTACAGGTACATCTGCTTTCTTCACTTGCTCCTTTTATACTCTCCAGATTCCTCTCTTCCGCCTTTTAGTAATTAACTGCCTTTTAGTAGTTATCACTTCATAACCTTTGGGCTGAGCAATCTGAGTCCCTGCCAACAGGTAATGAAATGCCAGTAACTGAAAGCACACACAAGCACCACAATTAGCCAGGATCTCTCCGGCTGCTGACTGTGATGACTATCTACTTAAGGCCTTGGGGAGCCCAAGTGGCTCCTCCTATGAACACTGTGCTAATGATGATTACAAGAAAGGTAACGTACAAGATATTCTGAATGTATGAATCATTTACAGAGAAAAGTAACCAGCTCAGGTCTGAAGTGTTCAGGACTAGTTGCAATTGTTAAAGCTTCCACAACAAATTTAAAAAGAATTCCTGACACCCAACGGTCCATAAAAATTAAACACAAGTTTAACTTTGGGGGTAAATTATAATGTCAATTTAATTACACAGCCTCACCACATTTCTTTTGTGACAATTGAGAAACTGAATGGGAACTCTGAAATTTTGAATGTGAACATTTGGCTGGACTCAGACAAGACTGAGATCTCAAACTTTTACGTAATTCTAAGACTCCCTTACCAATACACATAGTTTGCTTCTTTCTGTATCTGAGAAATATGACCTGGAGCAGCTGAGTAAAGAAACATTCATCTTTCTGAAGAAATCTCAGAACCACCCTGTGTTGTCTGACACTAGACACATAGCTTGGATCAAAATATAGTAGTCTCTAAAGCAGTAGTTCTCAACCTGTGGGTTGCACCCCCCTTGGGGCCAAATGACCATTTCACATGAGTCACATAGCAGATATCCTGCATATCAGATATTTAACAATTAATAGTAACAAAATTATAATTATGAAGTAGCAGCAAAAACAATTTTATGGTTGGGGGTTAGCACATGTGTATTAAAGGTCAGAGCACTAGGAAGGTTGAGAACCACTTTAGGCAAAGATGGACGAAAGGAGTTTCATGTTTGTAAGCCACAAAATAACCATCAAAACTGTTCAGCACTGCTATAGCGGTACAGCAGCCCTGGATGACACGGCACAGAGGGCATGGATGTCATCCAATTCAACTTTACTCTCTACTGAATGTGGTGGCTCAGGATAACTTTAGTACTCAGGAAGCTGAGGCAGGAGGGTTAGCTAGACAGAACAAAACATCCTCTATGACCAGAAGAGAGGATGGGCTCAAGCTGATACATAGGTATGAAGCAGGAAACAAAAACAGGGAACATTATAGAATCATGAGAATAAAAATGGTCCCCTTGAAGACTCTTGCAAGCTAAGAATAAAAGGCTTTCAACATAGAGACAATGTTTCTTTTATTCATAAATACTTTCAAATAAGAATGTTAAAATACCAATGAACTAGCTTTAAACCCTAAACCTATATGACCTCAAATAAGGCTTTACTGTTTTCCTAGATTCCTCTGAGAATCTCAAACAAGACTATTGCTTATATCTTTCTACATCCCTGTGACCTAAGTGTTTATTTTATGGATTATAAACCTGTCATGTCCTTCAGGAATCTCCCACAAGCATGCTTCTGGGTGTGTCTTCCCAACTGCCCCTCTCTTAACCCCTGTGCTTAAAGTCATACTGAATTCTCTTAATAAAACACAACTCTGCTTCATTCTAGCTCCTCTTGAAAAAAATTTTCTGCAGTAGGAATGTGAAAAGATTTGAGCCGCCTATTTGTGTACACTGCCTCCAATTTCCAAGTCTTTCTAAACCTATTATTTTATATGCTATTTTGTTTCTGATAACAAGGACAAAGACAAAGATCTACACTGATACCGTTGGTAGCCTGAGAAATTATTTTCAGAGACCTTGACTAGGGCAAACCCGTGATTCTTGGTTTTAACGTAGAAAAATGACAATTATTAAAATGAGCTAACAGATTAATCATTGGATTGGGATGGTTCATCACTAGAGATCTACAGAGATGTGGGACACAAAGAGGGGGGGGCATGGAATGAAGAAAGACATGGAATGATAGCAAGAATCCAGAAACAGAAATTCCATAAAAAATCTAGAATTGGCTTTTGACTGCGGCAGGCCCTTGGAGAGGGCTCCTGATTCAGCCATTCGACCAGGAGGGTAATTGGGTCCCAGCCCAGCCATCTAGGTGTCTGGCCCCAGAGGGGACTAAGGACACCTGCCTATCCCCCAAACCTTCGGGCCATTAAGGCAGCTTCCCCCACCTACTGGCTTTTCTGATTAGTACATCTTAGCTCACTTCCAAGCATCTGTCCTCATCAGAGGCGGGGTACTCGGTTCCCAAAAGGAATTCAGCCTGTTCCCCGGGCTGGGGCCTTGAGGGAAAAGGGTGCCCGTACAAAGCCACAGGGCTCTGTGGAGCACAGAAGCCCGCCCTTTTAACTGAGGGAGGCCCTTGGAGAGGGCTCCTGATTCAGCCATTCGACCAGGAGGGTAAGTGGGTCCTAGCCCAGGTGCCTAGGTGTTTGGCCCCAGAGGGGACTAAAGACACCCTCCCATCCCCCAAACCTTTGGGCCATTAAGGGAGCTTCCCCTACCTATTGGCTCATCTGCTTAGCACACCCAAGCTTACATCCAAGCATCCCTCCCCCATTGGTGGTGGGGTCCTATTCCCAAAAGGAACTCAACCTGTTTCCAGGCTGAGGCCCTGAGGGAAAAGGGGGCGTATACAAAGCCACAGGGCTTTGTGTGCTGCA
>JAQHUG010000055.1:6570329-6601467 GCA_028555095.1 Dicrostonyx torquatus | reverse complement strand
AGGGCAGGTATCCTGCCCCATCTTAAGAAAGCAGGGGGAGGGTGGTGGGGTAGGGGGGGAGTTGGGGGGCCTGGGACAAGGGGAGTAAATGTAAATTTTTCTTTTAAATTTAATAAAAAATAAAAAAAGAAAAAAATCTAGAATTGATTATAATTAAAAACTACAACTGCAGGATATAAGAACTGTTGTTTTTTTGTTTGCTTCATTTTGAGATGGAGTATTACTGTACAGCCTTGACTGGCCTGAAACTTGAAATCATACCAGCTCTACTGAGATTTCAAGTGGTCAACAGCACACTAAAGCTGTTAGTGGAAACTTTACAAAAAGAAGTGCATGGGCTGGAGAGATGGCTCAGTGGTTAAGAGCACTGGCTGCTCTTCCAGAGGTCCTGAGTTCAGTTCCCAGCAACCACATGGTGGCTCACAACCATCTGTAATGAGATCAAGCGCCCTCCTCTGGCATGCATGAACACATGGAGGCAGAATGTTGTATACATAATAAATAAGTCTTTTAAAAAAAAAGAAAAGAAGTGCAAAGGGCTGGTAAATATTCACAATATATTCATTTCTTAGACTTTAAAGACTGTAAACATTAGGCTACATTGTGTCTCTATACTTCTGTTTATTCTCTGATTACTACAAAACTGAGTCATTTTTCAAAAACTTTTCTTATGGGAGCCCACCTCCATCACTGTCTCATAATTAACTCTATGTGACATCAGCAATCTTACTATATTAATGTAAGCAGTTGTCACAAATACTGCCAGGTGTTATGGCTCACACCCTTAATCCTAGCACTCAGGAGACAGAGGTGGATGGATCTCTGTGAATTCGAGGCCGGCCTAATCTATAGAGTTTGAGGCTAGCTAGGAAGACATAGTGAGATTTTTTTTTTAAGATTTATTTATTCATTTATTATGTATACAGTGTTCTGCCTGCATGTGCATCTGAAAGCCAGAAGAGGGCACTAGATCTCATTGCAGATGGTTGTGAGCCACCATGTGGTTGCTGGGAATTGAACTCAGGACCTCTGGAAGAACAGCCAGGGCTCTTAACCACTGAGCCATCTCTCCAGCCCCCGACATAGTGAGATTTTTGTCTCAAGAAAGAAAGTTCATACACATCCTTTTCAAATTAGGAAAATCAACTCCCCCTCTTGAACTAATGCTAAATAAAATAAAGATACCTAAGTAAAAATATTTAAACCCAGAACCACAGAATCATAAGTTTTGCCTATAACCTAGTGCAAAAAAGTATTCCTTATTAGTATTCAGGCATCTATACTGGCCTGCCCTTGGGGTCCTGACAGGATACATCCTGAGCTGCAGCCACTAAGAGCAACCTCTTGTGCACATTCATTACATTCTCTTTTCAAAGGTGGACCTTGCCCACCTCCTATTCTCTCACCCCTCTCCCTCTCCCTCTCTCCCCCTCCCCCACCTCTCTCTGTGTGTTTCTCTCTCTCTCTCTCTCTCTCTCTCTCTCTCTCTCTCTCTCTGTGCTTCTCTGCATCTGTCTCCCCCTCCCCCTCTACTTCTCTTTTCTCTTCTGCTGTTCCTGTTCCCCCCCACCCCCGAGGCCAGTCTCTCCCCTCTCCTTCCCTCCTTTTCCCTAATTAAAAAACAAACAAACAAACAAACAAACAAAAACTTCCATGTGAACTCTGTTGCATGGTGTCTTTTCTTTCTAGCACTTTTTTTTTAATTACAACACTCCCAGTGGAAACCCCTAGCATTGACAGACAATTTTTCAACATTAACACAAAATTAAAGGTCACAAACTTAGGAAGCATAAAGCAGGATGAATTCAAGTAAACCCAGACACATGCCCAATGCTGTTAAACTGCACAACTGTAAGGAAAAGCAAAAGAGAGCAGCAGAACCCAAATAATGTCATCTATACCAAGAGCTCCAGAAGCAATTATAAGAATTCAAAACGGAGTCAACTATCAAAATAAGATCATACTATTGGACCAGAGAGGGCAATACTTAACCCCAATGGGTATTACATTGTTAAAGAGAAGTTAAGCAACAGTTAAAAAAAAAAAAAAACCAACTGAATTAAATCACCCTGCCTTGGACCTCTCCCATGACCCTGTCCTTGGAATGTCATGAGTTCAGTACAAGGAAAATGAAAGAATTTCCAACAATCCTTTACAAGAGACACTCTCTGGATCTTTGTGAATGTCAGAAGATAGTGACGCTTAATCTTTGTTGACATCTGAGAGTCTCTTACCCTTTTTCAGTTTCCGGACTGCCAACATACAATGACTAGGAGAGAGATCCCATATTCTTAGGGTTTTATCATCACTTACAGTAGCGCAGATGGGCAGATAAGGATGTGTGGCCAAACCCCACACCTCTCCTTCCATGTGTCCCTATAAAGAAAACACAGTTAATCTCAGCGTAACCTGAAAATACATGAATTAGATAAGGAACTCCACAGACCAGCTCACCAGTGAAACTGATAAAGAGATCCAAATTCAGGAAGCCCTGACATGATTTCAAGGAACTAGAACAAATGAAAATTTATTAAAGAAAACCTGTTAGAATTTGGTCAAAACAGTGATGGCATATGTACCGGATTCCAGTACCTCTTCACTGGTCACAGGTTATCCACATGGAAACCAACACAGACTCTTGCAACCAAGAAACCTAGCTTTGTGCCCAACTCCTGGTTGGAAGGTCAGCTTCCCAGGATAGGCAGCATATTGATTTCTCCACCCTGAACCAGCTGCCTGTTGGAGGATAGATGCTTGATGTGCACAGCTGACAAGTAGCAACTCCTTTTCCCCCAGCCCCTGTTCCAGATGTCAACTCTACCTCGAGTGCAGTGCTACTGAGAATAATGAAGCCCCATTGGAACTCAAGAAGACCTGAGATCACTGTCTCTTTTTTCACTATATGCATTTACTTTCTAAAGCCTGCAAGAACCAGAAGCCTTCTCTTGTTCTTATACTCAACTCCAGAGCCTGTCTCTGAGATTTTGCCTCTGTACAAACTGACTGGTCTATGTTTTTGATTAGCATACCATCTGAGTTTATGAAACTCCACTGTTCTTGAGAGCACACTTAGAGAGGATTGTTTTCTGTGTTCTGCTATAAAGTCGGTTTCTTTATGAAGAGATTAGAAGTTTTTGTTTTCGGGCTTTCTTCTTAAACCATGAGGCACTAATTCCCAAATTATTTTATAAAGCCTGATACCACAACTAGATAAGAAAAATACAAAGCAATAACTCTTCTAACCAGGATTACTAAAATCGTCTACAATATATTAACAAACAGAATCTACCAGATGTAAAAACAATTATACACTGCAAACAGGAAAGCAAGGTTGTCAATCCCCAAAATCAATTAATGTAATAAGTGTTACAGAATGAAGTTCAAAATGCCATGAGCATCTAATAGACATAGAAAAAGAATCTGACAAATCCCTCCTGGCACATGATTAAACCACTTAATAAATTAGAAATTAAATCATGATTCCCAAATCTTAACAAAGAGCATTTGTAAAAAAAAACTACAATTTTATTATGAAAAACCTACATGCCTATTTTATCATCACTCAGAAAGCTGAGGCAAGAGGATAGCTGTATATTCTACATAGGAGTTCCAGTCAAGCCAGGATAACCTACAAAACTATGTCTCAAAATAAGAAAGGAAGGAAAGGAGGGAGGAAAAAAAGAGAGAGAACGAGAAAGGAAAAGATGGAGGGGAAAGAAAAAGAGAGAGGAAAGGAAGGAGAGGAGGGAGGGAGGGAGAAAGAGAGGGAGGGAAGAGAGGAAGAGAAGAAAGGGAGAGAAGTAGGGAGGGAGGAAGAGGAGGGAGAGAGAAAAGAAACAACAGAGGAAGGGATGGACATCACATTTAGTGGTGGATAGCGTAAAGCTTTTCTTAGACCAGGAACAGAAGCAATAATGTCTGTTCTCACTGCTTATATTCAATGTTACAATGAAAGTTTTAACCAGGACAACTAGCCAAGTAAAAGAAGTAACAGCCACCCAGAACTGACACGAGGAAGTGAATCAGTTATTTACTGATGGCAAGATCTTGTACCTAAAAAATTATAAAGAATCTACTGCAACATTAGAACTAATAAGTGAAATTAGTAAGTCTATAGGACCTAAATTTTCATTCACAGGCTGTGTACAAAATCAGCTGCACAATGTAGAATGATTCGAAAATAAAATAAGAAAATCTGTTTAAAACAGCATCAAAAAATAGGAAAAAGCTTAATAAGGCTATACAGTGAAAACCATAGAAACTTGCTCACAGTATTTAGAGATCTTAGTGACTTAAGAGCTACTTCTTGTTCATGAGAACTTGCTCCGATTAGGACAGATCCCCAGATTGATCAACAGACAGCACTACTACAAACACTGCTGTCTTAACATCCTGTTAGGGATACACGTTCCCATAGTCTTAGTTAATATAAATTTGTGTTTCCTATATTTCTATCATGGAAAGTGTATCAACACTTTCTTCCTTACTCTTATTTTCCTTTCTAGGTACTTTTTAAAGAGAAGATTATGTAAAAAATCTTATGAAAGTATGGATTATAATCATATAGAATTTATAATTTATTTAGAGCCCTTATATCTTTATTAAAATTTATTAGTTTTCTTAGAGCAGGTCTTCCATATTTTAACTCTAAAATTCCTGATTATTGGAATAACCAGTGGGAAGGATCAGAAACACCTCCAAGTCTGACAATCTGATTTTGATTCCTAGACCCCATGGTAGAAGATGAGAACTTAACACCCCAAGTTGTCCTTTGACTTCCATACACATGCCATGTGCATTGTCCCCCAAATCAATGAATACAGGTAAAAATACTAAAAAAAATTACTGTTTATTGTATAGTTTTATTTTATGAATAGTATTTTATGTAATATTTTATTTTCTTGATAGCATAAAGAAATACCACTAATTTCTTTATGTTCATTTTTAAACTCCTATTACAGAGGCTCTCTCAGTTTTAATTTATTAACTCAATATCCAAGGTACACAGTTGTTACAGCTGAAATTACTACTGCTTTTTTCATTTCCAACAATTAAACCTTTGCTTGATTAGTTTCACTGGACTCACTAAGCTTTTACCTACACATTTAGATAATAACAGCTAAGGCAAAGCTATCAGGAATCCCCATGTAAGGAAGCGAAAAAGACATTAAAATTTTACCTTATAATAAATATAAAAATAATAAATAGTAATAATATAATAATAATAAGATGGCTTGGGTGTGATTCAGTGGTAGAATATGTATTCAGCATGCATGAGACCCTGGCCTAAATTCCTAGCACATTTTCCAAAAAGATGTATTGAGAACAATTTTACTTAGGAGGCCATTAGGACAGCATCCACACTTTAGGTGCTATGTAAGCATCCTGAAAGCCAACATAAATACTAAGATGAAACTAGATATTTTGCCAAACAGAAGCTATCAATGGACTCTCATCAGAGAATCTGACAATCACAAACTGCCAATAACATCAAGCTAAGGTTTAACAATTCTAACCAAGCCGGGCGGTGGTGGCACATGCCTTTAATCCCAGCACTCAGCACTCAGGAAGCGGATCTTTGTGAGTTCGAGACCAGCCTGGTCTACAAGAGCTAGTTCCAGGACAGGCTCCAAAGCTACAGAGAAACCCTATCTTGAAAAAACAAAAAACAAAAACAATTCTAACCAAGTGGATCTCTGTCTTTTGCACTGAGATGCCAAGAGCTTGCTCCTATACCTGAGGCACATCTTTCTGGATTCCTTCTGATTCTGAGTGTGGTTCACTGCACGAATACTTTAGTACTCAAATAAGCCTATTTAGTTTGTATACTCTAAAATTTCTTCTCTCTTTTACATAATTTCATTCACTCTTTGAGAATGCCATGCACATAAACAATGTATTTTTAAGGTTTATTTCCTCTCCAACTCTTCTCAGCTCCCCACCCCACAAAATTTTTTATCTCAATAGATATCATTTATGATTTCTAATTTTTTTCTGTGAAAATTTAAAAAGTAATTCTGTATTCATGTTTAAGAGTATTTGTAGTAATGCCATCTGAGTTCTCATAAACAGGTAAAGTACCATGACTAGCCAGGCATGTAATGAACGACCCAAGGGGGAAAATCATGACTGCAAGGCCTATCAGAATTACATAGACACACAGTCTCCCCCATCACACACACACACACACACACACACACACACACACACACACACACACACACACGTAACCCCACAATGACTTCAGTATGTTTTTATTTCAAGGATATTTTATGTAGGTAAAATTAATAAGGTATTATTAGTACATGTTTTGCCTTTTACACAATCTCACTCACAGGGTATTAACAATAAAGCATCAGCTAGGCAGTGGTGGCGTGGTGTAGGAGGTCCTTCTATCTATGTGTTGCTTTCATTGGTTGAATAAAGAAACTGCTTTGGGCCTGGTGATATGGCAGAACTTAGGTAGGTGGGGAGACAGAAATGAATTCTGGGAGGAAGAAAGCAGAGTCAGGGAGAGCCGCCATGGAGCTGCCAGAGACAGACATGCTGAATCTTTCCCGGTAGGCCACTGCCATGTGGTAATATACAGATTAATAGAAATGGGTTAAATCAAGATGTGAGAGTTAGCCAATAAGAGGCTAGAGATAATGGGCCAGGCAGTGATTTCATTAATACAATTTCTGTGTGATTATTTTGGGATTATTTCAGGTATAAACTAGCTGGGATGACAAGCAGCCCACTCCTCCTGTAACAGTGGTGCACACCTTTAATCCCAGCACTTAGAAGGCAGAGGCAGGTGGATTTCTGTGAGTTTGAGGCCAGCCTGGTCTACAACAGCTAGTTCCAAGACAGCAAGGACTGTTACACTGTTAGAAAGAGAAACCTTGTCTCGAAAAAGCAAAAAACCAAAACAAAACAAAAACAAGAAACCCAACAACAACAACGATACAATAAAGCATGAACAGTGCTCTGTGTGTACTCTTTGGTGTCTTAACAAGAATGAAGCAGAGAATTAAAGAAATATGCCTGAATTAAGAAAGGAAGCAGAAGCAGGATCAGGGGAAAGCCGATCTCCAAAATTCTGAGGCTGGTCTAGTCTACACAGCAAGTTCCAAACCACAGTGAAACTCAGTTTTAAAAAAAAATTTATTTCTGAATTTTCACTAGCTTCTTTTCACTCATAAATTCTTTCAGTAATATAATTTTAGTATATAGTCATGCTCTCCTTTTCCACTTCTGTAAGCTATAAGCTTAAGATATACTTAACCAAAGAGTTTCAGAAAAATAAATATCTCATGTTTAACAAATGCTCCCAAAAAAGTAAAATCAAACATGAAATGAATGTCTAGGTCAAATATATTATAACTGGCTTTTGTCCCATTGATTTAATAATTAGTGATAAAGTTTTACCTAAATATTGGCAATAATTCTGCATGAGAACATGTATATCAATTTATTATGTCTAGTCACTGAACTAATTTTCTGTTTATATTAACATTAAGAAATGTTTCTCTTACTCATTTTGTATTGTTTTCAGCAGTGTCAATTTTGCTTCTCATATTCTGAATGAAAACAAACTTCAAAGGAAAAAGTGCATATCAATATTTAAAGTACCTGGACCAAAAGTGTTATTGGGCCACTTTTATCCACTTCTAATATTTCACCATTCTTTGTGCCTACTAAAATATGACCGTGTCCTAATGATATGGCACGTATAGATGGGTTATCTTCCAAGAGCAGACCTGAAATGTTAAATGGAAAAGTTCTTGTAGGTATGAAGTTAAGATAATTCCAGAATTTATATTTTCCAACTGATGCTATTTGGGTGGTAAAAATCACATTATGAAGTTTTTTTTATATATTTAAGAAATTCTAGTAATACACTATTTCCTTTAATCATTCAATTTGTTAATCTCAGAAAAAACATAACATAGAATTTTGTTCTATCCAGATCCCACACTACCATTCTGTATATACATAATTACTTCTTTGCCTCATATATTAGCAAATCATCGTCTTTCTGTTTTCCTTAAGTTATTTATAAAATCCAAACCAGGAATTCTAATTCAGTGTAAGATATATCTCTTCCCCTGGGGTGTCCTAGGCAGGCCTCAGTAATGTACTGGCAAGCATGGCAGATCTAGTTCTTGCAACAAATCTTGTGTGAGGAGGTTATTAGAAAGGGAGAATTTAAGAAGGCAATTAAACTTCCTGAAGAGGGAAGTGAGGATGAAGTCATTTAGAATAAATCCTGTTTGAGATCTGAATAGTGAGCATGTGGTTCTGTCACTGGAGAGAATAACAGATTCTAGGAACAAGTAAAAGCTTGCAGAAAGGCCTCATGATCAGTGGGACTGTGGCATCATTCCTAAAAGGAAGAAATGTGCAAACAAAAGACAATGGAAGACCTGCACAGCTAGAGTGATCAGCAAAGGTCTCTCCTTCCACTGTGGGTTCCAGGGACTAAACTCAGGTTGTCAGGATTGAGAGGTAAACTCAAAATGCAGCCTGGCAGCAAGCTCCTGAGTGCCAATAAATGCGAAAGTTAAATGTTAAGGGTGTCATAGATTGTATTTCATCAAGTACACCAGAGAAAGGAGTAGGATGACTCTGGTATCAAGTTAAGTGATTTCTATGCAATTCTGATGCTCATCAAGAAAGGAAATATATTTCTTGTGTTCCACTTCAGTGAACGAGCATATTGATAAATAATTAGTCTTTTCCTGAACAATAGACTAAATATGAAATCACCTTTAGATCCTGGGGCTAAATCAGCTCTTTTTATAGCATAGGTCTTGAGACATCTTTCAAAGGAATCATCCCAAAGGGCTACTACACCATCTTTTCCTCCAGTTACAAATCCCTATAAAAACAAAGAGTCCCAGTTAGTAAAGACCAAAGTTTGTCAAAAACGATTACATGCTTTATATTGAAAAGAAAATAGAGAAAAGAATGTAGATGAAAGTTACAGCTTCTGAGTAACAGGGATTAGTATAGGCATTTATTATAGTTCCCAAACATCAACACAGAATCTATAAAGATATTTATAGTGATAACAGGATAGGATGCCAAAAGACCAGTTTCTAAAGTGGGTGATGAGCTATGACTGCCACTTTCAGCAATCATACATCCTTCCAAAGCCTCCTACTTTACCCTGGAAAAGAAAGAACAGCAACGGCACTGAATAACATCTGATTATACAGAGAGCACTTAGCATAATGTTGACACATAGCAGTGCCTTAATATAGTAAGGTTTCATTTTTCCTTTCTTTCATAATAAAAATTTGTGTGTGCATGAGAGACAGCTTTTCTGTGTAGGTCAGAGGACAACTTTTGCAGGTTGGTTCTCTCCTTCCACCATGGGTACCAGGGGCTGAATTCAGGTTGTCAGGCTTCTGCAGTGAGTATTTTACATGCCGATCCATCTCATCAGCCCTTTCTTTCTTTCTTCTTGTTTTTGAAACAAGTCTCTGTTTATAGCCCAGGCTAGCCTCAAACTTCCAATCCTCCTGAGGGCTGAGATTACAGACATGAGTCACCACTTCTAGCAAAAGCTTTTTGTTTGTGATTTTTATTTTTAGACACGGTCTCATGTAGTTCAGGCTATCCTTGAACTAGTTATTCATCCAAATATGACCTTGAACTTATGATCTTCCTCCATTCATTTTCTGAGTCCTGGGGTTACAAGCATGTGCCACTATGTGACATTTAAAACATGTTTTTATGCAGCATACCTCTCTCATATCATACTTAGGGATTTGAAAAGAAAGAAAAACACAGACTATAATTGGGTACCCAAGTACAAACCAGTGTTCCTTCTATGATAACTGTATTTAACTTAAAATTACTTTAGGTTACTTACTTTCTCCAATGCATGCATACTGAACACTGGCCCATCATGGGCTTTAACTGTTTTTACAAGAAAGACATCTCTCCAGATGCACACATCTCCTGTGGATGTTCCAGAAAAAGCCATCTCTTCAGTCCATCCATACACTGCACACATCATTGTGTCATTTTTCCCCAGAGAGCCTATGTAGCCTTTTCTTCCAATTAATCCTCCCCCTGATTCATTAAAAAAAACAAATGTGAAAGTGTTGCTTTCAAAATGTACACAGTTTCAAATATAAACTTGAGATAAAATAGCATGAGAATCCAGTTTAGCCCCATGTGTAAGGCATTTACTTCAACTAATAATTTGTCCAAAACTATGCAAGCAAAGGGTTAGATAATACTTAAAGAAAACAGGAATTACTTTTACTTGTCTAATGAACTCTGTGGATCTGACCTCTGAAAATATGGAAGATTGAAAATGCACATCAAACCTTAACATTTATCCATTTCTGATTCAGTTCCAAGGCTATTAGATATATTAGGAAAAAATGCTACTCAACTACAAATTTTTAAGATATATATTTACTTTATTTTTTCTTTTTTATAATTGAAGGGAGTCTGTGACAAGTTATTTTTTTATGTGCATGTGCGTTTTGCTTATATGTATACCTATGCACTGCGTACATGCAGTGTTCAAGAGGTCCAGAAGAGGGCATTGGATTCCCTACCAGAGAGCAGTCTTGTGGGTGTTTTAAATTTGGGTCCTTTGGAAGAGTAGCAAGTGCTCTCAACCACTGAGCCATCTCTCCAGCTACTTAGTATTTACTTTCTTTAAATCTCTTATTTCAAACAAATATGTAGATGAGGGATGTGTGTGTATATATGTGTGTTTTCTCAAGTACTACTCAGTAGGCATTTTCAATTCCAAGTAATATGGCCAAATGAAAAGCTTGTTTAAATTTATGAAAATGAAACCCTAAGTTCTATTCACTTCATAATTGTAAACACTATGATTTACTGAGTCTCTGGTACGGCATTCAACACAAATCTGAACCATTACTTCATGTCCCATATAGTTCACAACTTGGAAGTCAGGTGAATTTGGGAAATGTTACCACAAAGTTTGTTGTTTTCTGATGTTTCACTTCTTACACTTAAGCATTTTCTCTGAAAGTTTTCAGTTCATTGAGATTTCAATGCCACATTGCTAACATAAATATACAATTTTACTTAAAAAAAGAGGTTTTTTTTAAATGTTAAAAGGAAGTTTATTCCAAATTTGTGATTTATAGTTACAGATGACTAAAGCAACAGTATTTCTGTATTACTTTATAGTATACAAGGCACTTTTATGAAATTTTTTCAAATTTAGTCAAACTATAAAAGGAAGAAATCTGTACATTAACTGATTAATCCCACAGGTTAAAGCATCTTTGTTTAAAATGTACCAAGACAAAAGCATCCTTTAAAAATAAAACTTTTTCTTTTAGATGGTGGTGATCAACCAGAGCCTGAGAAATGCTAGGGATGCATTCTACCCCTGACCTATATGACCCCCCCAAACCATGAGGTTATCTTGGATGATGTTGGATTTACAGAAAGATGTAAAATAACAGTGTTTCTGCATAATCTGTTATCCGTTTTCCCTAAATACTAACATATTAACATCACTGTCCCTTTGTCAAGACTAAGAAACCAACATCATTTACATTAATTTGAACATCAGGCCTTATTCATATTTTAGCTTTCTAAAAACTTTCCTTCTCTATCCCAAGATCCAGTCCAGCACACGAATTGTACTTACCTAAATTATTTTAAAGATAATGGTTTTAGCATTTTTAAATATTTATTTATTTATTATGTATACAATATTCTGTCTGTGTGTATGTCTGCAGGCCAGAAGAGGGCACCAGACCTCATTACAGATGGTTGTGAGCCACCATGTAGTTGCTGGGAATTGAACTCAGGACCTTTGGAAGAGCAGGCAATGCTCTTAACCTCTGAGCCATCTCTTCAGCCCCCTGGTTTTAGCATTTTTAAAGAGTTAAAAGTAACATTTCCTTACCTGCTCTACGCCAAAACTTCATGTGTTTAATCCCAGCTGTAATTAGTTTATCAGACACATAGGGGTTCATCTTCACAACAAAAATCTTGTCTTTACTGCCTCTGAAATGAACCAGAATGTTTTAGTTCTGTAAAGAATCCATCTCAAGACAACTCACTTCCTAGCTAGAACCCTCCACCCTCTAGACAGTTGTTTTCTGCTGGTCTTTGACATTCAGGCTGTGAAGTCATTCATTTGTACATTTGTCACCATGTATATTAACCTGCTCAGTAGATTCTCCAGACAGGATAACAGTGAAAACAAAACTTCACTTAGATAGTACCCATGAGACTCACTGTACTGTGCCCAGAGAATGCTGTCTATGACCAGAATTAAAGAAATTTTGAAACATCAATCCATCACAATTCAGCATACGCTTCAATGTCCCTTTTAGTGCATGTTTTGGGGGGAGAGGGGTATTCATTCCACAATATGTGTGTCAGAAGTGAGAGGACAACTTGCAGAGATCATTTCTCCCCTTCCAGCATACAGACCCTGGTGATCAATTGAGGTTATGTTTGGTGACTCTACCCACTGAGCCATCTTACCAGCCCCTCAAAGTTCCTTTCAACTACTGTATCCTTGGATATCATCTATATACTCCGCAAAAACCATTCATATTTTAAGTGTTTTCACATCTCACTTTGAGGGAGTAACAAACCTAAAATGTAGCCTCCGACACTGTTAGCTACTTCCCACTTCAAAGCACTGTTAATGTTTTATTATAAACCAAATCATGCTCAGTTTAGAAGACAGAAATGAAGAAAAATACTAGAAAAACATATTATTTCTTTTTAATATATGTACATATTTCTCAATAAAATGTATGAGCATTTTACCATGTTTCCCAGTTGGTATATAATAGTCTTTAATAGAATACACTCTTTGTTATTGCGAATTAAAATAGTAATTTCCAATGTCCTATTAAGGCACATTAAAAATGGGTATACAGGGGTTAAGCCTACAAAGAAATAATAAAATCATTTATCTTTTAGATTGATTATATTTATTTAAAGGTAATAAAAGCTGATAATCATAAAAATCTTACATATTAGCTTGACTTCAAAAGAGTAAAGTACATGGCAACATTAGGGTTTTACCAGCATGGTAAGGGTTCTCCTTACCTTGCCACTGAAAGTTTCTCCCCTTTCTTCCAGTCCCACAGTACAATGGTGTGGCTGTCATCTATTCCAACTGAAGTTAGGCGCTTCCCATCAGCTGTGACAACCAAAAAGATGAGATTCTGAAGTCAAAACCATCTAATGTGTTTTCTAGAGCCATGGGCTCTCATTTGAATAGGCCCTCCATCCCAAGTCTCACATGCTGGATGCTTAGCCCTCAGTATGATGGTGTAAGATGATAGAACAGTTAAGATAAGGGCCTGGTGTGAGGGGATTAAACTGCTTAGTGCTCTTCCCTAAGAAAGGTATAATACTCTCTCAGGAAGACTTAGTTCTATTGTAATGGTTGTTATAATAAAAAAAAAGTTTAACCCTTAAATCTCCCTGGCTTCCTATCTTATAACATGTTATCTTTTCCTTTTGCACTTACTAATGCAAGTGTTACAGCTCTGGAGGGAAAAGTATCCTGGCCTCTCGGGAAGTCAGGCTATACGTACATCTGCGAAGGGAAGGTATTTTGATACCTATGGCTCTGGAGGGAAAGGTATCCTGACTCTCAGTGATACACTGGCTAGAAGTATCAGGTTCTTTCTGTTTTTGAAGATCCTTTGGAGTTGTTTGATCCTATCTTTCACTAAACTTGATTGGTTGACACAGAAACAATATTCTTCCCCAAGAAAGAGACAAAGACCACCTCTCTCTGTAAATCTAATCCTCTCTAATTTTGTACTGCTATGGTGGCTAGCAAGTCTATTTGTGCCTGAAGGGTAAAGAGCTACATGCTGGAAATCCTGGATGAACTGCGAGGAAAGCTGATGGTAAAAAGCTAGGGAAGTAGTCAGTCCTGCTGTTCCAGTGGCTACACCTGCAGTTATGCCCAGGGCTGCCAGAAAGGGTATGAGCTGGACTGCTCGTTTGTCATGCTGTGCCACTATGGGCTTGGTGATGGGGATTTGCAAGGGTTCTTCACAAGATACCATCCTTAATTTAGGAAATAGGAACACCAGGGTACAAGTCCCAGACCAGACCTAGCAGGCAAGCAGTGATAAATTTGAGTACCACAGAGAATCAAGGCATTGTGAATGTCTGGACATAGGGACTGGGTGATAGTACTAATAGTAATGATATTATTGCAGTCTGCAGAATCCAGGGTGCTCACAGGGTGTGTTCCTGAGGAGTTAAAGCAGTCTGTGATACTGAAGATAAAAATATGAGAGAGAAAAGGGGTGGCAGCAACATTTGACTCTAAGCAATTAACAAGTAGTAAGGTGAGATAATTTAATAAAAAAAAAATGGGTGAGGCCACACATGGTGGTTGCCAGTTTGACCCTGGAGGGACAACCAACCAGCATTTTCCAAAGAGGTCTGGCTGAGCATTATTCAATAGCCAAGAGATGGTGTGATGGGGAATTGGGATCAATATAATAAAAAAAAGAGTGCTATTAAGGTTATAAGGATCTTCAAGAAGATTTGGACCACTTCTTCTAATGTGTCTATACCCAGGAGTTGAGAGAGTAGGATGTGTACCCTCTGCATTTTGAGTGTATCTGGTGGGTGGCTGTGATAAATGCTTACCAATGACTCCTATTTTCCATCTGGGCTGCCCTGGATCCTTAACTATGATGTATAAAGATTCCCTGTTCTTTAAAAAGGCAGAATGTTTTTCGGCATATGCATTATGTCTCTTATAGGACCAATAAGGACAGCCTCCATAGGTTTCTGGCCTGTGTTGACATTAATCTCTACTTTGATCACAGAGAAAGCAAGCATAGGGGACAGGTGTTCTAGCAATTCATTTTTGTGTTATAGGGATAAATATCTCCTTTTGGAAACCTACTGGTGAGCAGTCTCCAGACTCTACTACATGACTTGAATAGTTGAACTGCTGGATATATGCTTCCTGAACCTCAAATCTCCATAGACAGAGTCCGCTAGCTATAGGAGTGAGCAGGAAGAAATAGGAGGAGAAGAAGTAGGGCATGACCCAATAGGATTAGGCTTGAGTCTTGACAGGTCTATGAGGTCTCATTCTTCTGAAAACGGAGGCAGGCTGATAGTCTGTGTATAGCTTTAGGGATGGTCCCCTTACTAATTGACAGGCATGGGTAAGAGCTATTAATTAAGTCTGCTGGTTTGTGGTTTGGGCAGGAAGGGTCTGTTCTTTGACCACTATGGTGTCTGAAACAAAAGCATATCCTGTTTTATGTACTCTTTCACTCCCACCATGATGCTGTCTGTTATGTTGTGACACAGCCAAAAAGACTCTTGCCACTAGTAGACTCAATGGAGTCACATGACTTGAATTTTCAGTTTCTATAACTGAGCTATCAAGGCCTCTGCTTTTACTGCTTTTATCTTAAGGTGTTTTGAGGTAGCAATAGAAAATTCACTAATAGGCTATAGCACTATATTTCAAACTTGAAAAAGTAATGATAAATGTTAGGCATGTATATAGCCATGGAATAAATCAGAATTTAGAAAAGAATAATGGTTCCTTTAACTTAAGCGCGTGCGTGCGTGTGTGTGTGTGTGTGTGTGTGTGTGTGTGTGTGTGTGTGTAAGGTGAAGGACAACTTTATGAAGTTGGTTCTTTCCATCCACCTTCACATGAGCTTTAGGGATTGAACTCAGGTTGTCAGCCTCAGGCAGCAAACGATTTTATTCACAGAGGCATTTTCCAAGCTGGGATAATGGGTTTCTGAATTATTATCATACTTGACCTAAGTTACTTTATGTATTCATTAGGTTGAGAAGAAGGCTGAGGGGGCAGGAAATGCATAAAAAGATAGCTATCCTAAATATCCTGTGAGGTGATTAGCACATAATATATGCCTGTATCACAACATCATATTAGGGCCTGGGGGTATAGCGCAATGCTAGAGCACTTGTTTGATGTATGTAAAGTCTTGAGATCCATTGCTGGCACCACACACATTAATCACCATATACCCCATCAATATAAACAGTTATTATAGGTCAATTAAAAATAAAACCAAAATATGTATTAATAAAATAACAGCTTATTAAATAATTAAGAAAAACAGATCTATTTCAATTAAATTCCCTATTAAGAACTCTGTTGTGACATAAAAACTCAGTGACTATGAAAAGTATGTAAAATGAAAAACATCTAGGTTATGCTGTCACTAGTGTGGCTGCTTTAGTGAAGGCCAAGTTCCAGTTGTCACTGTTACCAAACAATAATGACTATATTAAATACTGAAGCAAATGACTTGAATCATACTGACAGAAGTGCATGTGTTTACAGCTTATAAGGTTCAAAGTGTAAAGGAACCTTTTCCACTCTGCCTTGCTTTTGCAAATCTTAGTTGTTCAGTGCTATCAATGTTTTGTTGTTGATCCACTCAGCCTGCTTCACATTTTCTTGTTTCTTGAAAATATATGTGTACATACAATTTCCCCCAAATCTTATTTATGAATAACTAACTTTGGTTAAGACAACAAAAACACATAATAAATACTTCTTCAATAAAATATTGCATTCCAGCTCACACACCAGGTTTCACTGTAGGTATATCTGTAGTTGCTAAACTGATACCATGAACTAAAATTATAAGATGCACTGAAACTGCTACTTAATATAGACACCTAGGAAACATTCCCATCTCATTCACATTAAACATTTTTAAAGTTTACTTTAAAGCTATAAAAGCTAGGCGGTGGTGGCGCATGCCTTTAATCCCAGCACTTGGGAGGCAGAGGTAGGCGGATCTTTGTGAGTTCGAGACCAGCCTGGTCTACAAGAGCTAGTTCCAGAGCAGGCTCCAAAGCCACAGAGAAACCCTGTCTTGAAAAAAAAACAAGAAAAAAAGCTGTAAAAGATTAACATCAAAATTTGCCCAACGGGAAGGTACATATTACAAGAGTAACCAGGACAGTTTTAGGTGTTTTTGCACAAAACCATTTTATGCTGATATTAACATGAACATTTTAAAAAGGCTTTATAGGTATAACCATTACATTGTAATTATAAATAAGCCAGAAAACCTAGCTTAATCATTGTTTGATTAGAACAGTATGCACACTTGATAAAAAGAGTAAAGGCCATAGCTAAATAGCAAGCTTAGGTAACACTGATTTAAACACTATATATTCCCTCTGTGTTTTGAACAATCTTTTTGAGATAGAAGAGTCTTACCTGAGAAATCAACTGCACAGATGCCATATTGGTGGTAGCCCTTTAATATAGACAATGGTTTAATGGTTTCTGTATCCCATATGTGAATTGAGGGATCTCTACCTACCTGAT
Source organism: Dicrostonyx torquatus (assembly GCA_028555095.1). NCBI lineage: Eukaryota > Metazoa > Chordata > Mammalia > Rodentia > Cricetidae > Dicrostonyx > Dicrostonyx torquatus. The sequence continues at coordinate 6,584,138 of JAQHUG010000055.1, read as the reverse complement.
AAAGATACAATTATAAAAGCCATTATAAATAATTATTTTTATATTTGTTAAATGGAAACAAAATACCTATATAGCCTTTATTTTTTATAAAAGCTTATCTAGTTAAAAACAAAAAGAAGAGTACAATCATGGTATTTTTCTCATTAACATTGCTTCAAACTCTAAGAAGGATTGAAGAGAGCAGAGTGAAGAGATAAACAAAGAAAATGACACAAATTTGTGAAAATGAAAATGTCACAGAATGATCCATTATTTTACTAACTAAAAACAGTCTGAAAATGCTAATTAAGGGGAATGAGGTTGTGGCTTACTGATACAAGCCATGCTTAGTATGTATGCAGCCCTTGGTTTAATACCCTGCGCAAAACAAAAACAGATAATAAAGCTAGGCACAGTGTCTCCAGGAATATTACAGAACTATATATGACTCCTCCTACTCCTCCTACGATTCATCAGTAATGATAATAAATGATTACTAAGTACCTATTATTGGCAAGGTTATTGTGATAAGCACTTTAAGTATTGTGACATTCAGATAACTTTGGTTAACTCCTTAGAAAAACAGGACATTAAGAATACATGGTACTATATACTTGAAAATAAAACAAATTTCAAGAAAAGACTTCATGAAACAGATAACATATAGAGCTATGACTTCTGAAAGTACATATCTTACATTAAGAGAAGCAAACAAGAATATTCTAGATTAGAATACTGGCATAACCAAAAATTCAGAAAGGGTTAAAGCACTAAGCATGTATATGAAACCAAAACAGACAATAGCACTCTAATATTGTTTTTCTACTGTATACTGTTTTTATTGGTGCATATTATCCAAAATAACAGGGTCATGACATTTTCACACATATGTAATGTACTTTTGAGCACATTCACCCTCCCATTACTGGGTCTTGCTCCCCTTCTCCTAATCCCTTCGCTCTTTCCAGAAGGTAACCCTTTGATTTGCATACCTTCTTTTAAAATCTAGACTATGGGAACCCATGAGATGGTTCACTGCTACCTCAAGCCTGAAGACAAGAGTTCAATCCCTGGAAACCACATGGTGGAAGGAGAGAACTAAGTCCTGCAAGTCACTTCTAACCTCCGTGTGTGCATGTGCACGCATGAGGTTACACACACACACACACACACACACACACACACACACACACACACACACCATAAATAAATGTAAAATCTAGAGTCTAAGGATTGGGGAGATGGTCCAGTGAGTAAGAACATTAGCTCTGCAAGCATGAGGATTTGAAGATCTAATTTGAATCCCTAGTATCTACTACAAAGTCAGTACTGTTGTCTATGGCTGTAACCTCAGCACTGAGGAGCAGAGATGGCAGATCTCCAGAGCTCACTGGCTAGCCACTGGAGCCAAGAAGGTGCTTCCCATTCAGTGATAGCCCCCTTAGTCTCCATCTTTTACTTGGAGGGTTCAGAACATTTACACTTAGGGTTATTATTAAAGAGTATGTGCTGAGTTCTTCTTTCTTCACCTTAGAAGCTTTCTGAGTACAAATTCAATAATGTTTGATTGATAATTGTCATTTGTTTACTCTTCTAGTAAAGTATATTTTTTTCTGAAACTTTCATGCTTGTGTTTATCTTTCTCGTGTTCTGTGTTCTTTAGTTGAGTGCTTACCTCTCTGGATTCCCAATGTTCTTCCTTTCTTTCTTTGTTACCCTATCTCTACTTCATGGAAGAAGCTTCAAACACACCTTCTTATTCACCCACCCACTCCCACTCTTCCCATCCTATTCATCTTTAACTTGGTGCTATAGTTTGGATGTTAAGGGCCCTCAAATATACACATGAGAGTTGATCTCTAGCCCATGGCTGTTATCAGGAGTGGTAGAACCTTTAAGACATAGAACTCAGTCACTTGGAGTATCACCTCAAAGAGGACACTAAGATTATGGTACATAAAAATAAATCTCAAAAGCAAGTTTTTGAAAAGGTTGCCTATCTCATTTATTGTTACATGGCTTTTAGGGGGACTTACCTGGCCTGTGGCCACATAGTCCTTCACAGGATGAATAGCCAGACACAGAATGTCATCATCATGACCCAGGTAAAAACGCTGTGTGTTCTGTTGTCTATTATAGATGACACCTACTGCTGCCACATGGTACACAATTTCACCAATTTGAGTGTAGAAAAGATTACTTCGACAGTCATAACCTCTGTAACTAATGCAAAGAATAAATCATGAACAATGCATTTTAATCTTTCATCTGATTTATATTTAATATACAGAGAAGTAAGTATCATTCAGATCACTTAATTTCTAGTCTTAAAGGAACTGAATAGTTAAAGAAAAATGCTAGTTTCTTAGAGTCTACATACTGTTATGAGTCTCTCTGGTTACAAATACCTAAATCTAAGCTAAGGTATTCATGAAAGAAATCAGGTACAGAAATTTCTGTATTCTAGTATTTGCAAAAACACTACTAAATTTGTATTCTACAATAGAAAACCACTTCCTTTTATACACAATAGAGTAAGGAATTAATACATATTTTTATTCAAATATTTCTGAAAGTGAACATTATTTATAGGGGAAGGAAATGACACCTGGGGTGCAGGCAGTGGAAAGAAGTGAGAAGATTTCAAGAAGTACTTTGTTAAGCACAATTTTGAGCCATGACAATGTAATAATACATGTCCCCACAGTAACTTTAAGCAATCAATTGAAATATTTACATATTTTAATTGGTTAATTAAAATGGTTAGTACAATCCCATCAATGACAACTTTGCTTTGTGCTTTAAAGAAGTCCAATTCATACAACACAGTCAAACAAAAATATTATCTATTTTAACACTAGAAGGCACATACTTTATTTTTTTTTCATTCAAAAATTTACACTTTCTCCCCTTATCCCAGTCCCCCTCCCACCCTCCCACTACCCCTCCTCCCTCCCCCTGCTTCCTTAAGAGAGGGCAGGGTGGCCTGCCCTGTGGAAAGGCCAAGGCCTTCCCCCTCCATCCTGGCCCAAGAAGGTGTTCATCCAAATAGACTGGGTTCCCCAAAAGCCTAATCATGCAGGACTGCGAGGGGCTGGTCTACCCACTGAGACAATGTGCCTGATCTAATAAGAGCTCACTCAATCCTGCTGGACTGAGACTGATGGAGCATATGACCAAATCAGACTCTCTGAATGTGGCTGCCAATGGGGGCAGACTGAGTAGCCATCGATAATGACACTGTGACCTATCTTCTCTGCATATACTTTATTTTTAGGGTTTATTCTATCTATGTGTTGTGTGGGTGGATCTTTCAAATGTGTGCAGGTGCCCTTGGAGGCCATAGGCGCTGAGAACAGAATTCAGGTCCAATGGAAGAGCAGCAAAAGTTCATAAACACTGAGCAATCTCTCTATCCCTGAAAATACTTTTCATAAATAAATTCTTTACAAATTCTTAGAAAGTATTACCAATCTGGTGAGAAAATGCATGTTTGCTGTGGGTAGAAACTTGCTGCTGTGGAGCTAGAACATGAGGCTTGTACAGGATATGCTCTGATGGATGCCAGAAACTAAGAGCAATCAGATAAACATTAAACAGACAGGCAAAAGATCAAAAACACTGATGATAACTTATGCTGGAGAGGTTGTGGAGTAAGGAAAACACTCCTGCATTGCTGGTGGGAGTGCAAGCTGGTACAGCCCCTTAGGATATCAATGTGAAGATTTCTCAGAAAATTAGGAAAAAACCTTCCTCAAGACCCAGAAATATCACTTTTGGGTATATGCACAAAGGATGCTCAAATGTACCACAAGGACATGTGCTCAACATAGCCAGAATCTGCAAACAATCTAAATGCCCCTTGACCGAAGAATGGATAAGGAAAATGTACATTTACACAACGGAGTACTACACAGCAGAAAAAAAATAATGACATCTTGAAATTTGCAGGCAAATGGATGGAACTTAAAAGTATCATATTGAGTGAGGTAACCCAGACCCAGAAAGACAATTATCATATGTACTCACTCATAAATGGTTTTTAAACATAAAGCAAAGAAAACCAGGTTACAATTCAATCCCAGAAAACCTAGACAACAATGAGGACCCTAAGAGAGATATGCATGGATCTAATCTACATGGGAAGTAGAAAAAGACAAGATCTCCTGAGTAAATTGGGAGCATGGGGACCATGGGAAAGGGTTGAAGGGGAGGTGAGAGGAAGGGAGGGGAGCAGAGAAAAATGTATAGCTCAATAAAATTAATTAAAAAATAAATAGGCAGGCAAAAAGGGATTCAGAAAATTCTAATTTAGTCACATTGTAGGAGAGATAATTACATACTACATTTTTTTTAAGGTGAGATGCCCACTTGCATGATGAACTTTCAAAAAACATTTTTTACAAATTTAATTAAGACTTTCATGGTGGCTCAGTGTGTGCCAGACAACGCTGTCCATCATCACTGACACTGTTTATTTATTCCTCATTGTGACATTTTTAATCAGGCACCAATTTGAAGAGAGGGAAACAGAGACGCAGCAAGGTGGAGTGACTTGCCAAGCTATTAAGTGCAAACTCAAATTCAAGCACACAAATAAAAAATAGTATTTTATACCCATGAATGAAGTGCAATCGAATACTATTTCCAGGAGCACGTTCTCTTCGTTTAGAAGTAGCACTTTTCTGTTTTTCTTTGCATTGTTCTTTAAGCTGAGGTAGATCTTCTTTGTAAACCTTAAAAAATGTATGTACATAACAGTACAATTAGGATAGGTATTAATAAGGATGCTCATATACTCAACGTAACTTTCATATGTTGGTAAGAGAACACTTTTTAAAATTTAGTAGTCCAAAAACTTTTTTCTTCATAAGGAAACACTTCAAAGGGAATGTGGTAGTCTACTGCGACAGAATTCTACAGACAAATAGAACACAGACTTACTTAGTACATCAAGCATTTAATACAAAAGACCATTTTATGCAAGCGTGCTATGATATTTAAAGGGGGGGAAACTGAAAGAGACATTTATTACTGGAAAAATTAAAGCCATAAAAATTCACAATAGATATGAGTAACAGAAATCAAGACAAAGAACGTGAACTTTTGGGGGACAACATCATAGGCTACTAGGACATTACCTGCCGGTGATAAGTAAGCTGTGTCTCTTGCTCAATCTCAGAATCCAGTTCCGGAACATCAGATAGATCTGAATCTGATTCATCGCTGTTGGACTCAGCCAGACTTTCTATACATTTTTAAAAATTGAAATATCATTTTTAAAGATTTACTTTCAAAACAACAATGTAAAATTAATAATTAAGGAATGACTCTCTCAGTTTGACATGGGAAAAAAGCCATACAACAATAAAATGAAATTACCTATTCAAGTGACACAGATGTCAGTAAACTGTACTACTACAGATTATCTTCCTGTCCACTTACTGTGAACTCAACAGCTCCTTTAAATCCCTCCACTGGATTCCAATGAGGGCTATATCAAATTTAAATATGTATGTAGCTAAGTGAATATAACCTATAATCAACATTAAAATTACTACACACAACAGATGAACTGATTTTTTTGTAGCATATACAAAACCTAGGAACCTGTATCTCTGAGATAAAGGATCACTGGTTTTAGTAGTAGAACTATTACTTTACTCATTTGATAAACTAAGTTTCAACCCAATTACTTCACATGGCATACTCTGTGACACCTGACTTTAAAGATATAGACCTATTTTAACAGAAAGTTCTGCTATTATAAGCTTTTATGGTAAAATCATTAATTTGGAGCTATGAATGAGGAAGCTATTTAAGCTTACCTTGGGGTGCTATGTGAAGAGCATCTTTTAATTTTCTTTCAGAAATAAACTTCCACTGAAACACAGAGTGATCAGCTCCACCAATAGAAATAACCCATTGATAATCATGTGACCATCTGACATTAGTTACATGAGCTGAATGGCCAATATATTTTCTAAACTTGGCCCCTATAACAAAAATATATCTTTAAATTGATAAAGGCCAATACACAAAAGTACCACTTTATTCAAACTATTACACAACTATTTTACCATTATCTTAAGTATGACCAGATGGGAAAAAGATTTAAAATAAATAGCTAAGTATACAATAAATGAACTGAAGGGGGCAAATGTTTCCTTTACTGATTTTACAATATATTTTGGTAGGACCCACAAAAACTGCACTAAGTTCCTACTGCTGAAGACACTATATGCTTTCAACACAGGACTTGGAGGAATACAGCTGGATCTGACCTAAAGCCTCCTCTCTGATGACTAGCTTTCATAATACCAGGAGGTGCTACACATGCTGGCCAAGCGAGGCAAGCTCAACAGTCCTACCAACTAACACCTGTGAACTCTAAGAATAAGATAAAAACTTGGGTCTAGTCTCTTCAACTACATAGTAAATTTGAAGCCAGTCTCGGCTCTAGAGACCATCCCTCAGAAAAAAAAAAAGAAAGGAACTGACTTCACATTGAGAAATAATATACTTGCAATACATAAAAATCATAAATCACCTGAACTTACTGGAATATATCAACAGTTGAACAAAACAAGCAACCATATAAGAAAGAGAACTCTGTTTGACACAGGAAGCACAGAAATCTTCCCCCAAAACATCTGAAAATGAAGCTCAGTCTCATCAGTATATATTTTAATGAGACTACAAAATATGACTTACATATAGGCCAAGTGCTGAACAGTCTGTGAGCCAAAGCAAACTGACATTTTCTTATAAAGTCCAGCATCCATATACTCTACATACTATATACACTTCTGAGAAACTTACACATGTTAACAAAAGACTACAAATGATTCAAATGTCAACTAATGGGAAAATAGAGGCATAAACTATAACATGCATTTACAACACTATTATATTATGGCAGTAAAAAAAAAAACCAAAAAGTACAAGAAATAATGTAGATGAATCTTTTTTTTTTTCTTAAAAAAAAAAAAAACAGATCGCTGGGCGGTGGTGGCGCACGCCTTTAATCCCAGCACTCAGGAGGCAGAGGCAGGTCTCTGTGAGTTCAAGACCAGCCTGGTCTACAAGAGCTAGTTCCAGGATTGGCTCCAAAGCTGCAGAGAAACCCTGTCTCGAAAAAAAAAAAAAAAAAAAAAAAACCCAAACATCAAATAATGCCTGATGCCTCACATGTCCTGTGGTAGAAGATTAGAAACAGGGGCTTCCCTCATTAAAAATACAGCCAGCCTTTATTCACAGACTTGAATTACTTATGTCCTTAGAGCATCTGACATTCACAGGGAGGAACTGGCAGCACGAAGGGACTGCAGGGTCTTGAGTTCATCATCAGTGCACATGCACAGTACCAGTACAGCGTGGACTTCCATGAAACCCAGTCCTTATGTCAGATGTGTTCACTATAGACTTGGATCAAGCTACTTCAGCTGTTCTCCTAATCACCGTTACAGAGCTGTCTTTAATATATGTGTAGTAACTATTAACAAGTCAGGCGAAAAACCATTACTGCATGTTATAATGAATTCAAGGATAATTTTTGGTAAAAATTTCATAACTAAAAAAATAAATGTAAGAGTACAATAATTTTTGAAATGATAAAGTCTACACCAATTAATATATACTCTGAAATATTAATTTGTATCATTTATCTAGACTATGTAAGAATATAACATCTTTTATGAGAGGGTTAGTTAAAATATTAAAAAGAAAGATACCTTTTCTTAAGCATGGATATCGAAATAATTTTACAACTCCATAGTCATCAGCTGTAACTAAAACCTGGCCAACATAATTTCCATCCACTGAATTTATATCATTGATATCAGAATACTTGGGCCAAATCCCATTGACTTCAAGGCCTGAAACACATGTCCATGAAGCCCAGTGAACACCTTTTATTTCTTCTTTACTTGTCACTTCCTTTCCTCCTAAAAATAAAAGAGTCTTCATTTAAGAAATTACTTCATTTGATTCTTTTCACTCAAATGTAAAATTTAAAACCTTATACCTAAGTTACAGAAGAATACATAAACAGACAGGTAAGTGTGGGTTAGAAGAAAAAACAAAATTAGAAAAATTTAAATGTTACTAACATCATACTGGTTTAGAGAGTTTGAATGTAATTATCAATTCAGTAGGCTCATCCATATGAAAAGCAGAACTGAATCGTATTAAAATCATGATACAGATTAGTGACAGTTGGGTAAGTTGTGAGAAAAAGCAAAAGATGCCTTTTTTCGGGGATTGTCAAGGGGCTTGATTCTGAGGAAGCTATGGGGTAGAGTGAGATCACCCTTCTGGCAACTAGTGGTCTCTGAGCTCTCCTACGTCTACTCTCTCCTCATCTTCAGAACAACACTGAACTGACTGCTCACTGTCCCAGTATAGGAGAAGAAAGTGGGAACAGAGAAAGAATCTAAAGGGGTCTACTAATGGCAAGGGCTTTGATATTTTTTTTTACTAAACATATTCTATAATATGTTCAATAAAAAAACAAAACAAACAGGAGGGACAGAAGAAAGGAAGAGGGAGGAGGAAAAAACGGTAGAAGAAAGGGGAAGAGAGAAGGGTAGAAGGGAAGGAAGGAAGGGATGGAGGGACACAGGGAAAGAGAAGGAAGGAAAAGAAAAAAGGGGAAAGCTATGACAAAGTGACAAATCAGGTATTAAAAAGAAACCCAAGATATATAATTGGGAGGGGAGCTGAAAAAGACTAAAAAGGAATGATCAATGGAGGGTGGTACATTTGTGTTAGGTAAGAGGACTTTAGGAGTCACATCATTAATGAAAATCTTGGGTGAAGATGCATTGATTTATTATGCCACCAGTCTTATCAAATAAGTTCTTATAAGAGTGATTAATTCACAAAGCACCATATTAAATAGAGGTATAGAAAGTCATTTTGAGAGGTTTGGAATTTTAATTAAGAAGGGTTTACAATGCTGGTAATCCAAGAGCTGGGAGAAGTGCTGTTGGGGACATGTTCTCCAGGGCAGTAAGTTCCAGGTGTGCATGATGGAATCTTGAGTGTCCTTTCTGAATGTACAGTGCACTAATTGTTACTATTCACACTGTATTACTGAATGGTATGCTTGAAATCTGCTAACAAAGATCTTGAATGTACCTATTACACACAGAAATATAGTAACTGTATTAGGAGATAGATATGACAATTAGTATAATTGTGAAAATCCCATTTTACAAAGTCCAATGTATGTATTTTTTTTTAAAAATCACACTGGGCTGGGCATGGTGATACACAATTTTATCACTACACTTTGGAGGTAGAGGAAGGCGAATCTCAGAATCTGAGACCAGCATGGTCTACACAGTCAGTTCCAGGTTAGCCAGGAAACATAATGAGACCTTATCTCAATTTTTTTTAAAGATCACATTTTAAGTTTTAAATGCATAGAATTTTGAGTCACTTACAACTCAATGTTCTGATGGGAAAGAATTCTAAAGATATTTGTCTTATAGAAAAGACCACAAAGCCTGAAATAGCTCAGATCACTCTGCCTATAAGAAAATATAATTTACATTTTACTCTTCCTGAAAATGTAAATACCACAGACATTAAAAGTCAATGAACTATATGTAGTGTACTAGAAAAATTCACCTGGCATCCTATACAGAAGTCGTTTCCCATTGCCGTCATTTGTCTGTAAATATCTACTATCTGAAGACCAGTCCAGATGAGTGATGAAGCTAAGTGAACCAACACATTCACCAACTTTTTTGTAACGCTGAGCAACTCCATAGATGTCAACTGAGCTGTCATTGCAGCCAACAGCAAGGTAAGTGCCATCTGGAGAGTATTTCAGCTCATGGATTGCCTCTTTCCTGTCCTTAATATGTACAACTTCAGTCATATCTCTGTGAAAAAGAGAAAAGATCATATGAGCAAATCTCACAAGAAAATTGTAAAATGTCACCAAATACTGAGGTTCCATCATGTATTTACAAACTATGACATACATGTAAGTAAGGTAAGTAGTATATGCTTGGGAATAATTATTTTGCTGACAAGAAATAAATAGAAAAAAATTGGATGATGTAGTATGTGATGACAGAGCACTTGCCCAGCAGGAAGTCTTGGACTTGACCCCCAGCACTGAAAAAAGAAGTAGAAGAAAAAAAATGCCAAATTTCAGTATATAAATAACTTTATCTTTAAGTACCCTACAGCTCTACTGTATTTCTGGATTCAGATAATAAAATATTTAGTCAAATTTTTTAAGGATAAAAGTTCCTTGTAAATACTGAATTTATGGAATATTCTTAAACACCGTAATTTTCAAACACATTTTTGTAATGAGCCAAATGTATAAACTGACATTTAGGAAATAAGGAAAGCATGAAAGAATGTACCACTTTGAGCAATATATTTGAATATATATCTTTATATAACTACCTTGGTTGTTTTTATTTATTTTCCCCCACTAGTGAATTTTATTTCAAATGTTCCCTTTTCTTAAGAGTCTCATTATGTAGTCCAGGCTTGTAGACAGAGACTGTTTATTCATTTCCCAGCTGCCCAGACCCGAATAATAACATAAAAACTATATTAATTACAATACTGTTTTGCCAATAGCCTAGGCATATTTCTAGCTAACTCTTACATGTTAAATTAACCCATTTCTATTAATCTGTATATTGCCAAGAGGTTGTGGCCTACCAGTAAGGTTCTGGCTGGTGGTTGGCATCTTTCTCCTTCAGCAGCTACATGGCATCTCTCTTTATTCTGCCTGCTCTTTCTCTATATATCTCTGTTCAGATTTCCCACTTGGCTTTACTCTACTAAGCCACTGACTAAAAAAGCTTCTTTAATAATCAATGTTAATAAAACATATTCATAGCATACAGAGGGGAATCCCATATCACAGGCTGGCCTCAAACTTCAAGTTTCAGGCCTCCCAAGTACTTAAAATACAAGCAGAGATCACCATTCTCCGCTTAGTTTATTATTTTAAAAATAGACCACAATTCAGTCATTTTCCCTAGGATGCCTTAAAAGTAATCTCCAAAGTAGTATAGGCATTGGTAACAGCCATAAAAACAATGGATACTGAAGTTTAACACAAATTAATTTTCAAACTTCTAGAACTGGAGGGAGTCAGGAGGACAGAGACATGGGGAATGTGGGCAAGAGGAAGGAAAGATCACTGCTTCTTGGCAGCAACCATCTCTCCAAATAAATTCTGTATTGGTTATTTGAAATGCTTCAGGTTGGCAATTTCAGAAGCAGAAGCATGTTTCTTCATTCTTAAAGTTTTTAAATGAAGGTCAGAGCAAACATTTAAATTCTTTTAAAAGCACCAAACACTTATGTTGCTTTAGTACAAGAGATTCAAAACTAAACTGACCTTTCATGAGAGATGGACATAAAATAACTATGACAATGTACAGCAATTGCTCAAGAGAAATATGGTAAACTGTAAGAAATACTGAAAGGCAGACTAAGACTAGATTGAAAGTAGGAAGGAGCCACAAGCAAGGTAAATCTGACTTGAGCATAAGACATGAGGCACTGGCTAAGTCTAAAAGAGGAGAGACGATTCTTCAGGAATAAGATGCAGCACAAATGGAGAAGATGGAGTGTGTGATCTATTTGAAGAAAGGTGCACAGTACGATATGGAAACAGAAACTAGTAGAAAGAGTAGAAAACAATGAAGCTAAAGATAAAATAATAAAATACAGTAGAACCAAAGAAAGAGAAGCAGACAAATCCAGGTTTATAGGGTGAAATTTTGGGAACTATGGACACAAGCATTCATCAGCAAACCCAGGTTCATCCCCACAACCTGGGCTAGAAAGAGGGACAAAATGACATAATGTAAGCAAGTTTATCTTGCCAACATCAAGGAGTCGGGTATGTTCCCAGCACCAGGGTCTTGTTGAAAGCTCTACATAACTCCTTAGGCTTTGTCTGTTTGTAGCACGCTGGGAAACTATGTAGGAAATGCTGATTAATGTTAACCTGATCAATATGGCAGTTATAAATCAAGATGACTACAGCATGTCAAACTGAAACCATGTAGAAAGATCAAAAGTTTTAGAGATGATAGTAATGACACAAAAATGTAGATGTATTTAATGTCACTGGACATCTACAGTGACTGAAAGCAAATATGACATTAAATAAAAACAATTTTAAGGAAAAATGATAGTACATCCCACTGTAAAAATCTACTTTTATTTTTCTTACTAGGAATCAAACCCACAGCCTTATACTTGCTGATCAAGCACTCTATTATTTAATTTATTTATTTTGAGTCACAAAGTTAAGTAGGCTAGCCTTGAACTCACTCAAGTCCAGGCAGGCTTTCAACTCACAATCCTTCTGCCTCAATCTCCTGAACAGCTAAGATTACAAGTCTGCACCATCAGGCTCAGCTGTGAAGTTTTGTATAGGTTAAAAAAAAGAAAGAAAAAAAAACCCCAGAGTCAGGTACAGAAAACAGATCAGAAAGATGGCCCCTCACACCATGTCAAGGATTAGAAACGTCATCCTAAGGAGCAGAAAGCCTTTGGAGAAATGCAAACAATTGTGGCTTAAAAGAAATCTCTAAAACCTAGCTGGAAGTAAGTTGGAAAGTTTTTCCCTGATGTGGCTTCCACAGTGCCAGGAGTGCTAGGCGGGTTGCTGGAGGAGAAAAGGCATCAGTGACATTACCTAACCACTCACAGATAGAGGGACACATAGGGCCCTACTTAAATTACTGGCTATAGACATGTATGCTAGGAGAGAGGCTTCTTCAGTTATGTAGCTACTACGGCCCCATAAGGCTCCAATAGAGTTCCAAACCCATGGTCACACAGAGGGCCCTAGTTACTCTTGGTGGTCAGAAAACAAAGGAAAAAGAATGAGTGTGAGAAAAAGATGTGTAGGGAAGAAGAAGGGTTGATGGTGGGGGTAGAAGGCTAACACAGGGTAAGGAATGAGAAGAACCAGAATGCATTATATGTGTATGAAATTGTCAAGATACAGATTTAATTAATAAACAAAGAAGGAATCTCTATCACGGCAGCAGGGAATGGTTTTGAGGTGGTAAAGAGAGCAGTTAGGAGGGCTGTTCCGCCGATCCTGTGAGAAGATGGCAAAACCTACATAGGGAATAATAGTAAAGCTTCACAGAAGGCAATGAACTAGATAGCTTCTGTGGAAGCAATTCTTAAACAAGAAAGGCAAAGTTAAAAATGAATTAAAAATTTCTAGGTAGAGGATTACTGAGCTGGAAGAGAAAGATTTCATAACCACTGTTTTGTGAACATTCTGTGGCTCTACAGTACTGTTTTTAATGATTACAAAGGACAGAAACAATATAATTCAACATAAATTAGATACAGCTTTAACAAATTTTGTTTGTTTGTTTGGGACAGAGTCTACCTATACAGCCTTGGCTGGCTGGAACTCAGTAGGTAGGCTAGAGCAATGAGTACTCTATATTCTAACAAAACAGTAAATTACTGTTTCTGCTTCTACTTTAATAGCATACCTCACTCTAAGGACAGTGAATGACCCATCCTTCATTCCAAGGGCAAGATGGATTCCATCTACATTGACAGCAGCACATCGAATTGGTTCTTCCATATTACATCTCGCTATTAAAGCATGATCTACAAGGCTCCAAATCCTATACAATTAATTCAAAAATAAAAACAATGTTAATATATACTGTAAAATGATAATCTATATAAGAACATTACTCAGCGGTAAAAAACAATGACATCTTGAATTTTGCAGGCAAATGGATGGAAATAGAAAACACTATCCTTAGTGAGATATCCCAAACCCAAAAAGATGAGTAC